>BSBK01002736.1:2500-602500 GCA_027943335.1 Chamaecyparis obtusa | reverse complement strand
ACAATATTGAACCTAATGATGTAATCATGAAGCGTTTTGTTCAATCTCTGACCGAAGATGCTAGAGATTGGCTTAGGAATCTACCTCATGCTAGCATATGTTCATGGGATCAGTTCAGGCATTTTTTCAAGGAACAATATGGTGATAAAACAAATGAAGGCTTCATGCTTAATGAATTCAACAACATCAAGAAAAACCCAAATGAGGGCGTTGTTGAGTTCAACGTCAGATTTCAGAAAGCTATGCATAAATTATTGCAAGTTATCAGGCTAGATGACAAGATTTGTCTGGTTACATACCTGAATGCTTTTGATTCAAAAATGGGATATCTTTTGCAGGACAAGAACCCTAGAAATCTTGCAGAAGCTTACAAGTTGGCTATCAATATAGAAAGCAATAGAAGAATATCAAGGAAGTTGGGAAGAAGGGAGGATTATAAACCTCCAATCCCAAATAGAAAGGAACTAGGGAAATCTGATACAAAACCAAAGGATGATGATAGTTTGAAACAAATTTTGAAAGCAATAAATGATCTGAAGCCTGGTGAAGAAAGAAACAATAGAGTACCAAGAAATGATAGACCATCTTTTAATAACTTTAACAAGTTACCTAGAATGCAAAACTATCCTTATAATACTCAATGGAAGGATGGAAAGCCTATACCCCCTGAAAGAAGAGATAAAACTAATGACAGAACCCCAGATCCCTTACACAAAAATTTAGTCAACATGACTGATGAGGTGCCTTGGTGTGTTGTTTTCCAATCACCACATGATTCCTATTATTGTGCAGTTTCCCAAAGTGTTTATGCAGATAGTGAACAAGAAACTAGTAAGGAAGAATTCTATGATAATGAAGGTTGTGGTATGACCTCTTCCTACATTTGTGATGAAGTAGACTCTGCAGAGGAAGATGAAAGTGAGGATGTCTATAGTTCTCAAGTCAAGAATGAGATTTACCATCAACAGGTTTTCTCTGATGAAGAAGATAGTCATTTGGACAATGTTCGGTGTAACACTTCAAAAGATGAAGAATCTGTCAACCTAAGGAGACCATCTGATGAAGAAATTGCTCAGATTACAGCAGACATGGTGACTCAAGCTAAAATCAATTACAAATTAAGAAATAGAGTGGTAGGTAGCCCAAGTGGTAGGCCTACTGGAATTTTTATCAAAAAAATAAAAAAGGATGAAAAACAAGTCCAAGATAAGGAAAAGGCTACTAAAATTGTTAACAAAACCAAGGTGAAGAAAAATGTCACCTTCACTAAACCAACTATTGCTTACAAAGTAAAAACCAAGCCTTTCATAGAAAATATATCCTCTCTACAAAAGGAAGTGAAGATTCAGAGCAAAGATAGTCCCAATCTATCAACACATGAAGAAAATAAAGAAGTTACTGTCATTAAGTAGGATGTTACAGATTCAAAGTATGTTCCCATTGATATGAGCAAATTGTTATCACAAATCACTGTTAAGGTCCCTTTATTAGAAATGATGAGAATAGAGGAACATAAAGAGAAGGCTTTAAGTTGGGTAAATGGTGTTGCTTATATTGGTACTCAAAACCATGACAAATCTAAAAAAACAAAGGTTTCTGAAGATGTCAATACAAACCAAAATGGAGAGATTATTTCAAAAATCCCTAACACATCTAATGAGAATGATGAATCAAGTAATGTTATCGGTGAAACCTCGTCCACTGGATTGGGTGACATCGGTACCTCCACCTAAGGCAATACAGGTATGTATGGGACTGATATTTCAAAATGATTAAATATTACATACAATTCCTTAAATAGCATGGGCACATACCAAATCTGCATAAATTAAGATGCATTATGTTAAGAGCTATCATAGTTACATTGTCGGTAAAAGCTAGACCAAGAGTTGGTTACCTGTCAGTACACTATACAAGGTTAACCGAGCACACATATCAACCAATGAAGAAATTGTGTGTTAACCAAGTTGTTGATATCCTATAGTATTTACCGAGCTGACAGTTGTTATGAACTAAAGGTAGGTCAAGCGTTTAATGCACACAAGTTTGAGCGGGAATATCAAAATGTCTATAAATACACGGGAAACAGAGTTCATTTTCACAATGCGATTTCGAAGAGTGAAGATTTAACAAAGAAGTGTTCGAGCTACAAAATTTTTAGAAGGATCCAAGGCTACTATAGATCGAACTGACAACACTCTTCGACAATTTCGAGTAAGTTCATTTGCAACCGAGAACTCTATTTAACTATTGCTTGCCGAAACCCTAAAATTGATTTATGGCATCTACATCGTCTACAAGAAAATCTAACATTATTGAAGAGGAAGTTAATCTAATAGTTAGAGCAAATTTCAATGAACTGAAGTACAAACAACACCCTGAAGTAGCATCACAAACAGACATAATGGGCACTTTTTTGAGCATCCCAGCTAGGGTTTTACTGACAGAAGATGTACGGTCATATATACACTGCAAAATTGGAGAAGTAGGAGACTTCAAAACCATGGTTGCATACTAGGAGTTGTGCAAAACCGAAGGAAAATTGAAACCAAGGTTTAACCTAATCAAGAAATCAGGTTTATCATGCGGCATACTCTTTCCGCAGAAGTTCAAAACTGAATGGATAAGGATAGTGTTGAGCAGGTATCATGATGGGAAATTTTGGCTGGACAAACCCATAGAGGTCACGAAGAAAATGTTGAGTAGAGTTTCTGGATACCCTACTACCGAAAAAGCTAAGGCTTTCCGTAGCTCATCCTGAGTTGAGGTAGAGAAGAACACCAAAGCTACATGGGACGGTAGAGCACTTAAGATTTCAACAATAAAAGACCCAATAGTTAAGTTTGCATCTCATGTAATCAAGTACAATATATACCAATCAAGCAGATTAAACAGTGTACCCTATAGCGCAGTTGACATGGCATACAAAATTGTGAAGAAAGATCACCAAATTGATCTTGCTGAAGTTCTAATGACCCAATTGAAAGAGAATATGAAGACAATTAGGTCTCAAAAGTCAAACACATGTAAGTTTGGTTCGCTCCTAGTATGTTTGTTTTTCTATCTGCAAAAACAATTCCCTAGCGTCAGTAAAGTAAATTGGACTACAGACAAACCGATCATGGTACAGGTTACCGATATGATGAACACATTAGGAGATGACATGAATAAAGTTTTTGATGAGTTTTTTAAGGAATTTAAGAACAAAATGAATCAAAGAAGCAGAATTTTGAGGGATTTGGTTGAGAAATTTGAAACAGATGTGTGTTTTCTGGTAGACACTGATCATACTATGATCCAAGCAATTGAGCCTAGGACAAAATGGCTAGCACCTATGGGGTATGAGTGAACTATGATTTCGCATTGAAATCAATTAATGCGTTGCTAGCATTACCAAAGGACATGAAGATCGAAAGGTTCAAAACCTTTGAAGAAGCTAAGACATGAATAAAAATCGGTCATGTTATCGGTAAAATAACAAGAAAGGCAAAGAAGATGAAGAAAGACCTTACAGCTAGATTTGGAGATATATCTGACTCATCTAAGGAGTCACTAGTTAAATAAACAACCGAAGGTCAGTTACTGTTGGCTGACAAGCCATATGACAGTGAGAAAACCGAGTCTCAAAAAGAGACAGTTCCTACACCTGTTCCTCCTACCAAAACACAAAAGAAGCAGTTGGTTGTACAAGTAGGTACACAAACCAGATCATCCACTACAGCCCCGCCTCCACCAAAGAAAGGAGTAGTGAAAATTACAAGACCAAGGGCAGCTACACCGATGAAGACTTATACAAAGAGAAATGCCAAGGTTGTAGTTGAGGCACCAAAGAAGAGAAGAAAATTGATAAGAGGTAAAGAAGATCTCGAGGATGAAGAGAAAGAAGATGACTTGAGCCAATTCAAAGTGGTCAGCAACAAGGTGAGGTCAATAGATGAAATTATTGAGGATATAATTGAGAATGGTGACCTTGCTGATCCTAAACTTAGCCGATTTGACAAAATGTCAAATGAGGATCAAACCAAGATTGAAGAGGCTCTCATACAAATGATGATTAAGTTCAAGAAAGTTCCACTAGAGTTTGCACTATCATTGCCAAAGGAGCTAGATGACAGAATAAATCAAAAGTGGGTGTATGCACTAGATACCGAGAAGAAAATGAGAGAGAGATCTCTAGTTTGGGCAGCTCCACATCTTAGCCTAGCATAAATTGATGAGCACTTGGCCAATTATCAAGCAATATTTTCTATAAAGAACCGGGCTATGCTAATTCTGGATGAGAACATGGTAGATGTTGATGAAACTGGCAATTTCCTATGGAAATCAATTCTTAAAACTAGAGAACAAGCTGAGCAGTGTGTATTTCTAAATTTGTCTAAGAAGAGACAACTTTCTAAAGGGAAAGGTATCTACATTGGTGATATCAAAATAGAGAAAATAAAGGACACCGGTATATCAATTACTGAGGTAATTGATATCACTTAACAAAAGGAAGAAATAAAGATTGTACAAGATACACCGGATCCAGTAGAGATCCAAATGAAGAAGAAAACCGATGATGATGTATTCATTAAAGACATCACTAATGGTGATCCTGATGACAAGGATGATGAGGATGTAACTATTGCACCGACACATATTGTAGATGAAGCAAAAGTTACAGAACGTGCATTTACATCACTCCCGGGTGAGCTTCCTATATTAGCTGAAGCTATAGAAATAATTTCACAGGAACAACCCGACGACTCAGACCCTGAGCAACATAAAGATACATTAGGGGAACAAGACACTGAGACAACCACCAAACAAAATAAGCCTAAAGAAATAGAGGCATCTTCCACAGAAACCAAGGCATGGGATGAGCCTAAGGCAACCGAGGTGACCCCATCTGACACCACATCTGAGGCTCCAACATATTCAACCGATACACAGGCTACCAAGGAGTAGAAGAAAGAAGAAAGTGTGTCAACGGGGAAAGACACTCCAAAGACAAATGACAAGGCCATTGTCACACATGTGAAGATGTCACCCCTTGCACAGGACAAGAAGAAGAAAAAGAAAGGAAAAGGGCCGGTCACTCTAGATGAAGTGATAATAATACCAAAGTGTGACCCGAGGACCTTTAGCCCCGAAGAACTCATAAAATATGGGGAATTATGCACAAGGAAAGTAGCACAAGAAAAGTTGAAACAAGAGTGTAAGAGCAAGGAAATCTTGGAAAATGTAAGAGATATTTTACAATGGGTTGTGCCTGAAGTACAAGTTGATGAGACTACACCGATAATGGACCAACTTGCCACTCTTACTGAAGGAATCAATGCCCCAGACATGGACACCAACAAGCGTATTGAAGAAAGGGTAGAATTAAGAATTCAACACAAACTAGCAGAAAGAATCAGCCAAGAAGTGGCAATCAATAAGGTCAAGTTATCTGAGGTAATCACTAAAATAAAATCTATAACTCAGTTAATTTGCAAATTCTTACTGAAGCTATGCACTGTAGACACATTTACTGCTGAGATCAGTGAAAAGATAAAAGGATTGGAAAGTGAAATCCAGAGCAGTGCACAAGCCGCTACAACCGAGCCACAAGCTTTCTCAAAGCATATTCACCGAGTTCAAGAACTCAAGCGGTTGATAGCTGATCTCAAGAAGAAACAAGAGCACATCACCAATCAGGTTATACAGTTACAAATAGAACTCCTTCCATACTTGAAAATTTTTGAGAACCACATTGTCAAAGCAGAACAACTTGTTGCAACTCCAGAGATTTCTATGTTAGAGAACATCTTTGACATGCATGCACAAGTCGGTCTTGAGCACATTTCTCTCACCAACTTGAAAGAGGAATGGTAAAACCTCTTGGAGTCTGTAAAGAAAACCCATCCACATATTTTTAACAAGATGTAAGTATATAAGTTTCATTTTTGTATTTGGCATTAATATCAAAAAGGGGGAAAATCATGTATATGCCAAATAGGTACTTATTGTGTATACTACATACTACTGGGACCATGCACCGAGGGGGAGATATGGAATAGTAGATATATATATATATATATATACATATATATATATATATATATATATATATATATATATATATATATATATATATATATATATATATATATATATATATATATATATATATATACATATATATATATATATATATAGAAATTTTTTGATAAGGATATATGTATATGATTGGAGATATAAGTTTTGGGACATAGTGTCTACATATACATTCAAGTTTTGATACTAATGCCAAAGGGGGAGATTGTTATCTCTATTGAGCATTAAAGGTTGTCATTAGTATCAAAGGATATAAAAGATATCGGTCGGTTACTTATAATGAGCAAGTTGGCAACTAGAAGCAAAACAGACTAGTCGGTTAAGCTTGCACACCGACACCGACATACAGTTTTACCGAGTACTAGTAGACACCGACACCAAGCGACACTAAACACTGAACACCACTATATACTGAGCAGTTTACATAGTGTTTACCGAAGATCACAAGAAATGTCATAGTAATCAGGAATGGCACATTCTTCTATGCAAATGGTTACAACATATCAAAAAATGTCTTACCAAGATCGAGGGACATTTAATGTTATGATATTTATTAATTGTAATAAATATCTTATAAGATATTCGATCTGAACTAATTTTGTACACCGTAGATCTTAGGTTTTTATCTAAGACATGCAACCCAATTTTGTTAAGCGACAAAATTTAGTTTGCTATGTAAATGTATGTTTTAATCATTTTTGGTGTGAACTGATGTATGTATCAAGGAGCACTTGAAGCACTTGCCTAACTTCAAGTTTATTAGTTGACAGAGCATAACAATATACAAAGGAGATCAAATTAAGCAGAATCGGGACAAGCTAACCGAGCAGTTTAGAGCAGATATTCATCACATAAAAGGTGAAAGATATACAATACTTATAGATCTGTATCAAACAATTTAGTTGTCAATTAGTAGATAAATTTCCTATTGCTTTCTAACAATTGTAATAGATTTTTGGATAAAATCTCTTAACAAAGTAGACTTAACAGTCTTATGTAAATCTCTTAACCGAGTGCACACTTCCTTAGTGTTGCTAAAATCCTATTACTAGGTAGATCTAACTGATCTGAAATGTTGCTCCTAACAGGGTAAGATCACCAGAAGTGATCAAAACTTGTATCCCTAATAGGCAAACATTTTCTATATGCAGTAGTGAAGAATTTGTGGGTGTCATCCCCACCGCAGTTTTTACCTTCTAACAAGGGTTTCTGCGTTACCAAAATACTCGTGTTATGTGTTGACAAATTGTTGATTTCATGTTGTTTACCTTCTTAAAGTTAATGAATGAATGATACATGCAATTAGATACAAGTTATTTTTCAAGGTTATCATTGTTTAACTGTATTAGATTTGAAAGGTTTACAAGTAGAAGATTTGAAGGCATTGATTCACCCCTCCCCTCCCAGTAGCACATCTCTCCTAATCTCAACACTTTCTTGATCATTTTTATCAGCAAACTCATCAACTCTAACATTAGCACTTTCAATCATCTTATTAGTAACCTTAGTCAAACATTTGTAAGCTTTACTCTTAGTAGAATATTCAATAAATATTCCCTCATCACCTTTAGAGTCAAATTTATCATTCCTATCATCTTTCGAAATAAAATATTTGCTACCAAAAATTCTGAAGTAACTTACACTCGGTGTGTATCCAAACCATAACTCATAAGGTGTCTTATTTGTATCTTTATTTAGTTGAACTCGGTTCAGGACATATACAACTTTGCTAACTGCTTCTCTCCAATACATCTACGCAACATTTTTCTCAATCATCAGTGTTCTTTCACAATCAACAATAGATCTATTTCTCCTTTCAGCAATTCCATCCTGCTACAGTGTTCTAGGAGCAGAAACTTGTCTTTTGATGCCTTGCTCATTACAATAGTTAGTAAATTCATCATAAATAAACTCACCTCCTCTATCATACCTTAAACATTTTAGTTTTTTTCTGGTTTCTTTTTCAACTTTAGCCTTGTACCATTTAAACATTTTGAATGCCTCATATTTCTCTTTTAAAAACATGATAGCCATCAATCTACTATAGTCATCAACAAACAGAATAAAGTATCTATCACCATAACAGCTTTGAGATCTCATGGGACCAAATAGGTCAATGTGAACTAACTCTAAGATTTTTTTTGTTGAATAGTCTTTACTTTTAAAACTAGATTTTTTCATCTTTCCTTTCTGACATTGATGGCACATAACATGATTAGGTTTAGTTAGACTAGGCAATCCTCTAGCTTTTCTCTTTTTACTGATCTTAATCATGTTATCAAAATTTACATGACATAACCTTTTATGCCATAACCATGCATCTTCATTTTTCACCAGTAAACAAGAAGTCTCAGCACTGTCAAGATAAAATAAGTTACCTTTTGATTGTCCTCTTGTTCCAACAAGCTTTCCACTTTCATCATAGATTCTCACCTTCTTTCTTTCAAATGTCACTCGGTGACCTGAGTTGTTAAGTTGTGCTACACTTAGCAAATTGTAATTTAGTCCTTTTACCCAATAAGCATTATCACATCTGATTTTATCATTTATCAATAAAGATCCTTTTCCTTTAACCATGCAAGGTGTTTCATTACCCATTTTTACTGATCCTCCATTATAATGCTCAAGATGATCAAACTTATCTTCATCACCAGTCATGTGATGTGTACAACCACTATCAACGATCCAAGTATCATTCTTACTAACTTTAGGAATAAGGGATGTTTCTACATACCTTTCCTCTTCTTTTGAATCATCTTTCATTGCAACAAACACCACCTCAATATCATCATCTGTGTTGGTGTCGGTGTCATCTTCTTCAACAATGTAACATACCTTTTTACCTTTATCTTTGTAGTCTCGGTTGTCTCTGTTTTATTGCCAATTGTCTCTATTATTTCTTCTACCATAACTTCCACCTCTGGATCTATCTCTATTTTTCTCATCTTCTTTCCTATTCAGGTATCTAGCTACAATATGACCAACTTCTTTGCAATTAAAACAAGCTAAAGGTAATTTTCCCTTATACCTTCCTTTACCTTTCTGCAGTCTCTGGGCCATGAGTGCTTCATGTTCATCAAGTTCATCATTGGTATTTCTATCACTTTCATTCCCTATATTGTTCTTACTACTAGATTTACCAATCTTAAGAGAAGACACAAAAACAGACTCAACAGACAGTGCAACACTATTGTCATAATTGTTTAGCTTAAAAGTAGTTAACTTTCCAATCAGACTATCAAGAGTAAGATTGCTATTAGGTGTAGATCTCATTTTATGATTAGCAGATATTCTGATTGCATAAATAGGCAAAAGTGTTCTCAAAATTTTACTTACCACAATATCCTCCTCAATGATACCACCAACTCCACAAATAGCATTGACTACATCTTTAATTCGGTTTGAGTATTGTACTATGTTTTCTCCTTCCTTCATTTTCATATCATCAAATCTACCTCTCAAGATTTAAGATCTGGCTCCAATGACATTTTCATCACCATCATGTACTAGGGCAAGTTTGTCCCACTTTTCCTTTGAAGTCATGCAAGCCTTGATGTCTTTAAATTCAACATCAGTAAGAGAAGCAGCTATCTCTATCATAGTAATGTTATGTTCATGTCGGTCTCTTAACTGATCAAGAGTCAAAGGATCAGGTGGTTGTAAGTAGTCATTGTCCAGTAAAGGTATGGAAGATTCTCCAATTCCAGATATTTGAAGTCTCATCTGACTTTTCCATGTAGTAAAATTGTCTTTGTTCAGCTTCGACACTTCCCTCTTATACATCTTGTAATCTTTCTACTTAAGTCCTTGAAACTTCTATCAAAGCAACCAATGCTCTAAAAGCAACTAATGAGATCCGATACCAATTTTTAGAATAATTGAGAGGGGGGGTGAATCAGTTAGATCAATTATCCTATAGTCCCAAATACAAAGATGTGACTTCCAATACAATTTCAATAAATTATGCCACTCGGTAGCATAAATTATTATACTATCTGTGCCTTTTACCGATTACTAGTTAATTAACTCACTGTAATTAATGACCAAATAAAATATGCAATATGTAAATTATGACAATAAAACAATCATCACAAATAACACATGACACAATGATTTAATGTGGAAACCCTGCTAAGGGAAAAAACACCTGGGACCGGTAACCCAAAATAATTTCACTCTTTTGAAGTGAGCTCGGTGAAGAGCCAACCTTGTTAAAGGTTATAATACACACTGTTAGGTGTGACCTTGTTAGAGGATTTAAGACTAATAGTTAACTTTTGACCAGCATTCACTATGGGGTCAATAAGATAACAATGTTAATGCAGGAGCATTTTGGGTTTCGGAAGATCTTTCTTAGTCTTGGAGGAATTCCTCGTCAGAGGGATACAATACTTTGTTTTGGGTAGCTTTCTAAGTTTCTGTGCTGCAATGATCTGTGGAGATCTTTGGCATATGCGATGAAAGGGATTTGTTCCTTGATCTTTTTGGGGGTTATGTCTAAGATCGCAGCTCTTGAGGTGGCATGGTTTGGGAGATCTTGAATGAACTGTTTCAAAGTTAGAGTTGTTTTCCTTGCCATCGGAGAAGTATTTTCCTGTAGTTTTCATGTTGGTTGCACGGTGTGTAGTCATTGATCCTTAAGGAATCAACCTTTGCGCTCTTAGGGCCTTTAAGAGGACCTAAATTACTATCATCTCCTAAGAGCACGAATCCTAATTCATTATGAGTACAAATTTATGGTCATTTTTTTCGGGTACCTATTTTCTGGCAATTTTCACGTGAAACGTGGAGTGTTTCTTCTTGCACGGTTCCGTGTGATGAGATGGGACCTTTCATAGTTAAGGACATGTTCTTGGGTCATGGGTGGAACTAAATGTAAAGGCGTATTAAGTTTTGATCATTCTTGTATTAGTTTTGGTTTCTCTTATTGGTCTGGACCTATATCGTAATAAAATGCCTGACTGGCCAACTTGTGGCTTAGATGGCTATATATTGTGAGTTTGGGTTGATGTAGAGTATCATTAGATCATTAGGAAAGATGTAGAGTGTGTAGTGATATGATGGAAGAGTAGAGTAGAAGCAGATTTGTGAATCTAGGAGTTGTAACAGAACTAGTGGCTTGAGGGCTTAGGACAACAAGAGGTTTCTTAGTGGCTTGCGAGCACAAGTTTAGACCCTGTCTTGGTTGTTCCTATTAGAGGCTGCCTATTGTAGATCTAAACTAGTTGGTGGTTCCTTGGATCTTGCTAGATCTTGTTGATACTTTTTAATTTCATTGTAATAGGCCGAAACTCAGAAGGCCTTACAGTCGGGCATGTTGAATGAAATTCTATTTTGAAGCATTATACTGTTGAATTCCATTGTGCTTCTTGTTGTTATAATCAGCAGTGTAGGTTTGGATTGTCCATTATTGGATCCTCCATTTCTACCCTGTGTCAAGTGGTATCAGAGATTGAAGATCCTGAGTGTGTGGACAGATCACCGAGGGTGAGGCAGTTTACACCAAGACCTTTGATTGAAGATGCCTCCGAGGAGAGCATATTTGATGTGAGAGATGAAGATTTCCTTGAGTGAACAGATCACCAAATTGAGGCAAGTTGTGAAGATGGATAGTAGATTGTTGAGTTTGTGCAGGCAATTGGAATCTTGCAATCAAATCACCGAGAAGAGACAGTTGCACTTTGAAAGGAACTTGATAATTCAATCTGCGGATTGAAGAGCTAATGAAGTCTTGTTGGAAGAAAGTTGTCTGGTTGATTAAGAGGATTGTTCGGAGAAGAAGACACTTTGATGTTAAGGAAGAGGTGAAGGATGACTTCGCTGAAAATGATAAAGTATGTGTTGGTTTTCATGAGCATATGGATGGATCTGGCATGAGAATTGCAGAGCATTTGATTGGGCTTGATCAGATTGTTGTTGGTGAAGAGTTACTTGTTGCTAAACACCTTTGTGATGGTGGTGTTGCCAACTTGCTTTTGTTCAGTGTTATGGTGCAGATCTTATTTGCTGGTTGTGGTCTTGAATTGTTGGTTGACAGTAATGAGTCTTACGATGAGCTACAAAGATGGGATGCCGATGATGAGGGATTTCATATTGATGTGGATCTGACTTTGGATCTACTTGTTGGGGAGTTGGATACTCTTGTTGCTAAGATGAGTTGTGGCGATCAGTGGTATGCTGATTGGATTGTTGAGATTCATACGATCCTGATTTTTGAATGGATGAAGCATAGATGGTTGATTTTCCAATTTGTTCTCTTGTCCTTGATGGATTGGAAGCCTTTGGTGAAGATGAAGTTGATTGCAGATAATTCTATTGAGATTAAAGTATGGGACATACTTTCTATTTACTTGGGTAGTCTGATGCAGGAGCATTTTGGGTTCCTAAAGATCTTTCTTAGTCTTGGAGGAATTCTCTGTCAGAGGGATACGATACTTTGTTTTGGGAAGCTTTCTGAGTTTCTGTGCTACGATGATTTGTGGAGATCTTTGACATATGCGATGAAAGGGATTTTTTCCTTGATGTTTGTGGAGATTATGTCTAAGATTGCAGCTCTTAAGGTGGCATGGTTTGGGAGATCTTGGATAAAGTGTTTCAAAGTTAGAGTTGTTTTCCTTGCCGTCAGAGCAGTATTTTCCTACAATTTTTATGCTAATTGCGCGGTGTGTAGTCGTTGATCCTTAAAGAATCATCCTTTATGCTCTTAGGGCCTTTAAGAGGACCTAAAGTACTATCATCTCCTAAGAGCGCAAGTCCTAATTCTTTATGAGTAAAAAGTTATGGCCATTTTTCTTGGGTACCTATTTTATGGTAGTTTTCACGCGAAACGTGGAGTGTTTCTTCTTGCGCGGTTCCGTGTGATGAGATGGGGCCTTGCGTAGTTAAGGACATGTTCTTGGGTCATGAGTGGACCTAAATGTAAAGGCGCATTAATTTTTTTTATCATTCTTGCATTATTTTTAGTTTCTCTTATTGGTCTGGACCTATATTGTAATTAAATGCCTAACTGGCCAACTTGTGGCTTAGCTGGCTATATATTGTGAGTTTGGGTTGATGTAGAGTATCATTAGATTATTAGGAAAGATGTAGAGTGTGTAGTGATATTATGGAAGAGTAGAGTAGAAGCGGATTTGTGAATTGGGGAGTTGTAGCAGAACTAGTGGCTTGAGGGCTTAGGACAACAAGAGGTTGCTTGGTGGCTTGCGAGCACAAGTTTAGACCCTATCTTGGTTGTTCCTATCAGAGGCTACCTATTGCAAATCTGAACTAGTTGGTGGTTCCTTGGATCTTGCTAGATCTTGCTGATACTTTTTAATTTCATTGTAATAGGCCGAAACTCGGAAGGCCTTATAGTCGGGCATGTTGAATGAAATTTTATTTTGAAGCATTATACTATTGAATTCCACTGTGCTTGTTGTTGTTATAATCAACAGTGTAGGTTTGGACTGTCCATTATTGGATCCTCCATCCCTGCCCTACGTCAAATGTGCGTTCCTTGAATGACATAGGGGCATAACATAAGACGATTAAGTCCACTTGATTAGGAGATTTTCTGAATCAATGGTTAAATTGAAACAATAATGATCTGATTCATATACAACTCAATTTGCAGATGTTCAGATCTATTCTAAGCCCATACAAATCCTCTGATCAATAATTCACTTCACTTCCTCAACTTACTTTCACTCGGTAATAGTTCTCTGACGCTCGATAATGTTCTGCAGTTTGGTTCTCCTTTAACCAGTCTGATTAGGCATGCATGAAAATGTATTCACGTGAAATCTTTGTAGTCTTCTATCTTCCGACATGTTTTAATAAATAAACTTATATCTCTTATATAGACAAATAAACCGTTTTCATATCAACCATCAGATTTTGCAGCTTAATCTTCTTCGTTGATTTTGCCTCTTAAACCTTCCTCGACAATTGTGTCAATAACACGTTTCAATTCTATCGTTTAGATCTTCTCCAAATTTTGTCAATTGTGGATCTTGTAACAAACTTTATCCTCAATCTTGAAATCATAACAATTTCCAGCTCATCATTTTCAGTCGGCTAAACTAAGCATTTAATACTTTCATTCATACTCGGTTAACAAAGAAATGCGTTGGCGAATACAAGCTCGGTTAATACTGTCACTCGGTATACACTACACTAACTCAGTGTATACAAAAGTCTTCATTTACCAACCACATTGTCATGTACAATTTTGCTTCCTTCTTCACAATAGATTAATGCAACATAATCAACTCAACAATATGAAGTCATAGACTCATCAATAAGTTACCCAAAGTATTCTTTATCCTCATCTGTCATATCCATCTTTCTCCATGTAGATATCTCAGTTCTTCATCTTTTCTCCATTTTAACAGATGTTTAGATGTTTGTAACTAACATGATAAGTATTGTCAAAAACTAGTTGACATCAATGACAACATAATGACTAATTTAATTATCTTACATATCATTTCAGTAACTCGGTGATCTCTAATCACTGATCTTCAAGTCATTTAGGTATTCAATCAGTTGTAGTTCATCATACAACACCCCCAAGATTTAACAAGGGCCACTAGTCAAATTATTATTGCACAATCATCATTTGCAGATGTTTTTTCTACAATAGTTCACATTATGTTTTTCATTGTAATCTCGTTGTATCTTGCCTTGGAGAAGTGATCTTTTATTTTCAAGTCCATTGTATCTTGTCCTTGGGCAATGTGTCTTAGCCTGCAAGTCCACTTAGGGAGCAGTTGGCTTCCTTGGCAATGAGCCTAAAACAAACTTTGTAAAAACTTGTTTCATATATTGTGAGTTGATCCTTACCATGGTTTTTCCCTCCATGGGTTTTCCATGTAAAAGTCTTGGTGTTCTTTCGTGGTACATGTTCCTACTCTTTAATTATACAGATTTGATTTAATGGTTCAAAAGTTAATGAATGGTTAAGTTTTAGTACATTCAACAAACTAGAGATAAAGATAGAGCTATATTAGCTTAAATTGACCACATTGGATCGTGGATATGGTATGTCAAGGACACACTAAAGCTAACAATGATTATCATTTGCCTCCCTTCACCTATTGTTAATGCTTCTACTACGATGAGAAATCAACCCACATGCCTCATTAACACGATCTGAAGGAATGAACTTACATTTAAACAAGTGGAGAAGTTGGTGTCCACCCTTAGTGCTTTGCAACTTCAATAACTTTAAACTTTAGAGCATTGATGAATTCTATCTTTATAGTGGTCGGATATTGACACTAAACATGCCACGTAAGTTCATGAGGAGGCACAAGAGGTATTGTCTAAGGTTACAGTGGATGAGGAAAACTCTGATTTTAATGCAATGTGAATAGATGTTGATTAAGGACAACAACATAATTTCTTTGCTTTTGCATTTTGTAATTGAAACTTGTAGCCTTAAGGCATTTTGTTGTATTTTATAGTTTTATATTATATTAATATATTATATACACATGTATGTTGACGATGAATTATTAAAGCAATTAAGTTATGGCACTTGTTAATTTATTTGACTTTCAAGTGAGCTACCAATTTAATTCTAATGTTAAGTGTATAAACTTGTAGCCTTCAAAAACTTTGATGTACTTTTTAAGTTTTATATAGTATATTGATATATTGTGTGCATGTTAACAAGGAATATGAAAGCAATTAAATAATGACATCTGTTAATTAGTTCAACTCTAATGTGAACTCTCAATTCAATTGTAATATTGAGTTTTAAATATCTATAATATATAAACTTGCAACATTTGGTTTGACACTACCCTGAACTCTTGATTTAATTCCATTGTTGAATATTAAAGATCTACAACATGTATAATAAATGCCTTATCAATGTTATTGTGTGAATATTTAAAATTTCCCTTTTTTATCTTGATGTCCCCTAAAATGACCAAAAAAAAATAGTGTAACCCAAGGACACATCCCCGACTTGATTTCCCCATCCCCATATTGGGGACATTTCCATTGCGGGGGATAGCCAGGAGACATCCCCACCTCGTCCCTGATTTTCAAAAATTGACAGGGGATGCCCAGAAAAGGCACGTCGCCCAAAATTGGGGGGGACGGTCGTACGTCCTAGGGGTGGCTGGAGACGCCTTGGAAGTCCTCGGGACAAATGGGCATCCCCAATGGGATAGGCAACATCTACACTTAAAAATACATTTTTCTCTTGTAAAACTATCTTTTTTAATATTAAATTGGGCCCCTCCTTCAAAGTTTGCCCTCTTATGCTTATTACTGTTTGGTAAGTAATTCCTACTATTTGGGGTGGCTAGAGACGCCTTGGAAGTCCTTGGGACAGATGGGCATCCCCAATGGGATAGGCAACACCTACACTTAAAAATACATTTTTCTCTTGTAAAACTATCTTTTCTAATATTAAAGTGGGTCCCTCCTTCCAAGTTTGCCTTCTTATTACTGTTTGGTAGGTAATTCCTACTATTTGGGGTCCTCTTATTAGTATTTGGCAACATTACATTAAGAATTGTGAAATTAAGAATGTTGTTATAGTCATGCTACATGCTCAAAACCATATAGCAGACTGTTTGCAAGGTGGGAAAGTATGAAAAGTGCATTACAGACTTGGAACATGCATCTTTATGTCATTTTGCGGCAATATGTCAATGATAGATTGGTTTTGTATTTATTTGGGTCCATTGTGGGAGAATTGGTGAATATTGGAGGTTGCATCAATGTGCCATCTTGTTGCAATAGACCTATATCACGATCGGAATTATATAGCAGACATGTTTGTAATAATATCAATTCACTTACAATGAACTGGAGGTGTAGTTTTAGGAGTGTAATGGTGTAACCCCAATTTAGATCATTGGCGAATGTGGTCTAGAGTGAGAAGAGCATTGAGAGACATATACTTGATCCACTATCTATAGCAGCCATTTCTAGAGTCGATGTCAAACTTGCAACAATCAACTCCAACACAACTTCCAAGGTTTTCTATGTTAGTATTTCATATGAATGTTATTCGTGTACAAACACTAATTTGAAAATGATTATTTTCCAAAGCAATTGTAACACTATGCCTATAACGTGTACACTGATAATTTATATCAAATTTAAATGATAGTAGTGTACTTCAATTTGGAAGGAAGGTGGGTTATTGTTCTTGTTGCTATTGAGTGATTGACAATGAATTATGAATTATTTTCTTGGGTGTATTTCAATTTTGTGTGTTATTATTTTAATATTACATGCATATTGACAATGAACTCCGAATTATGAATGCATATTGAATATTGAGTTTGACTATTGAAGTGTTGTATGTTAAGGTTCTATGATGTTTAAATGGCATTATTTATCCATGTTTTCATATGAATGTAATGTTTATGTGCAAATTTCCCTATATATTTTAAAATTTCTCTATATTTATATAGTCATCCCCTTTGCCGTCTCTTGTCGTCCCCAAACTTGGCAAAAAAAAATTGTCATCCAAGAAATTCGTCCCCCCGTCCCCTATCATCCCGTCCCGAAAACTTAGGGTAACACTGAAAAAAAATCATCAGGAAACGTGTACTCCTCCCTTGTCGTCCCCATCTCAGAAACTCGGTGGAAGATAACCTACGAATCCTTATATTTGAACCATGAAAATCAATATTATGGCTTTGGATTGAACAAGGGCCACTAGTCAAACTACATGGAGTCAAAAATTGAATTCGTGATTGTGTATGGCGGAGATACCCAAAAATTGAGGGAAGGAATTAGTAATTTTTCAACATCTCTAAACAGCTGCCATCCGCCCATTACACATGAAATTGTCATTAGCAAACTGTAGATCAATTAGATTATGGGCATCGTTGACTTCTTGAAAGCCCTTCTCACGAGAAATTAATGTCGCAAACCCTCAATTCTGCTTGGCAAGTTATATCAAATTGAAATCCCTAGAAGAATTAAGAGGCTTGACCTTCCACCTTGCACCCACGTTCTTAACTTTCAGATGAGTAGTCATCTTTGCAAATGCAAAGGAGCAAATGCTAAAATTTTTAATTAAACCACTCTTCCAAACAAGCAGATTATAGAGGACAGAAAATTATAGGTTGGACCAACAATATTTTGACACCTCCCATCTCTTCCATTTAAACCCTTAATGATCTGAAATTTGTTGCCCCTCGGTGATACCCTTGCTTTTTAGAAAATTCCTTATCTGATTTTGTTGTTTTTAGATGTAAAACGTCTGCCTTGCTAGCTTTGATGAGTTTCCTAGTGTAAACTCACTAGTTCCTGGCCTTTCATAACAAACCAATTTGAGTGCTGCTCCTACTTTGACCAATCTCAACAGGTCTTCTCTTTATTCTATTATGTATCATGTAGTCGGGTCTATATATCGGTTAGCATGAGTTTGGTTTCTGTTTCTGACTCGTACGGATACCCTTCCCTTGCCAGGTGTCCATTATTTGGCAGATATAACATTTGAAGGGCATAATCTCCAATTCTGAGAACCCTCAACTGGAAGAGGTTTCCTCAGATTAACACACAAATCTGGGCAACAATTAAGAATTCTAGTCCAACAAGTGAGCTTAGAGGCTGCAATATATTCACTAGCCAATTTTCCAATTCGTCTCAATGAAACTAAAATTCAGTTATAAGAGAAGGCAATTTAACTCACAATGGCATTACATTCAAAAGATGAGAATTTTCTCATACAATAATTTGGCAATACTATTATCCCTGGCATGCTTCATAGCACGAACTTCCACCCACTTGGTGAGGTAATCAGTCCAGACTAATACATATTCCTTGTTGAGGCACGTGCAACTAGCTCTTATATACATTAGTCACATATACTCTTAGGTCCAAGATTTACTTCCACGAAGCAAAGCATCATAGCTGCTTCCTCGAGGTACCACAATCTATGGAGCCCATTTTCTCCATCGAAGATTGAATACAGGGCGGATCCATTTTTAGACAGATTCAATCTCCTTTCTTGCTAGAAAATAACACTTAGCAATTGTGTGTTGAGCTTGAACACAGAAAGCATAATACATCTACCCCTGAGGATGACAGAATTTCCCTAAATGTAATTTAATCTAAGTTTGAGGACTGATTAGACAGGAAAAAGATTCCATCTAACATTTACTATCAGTCTAAGATTGGAAATATTGATCCATGGTGACAGAAGAGATTAAGGTTGGGGTAGATTCAATATTTGTGAAGTTTGAATAATATCCTTAAATGAAAAAGTGTTATTTCACATTTGGTAATTCACAATGTTCAATTACCTGTCATTTGATAGCCTTTTTCCAAAATTTATCTCAAGGATCTCTGGTATTCATTGAACGGGAAGAAGATAGCCAATTTGCAGAGCGCATCACAAAGTTGAAGAAGATAAAAGAACAGCTTAAAAGAAATAAAATGGTAGAAGTTTAGTAATTTGCAAAACATACAATATTATTAGATGCTCTAAACAAACACATCATTGATCCATTTTCTCTAAAATATCAGACTACAACTTTAAAATGACCATCTCCATTTCAAACTCCTAGACTGGGAAAAATCTGAAAATCCTAAATGCCGTACCCAAATGTCAACGACAAATAAGGATGGAGAGCCGAAATCTTGGCACTGGAGAAATATATCCTAGAGCATTTTAAGTTATTTGAGTCAATTAATTGTTCATACTGTTGTATCACGGGTAATTCAACATTTCCAACACAAAACATAATTAGATGCTCTACAACACGTCACTGATCCATTATGTTTGAAATAGCAGACATAGATTACTCTTTTAAAATGAAAACCTCCATTACCCACTTGCTAGTGCAGAAGAAATATATAAATCCCGATTCTAACACTCAAATGTTAGTGATTAATAAGGATAAATTACTAAACATGCTACTACAGAATGGTCCTAGAGTACAAAGTATATCAGTCAGCACATGGTTCTCGCTGTTGGTATCAAAGGTTGTTTGATACCACTGGATTATTCTCCATAATAGCGTGCTGCAAGCTCATGTACATCATTCTCATTGAAACAATTTTTATTAATAACCTTAAAAAGATTTTGGATGACTGAATGCAGATACTCTCTGCCATCAGCTGAGCTCCATAAGCTTTGCAGTGTTTCACGAGAGAAAACAGTTGCTGATTGAGCATGCCAGCGACATTGATTCATGAATACTCCATTTAGACTGTCATTAGACAACAAACATGAAGAAATGACAAAACAAGGTTGAAATCAAATCCAGTACAAGAAAAGGCAAACAGCAGTGAATGTGCAACTATATTATACCTGTCTAATATATCAACCATGTTAGCCAGTTCACTTTGATGGAAGTGCACATCTACTATAGCTTGATCCCTGCGGTGCAATTTCTTAACACGTCCAAAAGAACTGCAAACACTTAGAATTTTTGCATTCGTAGTTTCTGAACTCACATTTGAAATCCTCACAACTGATGTTCTTGGAGTCTCAACTCTCCTGATTTGTAGTTGCCGCCCACCAATGCAAATCCAATGCGCTGTAAGAGCCCTTTCCTTTGCATCATCTGTCTATGAAATAAGAAAATATTTATCGAGATCCATAAAATTACATGGAAGTTGGTTTAGTAACATGTGTTCTTATACATGGAATGGCATGAATCTAGAATTTCTAACTGAAGAACAGATACTTAAGCATGGTTAATACCTCAAATTCAACATATATAGTAGAATTTGATGGACCCATCAAGAAGCGTGAAACGGTTCCGAAAAATGCCAATGCATTTTTGAGGTGCTGAAAACTGATAGCACGAGGCAAGTCTTTGATCATAATTGTACATCTAGAGTTTTTTAGTTCAGCTAGAGGCACAGCAACGTTCTCTGTCACTCTGGGAGCAGAATCTTGACATAAATTTTGATTAGATGAAAATGCCATTTTTACTAACAGTTCACTACCACAGACAAAAAGATGTGTCTTCGTTAATGCTTTCTGGAAAGCCTCTTCGGTCTGTAAAAGGGGAGCCAGTCAGAGATGAATTGGTATGCCTCATGAAACTTCAAAGGCAATGTAATAACCAAAAATATTTCATAGTCACAACAAAAATTATAAAAAATGTAAACCACATGCAATTGTACAATTTAAGAATTATAAATATATTTATGATCTTAGTCTCCACATATGCTAGAAATTCTAACAGATAATGATTTTAGCAACTATTCCCATACTATAAGACAGCAGAGCTTTATAGTAGTGACAAAACATACCTTTAAAATAGTTGTAACTAATAGTTTCTAATAAATTGAAATGACTTACAGGGCCAGGACTTCAACAACTTACTCTAAAGATGATAGAAGCATAATTAAATCTGTTTTCTTCTCTCTTTGATTGAATAATTTTGACTTCATCAATTTTTCCACAGTGACCAAAAGCTTTGACTAGATCTTCTGTAGTGGCTGCACTCGGTAAGAACATTATTAGAAGACACTTCAGAATTTTAGGTTCCGAAAACTCTGGCATAGCCAGTCTATTATTTTTCTGAGGGATCATGGTTTGAAGTCCTCTATCAGGTTCAGGGTAATCAAATGCTGCAAAATCAGAATCATCTTCCCCTTCACCATCACTATCTTTGTGATCAAGCAATGCATCTGTAGAAGGAAAATTTATGCTCCTTTGATTTTGCCTAAATTGCTTTATTTGCTGCCATATTCTGGTCCGAGTGTTGATATTTGTTCCCAGTGAACTCATATTTCCAGATACATCACTTCCTCTTCCCTTTTGTTTGTTGTCTACCTTAGGGGAGAGAGTGACACCTTGAGCATGCTGAGTGTATCCTACTTCTATGGACTTCTCAGACACAACCTTTTTTGGAGTGTTTGAAACACATAAATTTCTGCTATTTGATGTAATCGCACAGGATTTGTCATTTACTTCTTTCTTTGTGATGTTTTCAATTTTTCTATCATCCAAGTTTGTAGATTCTACAACATTAAGTTCTCCTAACTTATCCTGTTCCAGATTCTTTGAAGTAAAGTTTGAGCAATTTGCTTTTTTATTTGAATTGTTTTCAACTGCTATTTGATCTATATGTATAGATGCTACAACAGGAATGCCTCCTCTCATTTTGTCCACTTCCAGATTCTTTATTTTTATGTTTGTAGAAGATAACCCCTTAGAATGAACAGAGGAATATTCTTCATTATGTTTATTATTTTCAATATTTTCTGACAGTATTTCAGGTTCACATTTATTGTTTAATGATTGCAATGAAGTTTTTCCTTGATTACCAAGCAGGTTTGTCCCTGACGACCCCTCAGGGGATGCTGGACCAATAGAACAATTTTTTTCATATTTATTATTTTCTATCTTTTCTCCAAATAATTTTTTCAATAACACTGGAAGCAAACTTTGGTCTGAAATCGATTCCTCTTTTCTTGTTGACAGGGATAAAGTTTGTTTTTTATCTTCAGGTATATCATTTACTGATACATTGCTGAAACTTAAAGGAGCCTTTTGTTTCAAACCGTCAATTTCCAAGACAGTAGCATCATTCGATTTTGTATCTGTTGTCAAATTTTCAGGTGCTACAGATTTTGCTGCCTCCTGTGCATCATCATTAACATCTGAAAAAGACTCCACAATTGGTTCCCTTTTCTCTATAGACTGGGATAAAGTTTTGTTTTGATTTTCACGTACATCATTTCCTGTAATATTGTCAAAACTCAAGGAAGCCTTTTGTTTCAAACTGTCAATTTCCAAGTCAGTAGCATCATTTGATTTTGTATCTGTTGACAAATTTTCAGGTGCTTCAGATTTTGCTGCCTCCTGTGCTTCATCATTAACATCTGTAGATAATTTTTCCATAATTGGTTCCCTTTTCTCTATAGAGTGGGATAAAGATTTATTTTGATTTTCAGGTACATCATTTACTGACATATTGTCAAAACTCAAGGAGGCCTTTTGTTTCAAACTCTCAATTTCCAAGTCAGTAGCATCATTTGATTTCATATCTGTTGACAACTTTTCAGGTGCTTCAGATTTTGCTCCCTCCTGTCCTCCATCATTAACATCTGTACATGATTTTTCTACTGATAATGGAAGTGAACTTTGATCTGAAAAAGGTTGTGCAACTGATTCCTTTTTTATAGATTGTATTTGTGACAAAGCTTCTTGCTGACTTACAGCTGTATCAATTTCCAACACGTTGTCAAAACTCAATTGGGCCTTTTGAATCAAACTCTTGATTTCCATCAAAGTAGCAGCATTTAATTCTGCATCTCTTGACAAATTTTCGGGTGCAATAGATTTTGTTGCCTGATGTGCTCCATCAACATCAGCATTTTTCTTTTGATCTTGAGACATCTTTGAGCTTATTTTCAGTTCTGCAAGAAGATTTCTCAGAACATCTGCAGAGCCCCCCACTTCCTTCCTGACAAGAGTAAAGGTAGGAAATTTTCCAGGAAACTGTAGCATATACCTGAACAGGACAAGCTCTGCCTTTAAGAATCATATAACATAAATAGCACATTTACATAGATGAGAATAGAACAATTGCTATATTAAAAAATATAATATTGTCAATGGGAATAAAGCATGCTTTTACCACTTCCTTCAACATAACAAATAGGTAGCAGCATCAGTATGTGTAGCATTAAAGACTGTCAAATTACTTCTTTCCTTTTGGCTAATTAAGCTTTATGTTCTTCCAATTGCAGTCCAAACTAGAACTAAATAATAATACACACCAAATTGACGACTTTGTTTCAATACTAAGTGAATAAAATGACCAGGGTATGCATGTACCTCATAAATTCATAATACACAGATAAGGGAAGCTATACATCTTACAAGTACAATATTAAAAGTACAATATACAAATAAGGTAGTTCTCCATATTCTAAAGACAAGTCTACTTCCCAATGAATCACACAGAATATGATCATCAAATATCAAACTAATACAAAGCCCTTTATCATCCAACTTCCAGTCTAGCATTTTAGAATTCGAAATCATATGAAATTTTTTCAAATTCCATAACCAACCATTAATCGTTTGCCTATAGTAACTATGAAAGAATAATATGATAAAGTAGGAGCACTGCTATGGTTTTAGGGCTTTCCATGAGCTGTCCCTACATGCTTGTCTTTGTTGATAGACATTCTTTGTGGGCATGTGCCGTTGACACTCTAGAACAGGATGATAATAATGAGAGAAGCTACAGCCTTGATGAATAGAGATAGTCACCACTTTCAATCCAAACACCACATAATATAATCATCATTAGAAAATTACAATAATACAAAGTCCTTTATCATCCAACTTGCAATCTAACACAATAAATTCCATATCATGTGAGCCAACAATTAATCATTTGCCTATAATAACTGTGAAAAGAATAATTATGATAAGTGTTGAAGTTATAGCGTCAGGAGCTATCTTTCTTTCCTAAATTTGAAATATTTAAATAATCTATCTTTTATTGAAGACAATGAAGGGTCCTCACTTTGAAGGGACAAGACATTGAAGAGCCAAGACAATGAAAGGTCAAGACAATGAAGGGGTCTTCATTTTGTAACAGCAAGATAATGAAGGGTTAAGGCAATTTTATATATTCTTCAAGAGGAATTTGTATGCGATACACATTGATATCTGGTGTTTCTGAATATCACTTCAGTTTGAGCCTTGTGTTTGGACATGTTGTATTTCAGACTTCTGCTTATTCATAAATAAAGTGATATACTTGTGGCTAGGCTTTTCTCCTTAGTTGCCGATTCGGATTCGGGGATGGATTCAGGTTCGCGAATCCAGTTCATGGATTCGTGAAAAAAAAAATTTCCCGTTTTGGATTCGTAAGGATTCATGAGTATATATATATATATATATCAAAAATATAAGAGAAAAATACAAAATTCTAAAACTAAATCATTTCATACTATGAATCTATGATGCTTGATCATTGATCAATGCCAAATGTCAGAGTCTTCATAACTAGGTCATAGGTAGTCTCTGTTGGTGGCTGTTTTCAAGTCCATAGGTCTGGCAAATGAGGTTTGAATGATTTTGGCCTATTGGGAAGTCATGTCTGACTAGGATTTGGGCGAGAGCTAAGCTAAGTCTGTCATAGAGATGGGGTCGAAACCAAGTGATTTGTGATAAAACGAGTTAAAACCCTTTGACAATCCTTTTGCCAGCTTCAGTTTGACTTAGAAAGCCATGATGGATTGTGGGAGGTAACCCTGCTGAAGGCTTGCTGAATCCTGAAATTTGGCTAAGTCTGGAATTTTTCAAATCTAGAATTTGCATCTTAACTCCTATGAAGCTGAAACCTATCTCAAACATCCTGGAATGTATTTAACTGGTATTTATACAAATATAAATTAAAGTATAAGAAATTAAATAAATCAAACTTATACTTAAATGTTATATTTGTATAAATCCTCCTGTCAATTTAGGGTTAGATAAAAAAAAAAATTGACATAATAAGTGCTTTATGCCTTCATAGGCCGCGGGTCCCTGGGGATCGCATGGATCCTCGAGGATTCGTGCTAGATCCCCCCAGGTCCATGACGGATCTGGGCAGGGTCTGTGCACGGGCCTGTGGATCCATCTAGATCCGTGAGCCTGCAGATCCAGATGGATCCACAGGCTTGTGCATGGAACCAGGGCGAATCCGGACCCGGATCCAACCCCTATCATGCGAATCTGGCAACTAAGCTTTTCTCCCTCAAGTTGGAGGGTTTTCCCAGGATAAATTGTCATGTCTTAGTGTTCATTGTTTTTGTTTTTGTTGTTTATCTTCATTTTTGGTTAAAACATTAACATGGTATTAGAGTGGGTTGGATAATAGAAAATAAAGGGTCATATCTTTAGTCGTTGGTTGGCACTGATCAAGTGGAGCATCATACAATGGGAAGAGTTAATGGTGCATTTGAGAGATAAGTATAAGCACTCTTGAAGTATATAGAATTGCTCTGGACTTAGTTTCCTAATTCCCATCTAATCTAAGTATTACCTGTTAAAAACCATGTCTATTAGAACTTGTATAATTTGCACCTAGATTAAATTAGTTGCATATGAGTCACTTATAGAAAATGTTTTCTTCTCTTAATAATATGATTAAGCTGACAATTTTTTCTTGTATTCTGTCGTAGCCATCCCAAGAAGATAAAACATTGGGGCCGGCATGGAGAATGTAATCAGTATTTGGCATCGAATTCTTATCACAGTTCATTCTCATTTGTCGGCGGTGTCCATGTGATGCGAATGAATACATTAATGTTTGGAGTCTTCATCCATTGCAGTGATAGTTTCACGAGCCCTTGGATTGAGCCGTGTTAGCTGATGTTGTTTGAAAGAAGTGTGCAAGAGAAGTGGTCATTGAGTCGCAATGATGGAATATTAAACGATTTTCCACAAACAAACATTTGGAGGGTCGCGGATGTTTTTAGACTTCCTTCTCTGTTCGTGTGAGGCAATATTGGCTTCTTTTTCAAAATCTTGGCGTATTCTCGTGATACAATCTCATCAATTTCTTGGTTTAAGCAAATCTTGGGGGCATCGACTGTATTCTCTTTTCCGGTTGGAACACTTGCCATTGCTAATAATTATTGGGTGGGTTGTAGCTGTTGAAACAACACTTATTGCATTGTCGTTGAATGCTGAAACTGTAAGAGTGTTCGATTCATGGGAATTTATATAGCTTGAACCCAATGCAAAATAAGGAATGAAACGGAAGTGTCACGAAGCCGACATCTGAAGAAGACTATACCAGAGAGGAAATTCTCAAAAGAATCTAAAGGTAAACTTAAGAAAGTATCGTGCTATGGAGATGTGTTGAGTTGCAGACTAATGAGAAGTCTCTTCTTGTCAAGCCTTTGGTATTATCTGGAGTGAGTCGTTTAGTCTGAAGACAGATATTACTAGAGCAGTGCGTGTATCACTAACTATATTGTTGAAAGTGTTCAGAGAAGACGAGCTATTAGTGTATGTCGTGCATGTCTGTTGGAGACCAAACGGCACTACTAGGATAACCCACGACCGTTCTGGGAGTTACCAACTTATGCAAGTCACTGCATAGATTCCGCAAACATTTCCTAGTCCAAACATAAACTGCGAAGGTTTTTTTTGTAGGTTCTGTGGGTAGACTCTACATAGCCATACGAGTTCAGGTGTGAGGAGTTTGCGAATGTGAATTCACTGGAATATCTGAAAATGACTTCTGTAGTTCCCTAAGAATTTCTGGGCATTGTTGTGAAAACAACCATTATCGTGACTTGGATGCTAATTGGTGGAAGTTGTCACCTAAAGCTTGTGGAGTGTTTGCACCCAAGAAGCATCAAATAGACTACTTAGAATTTGTTTGCAAGCTGAATTATTATCAGGTGAGGACTGCTGAGGTTTTGTGGGTCACCTATGCAAGGAGTCCAAAAATTGTTCTGTTGTAGGCCTACGGTGGATTTTTGTAGTGCAACTGATCAAATTTGTGTCTTGAGATCCATCTTGAGGGTTAAGGCATTATTTTCTTATATTTCTCCAAAAAGAAAGGGGTAGCCCACCAATCAACACAAAAGAGTCTATGAGAAAACATCATTCAGAGGGAGCTTGAGTGGCAAATGGAGAATCAGCAAGCTCGAGAAGCAGTGTGGCTTCAAAAGCTCCTTGTTTGGTCAAACATTGGAGTCAATTGTAATTTATTGTGATAATCAAAGTTGTGTGAAGCACTCTGTCATTTCAGTGTGAGAATGATGTCATTGCTGAGAGAGAGTCCCAGTATCAATTGTTCTTATCTTGTGCTATAATGCATTTATCTCTATGACAAAGAAATTTGAGGTGAAAGCCCTTGTAATGCAATTTTCTCTAAGACGAATAAATTTAAGGTGAAAGCGCTTGTAATGCATTTTTCTCTGAGACAAAGAGATTTGAGGTGAAAGCCCTTGTAATGCATTTTTCTCTGAGACAAAGAAATTTGAGGTGAAAGCCCTTGTTTGCCTCTGAAACAAAGGTATTTTCTCTTTCCACTCATGGAAGTAGCCATAGTGGATGTCATGTTGAGAGACTCCTTGACAACATCACGTTGAGTGAATCCATGATGAGAGCTTGTGTTTATTTCACACATGGGAGTAGCCATGGTGAACATCATGTTGAGTGACTCCGTGATGCTATCACGTTGAGAGATTTCATGATAAAGTTTTGGTTTTCTCACAAATGGGTGTAGCCATTGTGACTGTCATGTTGAGACCCATGACATGAGAATCTAGAAAGATACCTCCCTAGCTAAGAGGGAGTGTTGAAGTTATAGCGTCAGGGGCTATCTTTCTTTCCTAAATTTGAAATATTTAAATAATCTATCTTTTATTGAAGACAACGAAGGGTCCTCGCTTTGAAGGGACAAGACATTGAAGAGTCAAGACAATGAAAGGTCGAGACAACAAAAGGGTCTTCATTTTGTAACGACAAGATAATGAAGGGTTAAGGCAATTTTATATATTCTTTAGGAGGAATTTGTATGCAATACACATTGATTTTGGTGTTTCTAAATATCACTTCAGTTTGAGCCTTGTGTTTGGGCATATTGTATTTCAAACTTCTTATTCATAAATAAAGTGATATATTTGTGACTGGGTTTTTCTCCCTCAAGTTGAAGGGTTTTCCCAAAATAAATTGTCGTGTCTTAGTGTTCATTTTTTTTGTTTTTGTTGTTTATCTTCATTTCTGGTCAAAACATTAACAATAAGGAAAAGCGCTACTAGGTTACAAGTCTGATTTGTGTAGTATAATGGACTATGATAATAGCCAATACAAACTTTATAACATCAAGTGCACATTTTGGAGAAAATAGTTGATCCTCACATCACCAGGACACACATTGCTGAAATTCATGGTAGTAAGCTCATACTTACCTCCATATGTGAGAAGCCATTTTCAACCTCATGGGATGATCTATGGGAACCAAAGTATAGAGGTTAAGTAATCATACAGTAGCAACACTCATTCCACAACACTCTAGAAACCCAAAAAGCAGACAACTTATGCTGTTGGAAGATGATGCACTCCCTCAAATCATTCACTGGCATACACTTACACCCTTCACAGTTCCATATAATGTGTTAGTGGCAAATGCATCATCATCAAAATCTATCATGATGGAAATACTTTGACCTCTATGGTAAGACAATACCAAGAAGCAATCATTCTCAAAAGGTTATCTACCACCATATTTTGGGGGCTCATTACTCCCATCATACAGCTCTCAAGAGATCACCCATGTAATCTACTCTATCAAATGTCTTTGATGAACTAATGGTTATTCAAGTTCTTTCAAGGCATAACTAATAAAAACTTCTCATCATACCTTGTGTGGCTATCTTTTAGGACCCCGAACTTCATGCTATCTGGTTCCTTGAGTTTACATCTCTTTTCAATTCCTTGTGTAACTGCTTGTCTTGCACTCTTTTTCTCTGAACACAGGTGACTTGGCTCAAGTGAAGTCAATGCTCCATGTTGCTGATATGTTTTTTAGATCATGTCATCAGTATAAACCTGTAACTATTTCCAAAAGCTCCAAAATAACTACCCTAATCTTCAAACACAAAATATTTTCAACATAGACCAACCCAAATGTATTACTCGGTTCACCTTCAATTGGCAAGTTAAATTGTGAAGCAAGAACTTGAATCTTCTATGCTACTTGCAAATAGATGTTAGAGCCCTCCTTTGTTTATTTGGAAGAATGGAATTGTTAATGTTTATGGTAGCTGCAAGAGAGCTCCTTCATACCTGTAACTATCAACATCAGTTTTTTCTCTAAGTTTATCTGTTATGTAGTCGATAGTCATCATCGGCTCTCGGTTCTCTTAGTAACCACGGTGATTATTATTCCTTTGGTTGTTCAAATCCAAAGACATCATGCAACTTCCTACATCACGGTTGAATGGTTCTATGTTAACGGTTTCTTTCATATTTTGGTTTGCGCTCATGTTGATGTTCATCTACATTCTTTGGTTCCTATTTCTCATATCATCGGGAGCCAATTCCGGTATTCTCCTAAGACTCTATCGGGACCATATTTGTTGTTCTTTGTTCATATTTTTGAGACTTGTATTCAATGAAAGGTACCGCTCAATTATTTGTAATGGCTTGTAATTATTATTTGAGCTGGATTCTTTATCTGCGATCACTGTTTATTTCTTTTATTATGGACACCTCTTTCAAGTTGGGAGTGTGGTGACATGGCACTGTATTTTCTTCATGAGTGTATATGTCTTGCATATTACTTGCCGACGATGGATGTTTATGAGCGCCAACATTTCATTGAGCATAACGGCAAAGGATGTAACATGTGTACTATTCGTATCTCATGAAAAAGACAATTCGTTTCTACTGGAGTTTCAATTGCAAGAATGGTAAAAGACTATTATCGTTGGATAGATTCCTTTTCGTCTTCTCTTGGTAACTATTGTCGTCGCCGTCCATGTTGATATTGGATTGTGTTAACATCTTCCTCATCGCTGAGAAAGAATGACTTGGCACTGCTAAGAAAGGATGATTTGGCACCATGGGTGAGATGGTTTGTCATCATGGTCATGCTTTATATTGAATACCGACAATTCATAACTTATTATCACTGTTTGCCCACTAGGGTAAACTTAATATTGCATAGACATAGTATAGGAAATATAATAAATATAGAATATATCAAAGAACAATAGATGTCTTCATTAATCATTCTAGACTGCAAGTACATTTACATCATAAGGATAATACCATAATATCCCCCGTGTCCATCCTCTGAGAGCGTATATAAACTACCCGAAGGGCCATGACCGAAACGTCGTGACATAACTGTCTAACCTCTCGGTCACTAACAACCAAGGCTAACATAATACTTTATTAATATAATAACCCGTACATACAATTATCTCGACAACATCATCCCCCCCAAAAAACAAAGTCGTCTCCGGCGACTCACAACAAAAGGGAGATGAAATACACTACAGAGAATAAGAAAATCACTGAGAAGAAGGGGTCGAGGGGCGTCCCTGAAAAGGCTGAAGTGTCACCCTCTCCATCAATGCTGCTTCCAGTAGGTCTTTTCCGTCACGTCACATTCCTCCCGTGCCTGCACCAAACTTGTCTCCAAAACATACTTTTCAGCTGTAGCCTTTGCTAAGTCTTGTTCAAACAATATTGTCTCCCGAGCCAATCTAACCTCGATAGCCACCCGTGCCACCTTCTCCGCTTCCAACTCTAGGGTACGCTAAGCCAAGTGTCACTCTACTGCCTTCAACTGGGTGGTTAGCTCCTCTCGAGCTCTCTATGCATCCACCAAGACAGCCTCACGTCCAGCCAACACCTACTCCGAGTGCCTCAAAGCATAGTACCCCCCTCGAAAGGCTTGCTCCAGTGCTCTCTCCACCTCCGGCATGCAGACAGTCCATGCCTACAGCAGCTTCGGGTCTCATCAACTAGTCACACTTCCCAAAGGCTGATAACTAACTAATTTCCTCCTACTGTTTTCGATGCCACAACTCACAAAGAAAATGGGGGTCTAGGGGGCAACACCTCCAGCGAGATTGAGGGGCAAATCGTGGTACAAGGCGAGGCCGAGGGGCAGGGCCCCTGCCGCGAAGACCAAATTAGCACCCTCAAACCCACACAGAAGTCCATGGAACACACCATTTTTGTGATTTTCTTCCAATCCCATACTCTTTCTGCCAACCGCTTATGTTTTCTTCACTACCTGTTTATGTCCTTCCCTTTGGTACCATATGTTATTCACTGTGAACTGTTTTGATTTGTCGTCATTTTTTTCTTTTTTTACAGAACCTTCCTCTCGCTGCTGCCACTCCTTGCCGTCAATAACTGTCTTCTCTTCCTTTTAGCTGTACCGACTGCGCCTTCCTGCCGTAGGTATTGTTCTACTTACTATGCACTTCTCACCCATTTTTGTTTCCACTGTCGTATGAAATGCATTCACGATACCTTTGGTTTTGTTTCTTCTCACCGTACGGTCTACCTGATGTGTCGTACCACCTCTCTTTTGCACATGTGATGCATGCCTTTCCGTACGAATCACTACGGAGACCTCATTGCTTTTGCCGCACAAAACTCCTTGTCTTTGTTATATGGTGACGGGATGCTGAGACCGTACACCGTACGGTGTTGTAATAAATGGTGTGGTCGTATAGTTTGAGACGACCTTCGGCTATAGCTGAGTCGTACGATGTCGTACAGTGTCGTCCTCGCCGTTTGTGTTGCATGTGTTGCCTGGCTTCAATGTCGTACGATAGTGTTCCTCCTTTGTACGGTGACAGCTTCAGCTTCGGCATCTTCACTTCCATTTTTCCGTACAGTGGTTAAACCCGTGTTTTGGCCTTATCGTACCGGAGTCGTACGGTTCTTCGCTTTATTGTTTTCTCACGTGCCAAATCTGCTTTTAATGTGAAGACCATACGATGCCCAGGTCGTACGGATGCGTAGCTTCCTTGGGCTATACGGATTGTTGTTTCTCTCTGTTATTTTGCCCAAGCCGTACGGTCGTCTTTTCACACTCACATATAATGTCTATTCCGTACGGTGGCTTGGGTTATGGCCATATGGTCCTTTATTTTCCATCGGTGTGTCTTCTACATAGGTCGTACGATCTTTTTTCCCTTCGTTTTTGTAAAAGATTTCTTTCGTACTGTCATACGGCTATGCGATGTCCTCTAATTTTTTTTTTTTTAATTTTCATTACCGTCCAGATGCTTCTCTAGTCACCCATACGAACAGCTCTCGAGTCGCCTACCTGACCTCTCGAGTCCGTTTCCATCCTCTCAGGTGCTCTGTCCCTCCTCTCGGGTCCATCCTCTCCGGGTAAGGTTTCGATTTGGACCCGTTGATGGCCTCATGTATCCCTAGTTCGTCGAGAGTCCACAACTTGACAGCCTCGTCGTAGCCGACTTCCCGAAATTTTCCTGGCTTAATCTCATTGTGCAGTCATTCCCTCAAGCTTTCCCTGTCGCCGAGTCTGTTTTCAATGGCAATCCGAAGGCTTGGAACCATAAATTCTACAGGGACCACGGTCTCTTTCCCGTACATAAGAAGGAGAATAAAGATTTTGAAGGCTGCGGTCTTCCACACAGGATTCCAATCGTCGCGGACAGGAATGATCTTAGGTTCCTCTTCCTTGCCCAAATTCATTGGTTTGACAAACGACTCCTTATACTTCATGGGGTTTTGCTCATCAAATTTATGCGTCGGGACTTTGCTTACTTTTGCATCCCCTTCCTTGTATTCACCGTACTCCGAGGGAAATGTTTCCAGCATCTCCTCAATACTTAGTACATTGCATGTTGGTTAGAAGAGTTCACAGTCCTCCATTTGCCAGTGGAAGAGACCATTCAATGAATCTGTATCATCCTCTGAGTATTCCCCCAATCTTAGCACACCTTCACTATTTGGTTCCATTCCGTCCCTTCCTTCATCCATTCGATCGTTTTCACTATCAGATTCTGAGTCTAAAGACGAGGCTATCTCTTCGCTCACCATCTAGGTTCGAAGGTCGATGGTGAACTTCCTACCCCCATTCTCCATTGAGAGGGTGTTTTTCTTCCAATTGTGGTTTACCTTCGCCGTGACCAACCACCCTCGACCCAGAATGGCATCGTAACCCTTCTTTTTCAAAGGTATCACCACAAAGTCTAGTACAAATGGTTGTGAGCCAATGGTGACCCATTGTACCATCAACGTTCCGAGGGGTTTGATACCCTGCTGATCGGCACCCAATAAGTTGAAGGTTGGGGGCCACAAGGTTGGCTTGCCCAATTTCTTCCATGTCTCCTTCGGAAGGACATTCACTCCTGACCCTCCGTCCACTATAGTGTCTGTTAGGATGGAGCCAAGGATGCCCATCTCGATCACTGTCGGGTACCTTCCGCTGTTTACAAAAAGTATCATCGGATCAGTTGCAAACCCTTCAGGGATGTCCGTATGTGTGGTATTTAGTTGCGTGGCCAAGTTCCCCAACAATGTCGTTCCCAAGTGAGGCATGGTGTGTAGAAGGTCCTAGAGTTTCACTGGTACCTCTAATTGTAACATTTGTCTCAGAATGTTTTGTTCTGCATCCCTCCGGCCCGAGGTGGTGGCCATTTCCCATGTTTCTTTTTGTGCTTTCATCTTCTCTATTTCTTCCTTACCCTCCCGTGTCCCTTGTTTTGCTTGTGATCGTGTGATGGCTAGTACCCCCTCGTCACTTCTCGTTCCCTCGATGGTGAGCAAGTTGACCCCGGATTTTGGGTAGTTGGCATCCTTGTGGTTGCCAGGGCCACACCAGTGGCAAAGCTTCTGTGGGGTGTCGCCCTTGTCACAGTCCCTTGCAAAGTGGCCCCACTAATTGCAAGCGCGGCACTGGATCATCGGCCGACCCTTGGAGTCATATTGTATGACTCCTTGTGTTGGTGTTGTTGGTATTGCACCTCCCGCCACTGCGTCGGTTGCCTCTGTACCCGTCGAAGGATGCATTATTGTTAGTCTCTGCCCTTGATGTAGATGGTTGCTCTTGGGTAAATAGCACTTGTTGATTCCTCACCTTCATGTTGTATGGGCATTCCTTAGTGGATGGACCATGATCTAGCAAATGTCACAAAATGTCTTTTTGGGACAGGACCCCGTCATATGGTTGCTCGCCTTGCAGTCCGTATACCATATGTCAACTTACCCCTTGCTGGTACCCCCTTTCATGATCTTGAACTCCTCCATCATTCTCTCCATGTCGCTTTAGAGTGCCCCGACTTTTCCCTTTGACTCGCCATCACTGCCATTGTCATCGTTTGAAGTGTCATCTTCGTCAGAAGAGGACTTGCTTCTTTTCTTCTTGGAGGTCTTCTGTTCGCTCTCCAAGTCCATCGCCCGGTTATAGGCGCCTACGTATGAGGTGGGGGGCACTATCTTCATTTTCCTCCGTAGGTTAGATTTCAGGCCCTCCACGAACCATCTTTTCTTCAGGCCATCTGATGGTTGGCTATCCATTTTTCCAACTAACTCCTTTAGTCGGCAACTATAAGCCCACACAGTCTCTTTCTTACCTTGTTTGGTACCGTATATCTCGGAAACAATTTCATTGTCATCCCTCAGGAGCCGAAACTCCTTTTAGAATTCTGTCTTGAATTCGTCCCAAGTGGTCACCTTTGTTTTGTCCACATCGGAGTACCAGTCGATGGCTACCCCTCTCAGTGTGGCCGGAAACTATTTTACCCATTCTGCGTGGTCGGCGACGTCATTCGCCGACTAGATTGTCTCGCACGTACGACAATGCCGAACAGGGTCTTCTTTTCCCTCGCTATGGAACTTGGGTAACTTCTCTTTGTTAGCCGCCATATTCACCCTCCGAGGTGGGGCGGTGGTGGTATGTACCGCTAGTTGTGTTGCCGGTTGGGTCGCCGGAAGTGTTTGTTGTACTAGTTGTACGATAGGTTGGGATGGTCCTACCGGCGTCGGTACCCCGAAAATGTTTGGTACCGTACCACTTGATGTCCCCAAACTACTGGAACCGTCCAAGCCTAGTGGGCTACTGTGATCCCCGTGCCCCTTTGTCACTTCGATATTCTCAGCGGCAACGGTATCCTGAGCTTCCCTTTGTGCGGCTTCCTCTTCTTCCTTCCTTCGGGCTTCTCTTGCTTCCGTCCGTGGGGTTAAGGTTAAGGACCCGAACAAGCTCCTTGTTTCCTCCAGGTGGTCCTCGTCACTTCTTATGGCCTCCCAATTAGATTCCTCCAAACACTTGCCTTCACTTACTCCCTTCAGTAGTCCTTCGGCGCATCTTCTGAATCTCTCCCTTCGCCCGGCTTGCTACTGTGCAAGTACGACAATTCTAGCGGCTTGTTCTTCTTCGAGTTCCTTCTTTAAATTTCTATTTTTATTCAATTGATTAGGCATAAATTCTATTCAATGATTCTGTTCTCATTCGTCCTCACATTGATATTCTCCTCCAATGGTATTCTCATCTGTCCACTCATTCCGTCACTTGCCAGATTCGTTTGGCAACGGCGCCAAATGTTTGCCCGCTAGGGTAAACTTAATATTGCATAGACATAGTACAGGAAATATAATAAATACAGAATATATCAAAGAACAATAGATGTCTTCATTAATCATTCCAGACTGGCAAGTACATTTACATCATAAGGATAATACCATAACATCCCCTGTGTCCATCCTCCGAGAGGGTATATAAACTACCCGAAGGGCCACGACCGAAACGTCGTGATGTAACTGTCTAACCTCTAGGTCACTAAAGACTAAGGCTAACATAATACTTTATTAATATAACCGTACATACAATTATCCCGACAACAATCACCGTCTACACATTTATTTGGTTTGATTATGATTGTAAGAGCAGAATTTTCATTTTCTTTTGTGAAGACTATTTGTCTCTTTCGGAAGTCTATTTTTTATGAGCTGGGGGGAGAAATATATATGGCCTTTCGACGACATAAGTGGGGGTGGGTGATTATTGAAAGTTGCTTGTGTGTGTGGGTGTTGAGTGAAGAGTTGCCAAAGTGTGGGTGTGTTAAGTGTGGTGTTTGTTTGCAGAAGTTTTTCATATGATTAAGTTACAATAGGGTGGTTACTGAACAGGGATATATTTTGCTTTATATTCTTGATCTGTGTAAGATCAATATTTACAAATTTGTAAGTCTTTCAAGTGTCTACAATACACTCATGCTTAATGATTTACTCTAAAGTAATCATTTATGTTCGAAGAGAAATAAGGCTTATTGATTGATAGTTAGTGTCTTCAATCATAAGCGAGAAAACATTGTATTTGATTTGAGAACTCAATAAAAGAATCATCGTTTTTGTGGGCTGGGTTTTTAACCCTCAAGTGGAGGGTTTTCCAAGGATGTCTTTTGTGTTTGTAAAAGGAGATTAAACTTATATTAGATTTGCTTATGTTTAAATTGCAATCCTATTTTCTGAATATGTATATGGAATTATCTAATGACAATGTGTGTCTTTTGCAAGTCTTCGAATAAGGCTGGGTATTTTGTTAATCCTAACCGACAACTGAGAGGGGGGGGGGGGGGGGGGGGTGAATCAGTCAACTCAACCTGTTTTAACTTTTTATCCAATTAAGGCTTAAGCTGAATACAACTACTGTGTGATAATGGAAATCTAATGCATGTTAAAGTAACTTGAACATAAATCACACACATAAGCTAACACAAGATTTATACAAGGAAACCCTCGATTAGAGGGAGAAAACCACGATGTGACAGAATCCACAATCTTCACTACTACAGTAATAAAGTTCCGTGTTAAAGGCTTACAAAAGCACTTGTTAGAATGCTACCCTGTGAAGGGATTTGATATAGATCGGTTAAGATCTTGACCCCATTAGGAGTCGCCTCGCCAAAGGACTTAAGAACATCAATCGAGATGTCACCCGATGAAGGGATTTATACAATGGAACCTGTTAGGGTTCACCTTGATAAAGGGATTTTCACGAGCTTCACACAATAAGAAAAACGATCTTCTGTAGACACTCAATCTGTCGCTCAGATCATAACTGCTCTGCTCCTTGCTCGGCTTGGCTTGTTCAATCTCTGTCATTCACTCTTGGTGACTGTATCTTGTCTCAAAAGATTCAGCTCTTCTACTTTGCTACTCTCTGCGCACTTGATTTCTTCAACCACATGTTGCTAATGCACGATGACCCATATATATAATGATCTTCACATTACCACATGGAACTGTGGCGCCAAGTTGTAACTCTTCCAAAACACCATTGTTCTAGAAGGCATTCCAAAAATCTTGCATGCAAAACTTTAGTTCAAGCCAAAAAGCTTGCATACAAAACTTCAATTCATCTCAAAACGCTCGCCTACAAAACTCCAATTCATCCCAAAACACTCTGCAAAAATTGGATCAGATTGTTAAAGCATAGACTGGTAAATCTGATACTTTTGAGGGGGAACCGATGTGCTACCAGTTGAGTCATCTGTCTCCTGTGGTTTTCTACTAGACCAGTTGACCAAGACCAGTATTATTGTGACCAATGTAGGTACAGTGATTACTTGGCAAGTATGACAACTAAGCATAAATGCCAACATATTTTTCGATTTCTATGTCTCATTATGCCTTATCGGGTTAGCATATATATCTATCTAATGGGCATGTCTTGAGTGGACATGACTCCACAAAGTGGCGACATGTCCACTCAGGACATGCCTCTTCATTTTGATGGCACAAACATAATATACAAATGTCGTTTCAATTTCTGCTTCTTAACAGTTAGTTAAGAGTTGAAAAATGCATAATTAAGATGCCGATAAGAACATATCAAATGCATATGCGATCTGGTAAATACGAATGATGCTTGATCGATCATGGCTCGATCGATGATGAAATCAATATTATTCTAATTCATAAGATCGAATATCCTCTTATTTGATCAAGTTGATCAATTCAGAAAAATGATAAACAATGAGATTGCAAGTATAAATATGTCTCATCATTGATTCTCTATCTGAACGAAGCTATTATTTTCAGCAATGTTCTCTGTCATTTGTGTTTTGTATCTCAGTGTTTTGCATTCTTGCATTCTGGTTCAAAACTTAACATGGTATTAGAGCAGGTCTAAGGAAACGACCCAGAACCAAAATCGTTAAGCTATATATTTACTCTTTGCTCTACTTCCAATTTGCTTATTTCAGGCTTCTACAATGGTGAATGGACTAAAAGTTGAAGATAGGTTGGATGGAGCATCCAACTTCACTTCATGGAAATTTAGGGTATTTATTGCACTTGAAGGGAATGATCTTCTTAACTTCATGAAGTCTGATGTAGCTGAGCCTACTAATGACACTTGGAAAGCGCAATGGAGAAAGAACAATATTATGGCAAAGAAAATTCTAATTGATTTTGTTAAGGATCATTTGGGACCGATTATATCAAAGTTGGATTCAGCCAAAGCAATGTTTGATTGTCTTCAAATTTTGTATGAATTCAACAACACTAGCAGAGGCCCTAGCTTTGAGACGTTAACTTCTTCATATTAAGATGGCTATAGAAGAACCTATTGTATCTTTCTTTATGAAGATTATAGAATTGAAGGATCAACTAAATGCTATTGGAGAATCAATTGAGGACAAAGACTTGGTTATGTTGGCCATGAATGGCCTCCCTCACTCTTGGGAATCTTCCATTCAAGGGATTAGTGGAAGAGATGAACTACCCAAGTTTGAACGCATTAGAGCTGATTGCAATCAAGAGGAATGCAGATTGGAGGCAAGAGGAAATGGGCGGAAATCTCACCATGAAGAAGATCATGTTCTTGCTGCTCATACATCTAAAAAGAAAGGAAGTGAAAGGAGGAAAAGAAAATTTAAGAGATATAGAGATAAGGATTCTGATTCAACTCCTAAACCAAAGAAGAGAAAGGATCTCTCCAGGATTCAATGCTTCAGATGTGACAAGTAAGGTCACTTTGCCAGAGATTGTTTATCAAAACCAAAACATCAAGCTGCTGCTGCAAACGTTGATGTTGCTTCTCCACATACAAAATTTGATGTCAATTCAGAAGGATTCTTATTCTAAAAGTTTTACTTTTCTGAAATTAATGCAAGATGCAAGGATTTATATATGTTGATCATGCATGGTCTTAGTCCGTTCAGATTGTTGATTCAATCTTTTGTAGTTTTGACTTTATCTATTGAGTGAGTTTTGAAGGTATTGTGTGAAGCTTAGAGACTCGGTTACCCTATTTGAATGCACAGTCTGTTGCAGCAGGTTCTAGATTTTTGTTGCAGATCTGTCAGTGTTTTCATGGAGGAGTGGATCAAGTCTTCAAATTTTGTAGAAGCATGAATTTCTATTCCTTGATTAAAAGGGAAGCTAATGCCATCTATAATCATAGACGATCAAGAGATAGGTATTTTGTACCCCGAATAATGTTTATAAATCTTTTATGTAGTTCTTTAGTATAGTAATTCATGTATTCTTTCAGCATTGATCTCCATATTTCTCTTCTAGGTAGTTTGATTCTATGAATTATTATTAATCTCTCTTGGTTGCAAAATGGATGAAGGAGCTAAAGTATGATGGCTTAATTATCCGAAATCTCATGAGGAAGAGTTTAAACATCCACTTAGAGTATTGATAATTCATGAAGACTTAGCCCGCAGTCATGAGTCTAAGTTGATACGGTTGGGTCATCCTTGGATGAAGAGTTTGCCTTAGAAAGGAAGCTGAGAAAGATGAAGATACTAAACAACGGAATCCCTATCATTGTGATCAGCTACTTCTACGAAGAGGATATGACAATTAGAGGGAGCTTGAGCAGCAAAGGGAGAGAACCAAATCCTTTTGTTGAGGATCAACAAGCTCGTGTAGCAGTGTGACTGCTAAAGCTCCTTGTTTGGTCAACATTGGAATCAGCTCTATTTTGTTATGATAATCAAAGCAATGAGAATGCTGCCCCTGCTGAGAGGGAGTCCAAATATCCATCACAGGCAACCTTGAACGAGGAGGTCAAAAGGTTGATATCTGTCTCAAAGAGAGCAACATCATCATGAAGATTTGTTAATGAGTTCTTCTCCGTGAGGGAGAAGTTCGAGGTGCAATCCCTTGTTAATGAGATCTTCTCCGTGAGGGAGAAGTTCAAGTTGCAATCCCTCGTTAGTGCATTCTTCTTTGCGAAAGAAGTTTGAGGTGAAAGTCTTTGTTCCACCCTCGGGGAGTAGCCATGATGGATGTCATGTGAGAGACTCCATGACTTTGTTTTCTTGTTCTTTCACCCTTTGGGAGTAGCCATGGCGAATGTCGAGCTAAGATGACAATATTAGGTTGAGAAAATCTATGATGAGATTTTGTTATTGACATTTTTTGGTTGCAGCTCCATTGTGCTTGTCAGATTGAGACACACAATGACATATGAATGATCTCTCTCTTGCTAAGAGGGAGTGTTAATGTTTACGGTAGCTGCGAGAGAGGTCCTTCATACCTATAACAATCAACATCAGTTTTTTCTCTGAGTTAATCTGTTATGCTGTCGATGCTCATCTTCAGCTCTCAGTTATCTTAGTAACCACTGTGATTATTATTCCTTTGGTTCATTCACATCCAAAGACGTCATGCGACTTCCTACATCACGGTTGAATGGTTCTATGTTATTGGTTTTCTTTCATATTCTGGTTTGAGCTCTTGTGTTGATGTTCCTCTACATTCTTTGGTTCCTATTTCTCATATCATCGGGAGCTGGTTCTTGTATTCTGTTGAGACTCTACTGGGACAATATTTGCTGTTCTTTGTTCATATTTCTGAGTCTTGTATTCAATGAAAGTTACCGCTCACTTATTTGTAACGGCTTGTAATTATTATTCGAGCTGGACTCTTCATCTGCTATCACTGTTTATTTCTTTTATTATGGATGCCTCTTTCAAGTTTGGAGTGTGATGACATGGCACCGTATTTTCTTCATTAGTGTATATGTATGGCATATTACTTGCTGACGATAGATGTTTATGAGCACCAACATTTCATTGAGCATAACAGAAAAGGATGTAACATGTGTACTTGTATCTCATGAAAGACACAATTCGTTTCTGCTGGAGTTTCAATTGCAAGAACGGTGAAAGACTATTATCGTTGGATCGATTCCTTTTCGTCTTCTCTTGGTAATTGTTGTTGTCGCTGTCCATGTTGATATTGGATTGTGTTAACATCTTCCTCACCGCTAAGAAAGGATTACTTGGCACTGCTGAGAAAGGATGATTTGGCACCATGGGTGAGATGGCTTGTCATCGTGGTCATGCTTTATATTGAATACTGACAGTTCATAACTTATGATCACTGTCTATACATTGATTTGGTTCGATTATGATTGTAACAGCAAAATTTTTGTTTTCTTTTGTGAAGACTATTCGTCTCTTTCGGAAGTCTATTTTTTATGAGTTTGAGGGAGAAATAATAATGGCTTTTCGACGGCATAAGTGGGCGTGTGTGATTATCGATACCTTCATGTGTGCATGGGTCTCTGTGTGTGTGGGTGTTGAGTGCAGAGCTGCCTGAGTGTGGGTGTGTTAAGTGTGGTGTTTGTTAGCAGAAGTTTTTCATATGATTAAGTTACAGCAGGGTGATTACTTAACAGGGATATATTTTGCTTTATATTCTTGATCTGTGTAAGATCAATATTTACAAATTTGTGAGTCTTTTGAGTGTTTGCAATACACTCATGCTTAATGATTTACTCTGAAGTAATCATTTATGTTCAAAGAGAAATAAGGCTTATTGATTGACAGTGTCTTCAATCATAAGCAAGAAAACATTGTATTTGATTTGAGAACTTAATAAAGGTATCATTGTTTTTGTGGGATGGGTTTTTACCCTCAAGTGGAGGGTCTTCCCAGGATAAGTCTTTTGTGATCTCTGTCATTTGTGTTATGTATCTCAGTGATTTGCATTCTTGCATTCTGGTTCAAAACTTAATAAGAATAATAGAATGAGGCTCACCAGAGGTTCACTTTGATGCTGCAAACAATATGCTCATCCTCTTTTCCATCGTAATAACCTCAATAATTCTATTTTGTGACTTGAAATTTTTGAATTAGCGCTAACCAACATATTCTTCTTAAGTGCACACCCATCCATAAAACTATTATGTAAATCAAATATTGACTCACCTTTTGGAAGTTCAGAAGATAGTGTATGTATTGTTGCACCCTTCCTTTGACTTGTGTTCTTCATATCTAACAAGTGTTGCCTTTTCCTCTTTGACTTAATAATATTTTCCTGACCATTGAAATCATCAAAAGTCAATTAAACACCTTCAATTACCAAAGAATTCTTACCTTCAAACTTCAAGGTGTAATCTTTTAATTCTTCCTCATTGATCTGTTTCATGGAGTCTTGTGAATCACCATTTGCTTACTCAGTGTTCTGCTATGACTCTGTCTTCAATTATTCTTCTTGTGAAAGGAGATTAAACTTATATCAGATTTGCTTATGTTTAAATCGCAATCCTATTTTCTGAATATGTACATGGAATTATCTAATGACAATGTGTGTCTTTTGCAGGTCTTCAAATAAGGCTGAGTATTTTTCGATTTCTATATCTCATTATGCCTTATCGGGTTAGCATATATATCTATCTAATGGGCATGTCTAGAGTGGACATGACTCCACAAAGTGAAGGCATGTCCGCTCAAGACGTTCCTCTTCATTGACGGCACAAACATAATATACAAATGCCGTTTCATTTATGCTTCGTAACAATTAATTAAGAAACGACAAATGCATGATTAAGATGTCAATAAGAACATATCAAATGCATATGCGATCTGGTAAATACGAATGATGCTTGATTGATCATGGCTTGATCAATGATGAAATCAATATTATTCTAATTCATATAGATCGAATATCCTCTTATTTGATAAAGTTGATCGATTCAAAAAATGATAAACAATGAGATTACAAGTATAAATGTCTCAATATTGATCCTTTATCTGAACGAAGCTATTATTCTCAACAATTCCTCTTAGCTAGGGAAGATAAAGAGTATGAATAAAAACACATTACAATGAACTCTGGGAGTATATTACCAAACTCGTGATAAGGGTTATCACATAACTCGTGATAAGATATATTACCTAACTCATGATGAGAGTTATCACATAACTCGTGATAAGATATATCACCCAACTCGTGATGAGAGTTATCACATGACTCGTGATAAGATATACCACCTAACTCGTGATGAGAGTTATCACATAACTTGTGATAAGATATATCACCTAACTCGTGATACAAAAGGATATAATATGCTCAAGAACATAACATTCTTCTCATATAACCAAGTTATGGTATGTGCATTGACATTAAGTCTCATAATGTCTACCATAACAATTCATGGTAAATCCATGAATGATGTCAAGTCTCATGATATCAATCAAATGATCTTCTAAACATCATAAAGTCGTCACCTTACAATGTTAAATAGAAGTGTTCATTATCTGAAAGATCGTCACCTTTCAGTAATGTACACAGGAAGTCCATTAAGTCATAAAGTCACACATATGACAATAGAAGTTTACACATTAAACATCTTTAATATATTAGTACAAATCATAAATTGAAAATTTACATTTCAATCATACCAAGATTCTTCCTAAAGTGTTCAACTTTCACTCTGGAGAGAGGTTTGGTAAGTATATCTACGGTTTGATCACTTGTACTAGTATACTCCAACTGGATCACATTCCTTTCTACCATGTCTCTTACATATTAATAAAGAAATTTGATATGTTTTGATCTATCATGGAATACTGAAATCACAGAATGCTTAATACAACTCTGATTGTCACAGTGGCTAATAGTAGGTTTCAAGGGCTCACCAAATAATCCCACAAGCACTTTTCTGAGTCATACTACTTCTCTTGCTGCCATGGAAGCTGCAATGTATTCGGCTTTTGTTGAGCTTTGTGCCACTGAAGATTGTTTCCTGCTTATCCACAATATCATAGTCAACCCTAAACTGAAGCAACATCCTGATGTGCTTTTTCGATCGGTCACACTTCCAACCCAATCTGAATAAGAGTATCCATGAAGGTTTAGGTCAACATTTCCATATTTGAAACCATAACCAAGAGTACCTTGAAGGTACCTCATTATATGCTTTACAACAACAAGATGTATCTCCTTTGGTTCACACATAAACTGACTTAAAGCATTCACTGCATAACAAATATCCGGTCTAGTGTTGACCAAGTACATCAAAGATCCAATCATCTATATGTATAGGGTAGGATCTGCAAATTTAGAATCTATTGTTGCTTCCTTCAATTTGTGTAAATTGATTTCCATAGGTGAAGACATAGGTCTACAATAAAATGCTTGATGCAAGAGTAGATAGATTTTAATGTATTAATGTATATTATTTACAATGAGCAACACGGTCATTAATACAACACCGGATATTTACAAAATAGCAAGTATCTAAAAAGAGACTGCTATAATATGGGAAGCTATCTCGAGAATTAAAAGGAAACATTCAAAATATACTAATACCCCCCCATAATGCTCAATCTATCAACAACACCAATAGATTCCCTGAATTTTACAAATTTATTAGAACCGAGAGACTTGGTAAAGATATCTGCGGGCTGCTCCAATGTAGGAACATACAGTAACTGGATGGATTTGTCTTCAACCAACTGACAAATGTAATGACAATGAGTTTCGACATGTTTGGTTCTTTCATGGAAGACTGGATTCTTTGCCAGTTTGAGCACACCCTGATTATCACAGAATAGGGGAGTCGGTCCTATCTGAGGAACATGCATATCCACAAGCATTCGTCGAAGCCAAACTACCTCACAAGCTGCCTTAACTGCTCCCCAATACTCTACTTCAGTCGAAGACAAGGCCATCGCCTGCTACTTCTTACTAGTCCATGTGACAGCACCAGATCCCAAATTAAACACATATCCAGCGGTAGACTTACAATCATCAACAGAACCGGCCCAATCTGAATTTGTGTAGCCACATAGTGTAGGATCAGGACTCCGAGTGTACAGAAGGCCATAATCAGAAGTACCGCTTACATAGCGCAAGACATGCTTTGCTATTGTCCAATGATCAACCTTGGGAGCTGTCATAAAGCGAGATATGTAGCTTACTGCAAAACTAATTTCAAGTCTAGTGATAGTAAGATAAATGAGACTGCCTACTAGTTGTCTAAACAAAGATTCATCCACAACAGGTGAAGTGGACTGAGCTAACAATTTGAGCCCGGGTTCCATAGGGGTGGAGGCAAGTTTGCAATCCCGCATTCTGAACTTGTCCACAAGATTTCTAGCATACTTGGATTGAGAAAGGAAGATACTGTGTTGTCTGCCAAACCTCAATTACGAGGCAATAGTGCAAGAGTGCCAAATCTGTCATATCAAAGGTGTGACATAAATCCTGTTTGATTTCAGTGATCAAATGTTCTGAACTGCCAGTAATGATTAGATCATCCACATAGACAACTATAAACAATATATCGTCACCTACATGTTTGATATACAAATTTGAATCCGATGGACTCCGCTGAAAACCATAATCGGTTAAGTATCTATCAATCTTCATTTACCAGGCCCGAGGGGCTTGTTTTAAACCATAGAGAGCTTTGACAAGTTTACAAACTTTGTGTTCCTGACCAGCAACCTTAAATCCAGGGGGTTGCGTCATGTAGACCTCTTCCTGCAAATCACCATTCAGAAAGGCACTCTTTATGTCCATCTGATGGACTTTCCAACCAAACTGAGCTGCTAAGGCAAGGACAAGCCATACGGTACTCATTTTGGTTGTAGGAGCAAAGGTCTCCTCATAGTCAATGCCTTCTTTCTGTGAGAACCCACGAGCAACAAGACGAGCTTTATACTTGTCTAAGGTTCCATCAACTTTGTATTTCACCTTGTACACCCATTTGCAACTAATGGGCTTCTTCCCTAAAGGAAGATCAAAAAGGGCCCAAGTGTGATTTTTCTGAAGACTTTGGAACTATGCTTCCATAGCCTGTTCCCACTCAGGAATACGGTTAGCCTCAGAATAGGTCTAGGGCTCATATACACTATGAATGTTAACCATAAGAGCAAAATTAACTGTAGGTTGTTGTTTGCTCTTATTTCTGGAAGCACTACCCTCAATGAGCTCATCATCCCTGAGATCACTAATAGTTTTAACCCACCATTTAGGCCGGAGAGTGGAGGAGCCAATGTCTGCAGGGGCTGGAGAAGGCTCAGGAGCAGCAACAGGAGCAGGAAGAGGATTATGTTTCGGAGCCTCAATAGGATCAGCAATAGGAGCCTCATGGCCGGGATCATCTGCATCATCCCTCCCATTAGGTGAAGCAAGAGGAAGAGGAACACTATGAGGCTGATCCTCAGAACATTGCTCAGGAGAGGAAAGGAAAGGTCCTCGAGTTTCATCAAAAACAACATCACGACTGAAGATAAGACGATCAGTGTCAACATCTATCAATCTGTAGGCCTTATGATTGTCACTGTACCCTGTCATCATGAGTCTCTGACTCTTGGAATCCAACTTCGAGCGCTTAGCGTTAGGAATCCAGACATAAGCAAGAGAGCCAAAAATCTTAAGGTGACTGATCCTGGGCTTACGACCAGACCAAACCTCTTCTAGAGTCTTGCCTTTAACAGCTTGAGTAGGAGAACGATTGTGGAGGTAGACAGCAGTAAACACTGCTTCTGCCCAATACTTATTAGGGACAGTTCTATGATAGAACATAGAACGAGCCATTTCAACAATCGTATGATTGCGAAGCTCAACAACACTATTTTGCTGAGGAGTGTGAGGTGTAGTGAACTGGCGTTTGATGCCATGGGTAGCACAGAAGTCGGAGAAAGCAATGGAACGAAATTCTCCACCGTTATCTGTTCTAAGAGAAATGATACTACGGTTGGACTCTTTTTCAACCAAAGATTTAAACTTTTGAAAGGTACTAAATACATCTGATTTTTGTCTAAGAAAGTAGACCCACATCTTTCTACTAAAATCATCAACAATGAGCAGAAAGCATTTGCAACCAGTGATTGAAGAAGTATTCATAGGACCACAACTATCAGCATGAAGTAAATGAAGTACCTTAGATGCACGCCAAGAATCTGTAATATCCCCTGTCGGGACCGTATGTAAATTTCTCATTTAAGTTTTTCTGCGCACTAATTTTTTGTATCTCTTTTCTTAGTCATAGATGAAATACTTATATTTCATCAATAATTGATTTGTTTATTTATGATTAATTTTCTTGTTAATTTATATTCTAAAATATCATATGTATATTTTGATTATCACTTATCTTTAATATTCCTTAGTATTTCAGTATTTGCTTCCTTAAGAATGAACCTGCAAGAAAGATGTTAGTAACAGTAATATGGAAACATGAATGAACAGAAAGCTAAATAATTAATTATCTACCCCAACTAATTAACCCCTCCAAAAGAAAGTCTACCAGGTCGGGCGCATTAACCTTTATAAGGACCCTTGTGTCCTTGATTAAATCTTGCCGTCATCCTCTAGAGCGCATCCTTAGGGACTTCCTGAGCAAAGTCTACCAGGTCGAACGCATTAACCTTTATAAGGACCCTTTTGTCCTTGATTAAATCTTGCCGTCATCCTCTGGAGCGCATTACTCGGGGCTTATAGGCTGACCATAGGTCCATTCCTCTTCTTGGAAGAGCTTTCCTCTATCCAAGGCTTAGTACATATGCATATGTGGGTCATCAGTGTACACTGGCTTAGTGGAGGTTTTAATCTCCCACGAGAGCTCTCTTTTATTATTACTTTTGATAAGAAAGTTATATTGTCAATACTATCATTAATGAATTATCATTTACAAACTTGAAATAACATTATTTATGAAATCATCCTCTATTGAACATTATTAACTTGGATCATATATATATATATACATATATTATATTAATATCCAAATTATATTACTCATATATTAAACCTGAATCAATTTTAAGAGAATCTGATATATATTAATTATGTATTAGATCTGAATCAAATAAGAATTTGAAATAACATAAATAAATAAATACTATATATATATATATAATACTTACCAAGTGATTATCGTGCTGTGGGAATTCTCTTTATCCTTCCCTGTTTTGCTCTTTTAAATACTGCTTTGACTGTTTTGTTCTTTTAATATTTGATGTCTCCCCTAATTAGAGTCGTCTTTTTATGCTGACTGGAATAGATTATATTCTCCGATAATGATAATCTCAATATTATCTCCTGCCATGTATGCTCAGAAGGCTACAAATATAATTTATATTATAGTTTCTCTTGTTCGTTGTCTTTCTGACCAATATGATCAGTATCAAATATATTTCCTTGCTGTTTGAGTTCTTTTTCATTTGCTGTTGAATGTTCTTGGGATTGATCACTGTTTATAGATGTATTTATTGATAATCCATATATATTTGTTCCATCACTGTTTATGCTTGACATCGCATATATGAAGTCAACCAATCATACAAAATTGATCGTTTATTCCATGAGTCTAAAGTTGAACAAGGCATCTGTAGATTGCATTGTCATGGGACTGTTTACTGGCATAAGGAAGGCCCTATTAATAATTAATATTATTTCTAATGAAATAAACCGGGATTGATATCTTTTCACAAATAATGGACTGCCCATATATAGATCTGTGAGGAGACATGACTTTCTCTAATTGAAGAGACGTGTCTCTTCTCCTGCCTCCTACGGTTGGGCTTTTCCATATCCCTCCTGTAGTTTCTAATAGTTTTATACTCACCGATTAGAGTATAGTGAGTAGTATAGGATGTCTAGAGAAATAATATTAAATCTTTACTCATATAACATTACCTTATTAATATTAAGAAATGGTATAATATTAATTATATTAATTATTAATTATTATATCTTCATTCATATAATATTATATTATTGATATTAAAGAATGATATTTAATTATTGATTATTATATTTATTTTTATTTTTTTTCTATATAATATCATTTGATTAATATTAATAGTTGATTATTAATTATAATTATAATTATTAAAATATTGCTTAAGACAAATTATATCAGAAATGTGAGATATCACATTATATATTGTTAATTATATTATTTATTTGTTATACAATATATCATATGAATAGTATATATTAATAATATTCCATTATTATTATGATCATTATTATATATTTTATTATAAATTCAATAATAATACATATTGAATCTATTTATATACTCGTTAAAATATTGCTATGACTATTTATTTCATTTATCAATTTATCTTTATTACCATGATTAGGGGGTTAACAAGGGACATGACAGTCCTACCCTCCCAAAATTGCTTGTCCTCAAGCAATGTCAATTCCGTTTAATATAAGCGCTCCTCCAACAACTTTTGATTTTATCTCAACTTGTAAGGTTGCCAAGTTTGTAACCATAAACTAGTTTCCTCTTTTCATTATCAAAGTGAATAGCTTATCTCTATCCCCAGTCCACTACTCATATTCCCGTTTTCTAGATTATAGACCTACATATATGAGATATGCCATTAATGTATAAAGACATGATGCATAGACAAAGTAGACATATATGAAGACACGAAGCACGTTAATGCATGAAGACACGAAGCATACATGATGTATACACCTAGGCTGGTGTTAAGAACAAAATGTATTTCATCACTATGCCCTTGACTCAAAATCCTTATCTTCGCGATCAATATTTTCTCTTATATGTGGATCACTATTTTATATTTATCTTACAGGATGGCAAGATCATGCTCTGATACCACTGTAATATCCCCTGTCGGGACCGTATGTAAATTTCTCATTTAAGTTTTTCTGCGCACTAATTTTTTGTATCTCTTTTCTTAGTCATAGATGAAATACTTATATTTCATCAATAATTGATTTGTTTATTTATGATTAATTTTCTTGTTGATTTATATCTTAAAATATCATATGTATATTTTGATTATCACTTATCTTTAATATTCCTTAGTATTTCAGTATTTGCTTCCTTAAGAATGAACCTGCAAGAAAGACGTTAGTAACAGTAATATGGAAACATGAATGAACAGAAAGCTAAATAATTAATTATCTACCCCAACTAATTAACCCCTCCAAAAGAAAGTCTACCAGGTCGGGCGCATTAACCTTTATAAGGACCCTTGTGTCCTTGATTAAATCTTGCCGTCATCCTCTGGAGCGCATCCTTAGGGACTTCCTGAGCAACGTCTACAAGGTCGGACGCATTAACCTTTATAAGGACCCTTTTGTCCTTGATTAAATCTTGCCGTCATCCTCTGGAGCGCATTACTCGGGGCTTATAGGCTGACCATAGGTCCATTCCTCTTCTTGGAAGAGCTTTCCTCTATCCAAGGCTTAGTACATATGCATATGTGGGTCATCAGTGTACACTGGCTTAGTGGAGGTTTTAATCTCCCTCGAGAGCTCTCTTTTATTATTATTTGATAAGAAAGTTATATTGTCAATACTATCATTAATGAATTATCATTTACAAACTTGAAATAACATTATTTATGAAATCATCCTCTATTGAACATTATTAACTTGGATCATATATATATATATATACATATATTATATTAATATCCAAATTATATTACTCATATATATTAAACCTGAATCAATTTTAAGAGAATCTGATATATATTAATTATGTATTAGATCTGAATCAAATAAGAATTTGAAATAACATAAATAAATAAATACTATATATATATATATAATACTTACCAAGTGATTATCGTGCTGTGGGAATTCTCTTTATCCTTCCCTGTTTTGCTCTTTTAAATACTGCTTTGACTGTTTTGTTCTTTTAATATTTGATGTCTCCCCTAATTAGAGTCGTCTTTTTATGCTGACTGGAATAGATTATATTCTCCGATAATGATAATCTCAATATTATCTCCTGCCATGTATGCTCAGAAGGCTACAAATATAATTTATATTATAGTTTCTCTTGTTCGTTGTCTTTCTGACCAATATGATCAGTATCAAATATATTTCCTTGCTGTTTGAGTTCTTTTTCATTTGCTGTTGAATGTTCTTGGGATTGATCACTGTTTATAGATGTATTTATTGATAATCCATATATATTTGTTCCATCACTGTTTATGCTTGACATCGCATATATGACGTCAACCAATCATACAAAATTGATCGTTTATTCCATGAGTCTAAAGTTGAACAAGGCATCTGTAGATTGCATTGTCATGGGACTGTTTACTGGCATAAGGAAGGCCCTATTAATAATTAATATTATTTCTAATGAAATAAACCGGGATTGATATCTTTTCACAAATAATGGACTGCCCATATATAGATCTGTGAGGAGACATGACTTTCTCTAATTGAAGAGACGTGTCTCTTCTCCTGCCTCCTACGGTTGGGCTTTTCCATATCCCTCCTGTAGTTTCTAATAGTTTTATACTCACCGATTAGAGTATAGTGAGTAGTATAGGATGTCTAGAGAAATAATATTAAATCTTTACTCATATAACATTACCTTATTAATATTAAGAAATGGTATAATATTAATTATATTAATTATTAATTATTATATCTTCATTCATATAATATTATATTATTGATATTAAAGAATGATATTTAATTATTGATTATTATATTTATTTTTATTTTTTTTCTATATAATATCATTTGATTAATATTAATAGTTGATTATTAATTATAATTATAATTATTAAAATATTGCTTAAGACAAATTATATCAGAAATGTGAGATATCACATTATATATTGTTAATTATATTATTTATTTGTTATACAATATATCATATGAATAGTATATATTAATAATATTCAATTATTATTATGATCATTATTATATATTTTATTATAAATTCAATAATAATACATATTGAATCTATTTATATACTCGTTAAAATATTGCTATGACTATTTATTTCATTTATCAATTTATCTTTATTACCATGATTAGGGGGTTAACAAGGGACATGACAAAATCTCCATCATTGACAAGCGCCGCACACTCCAAGGTGTTGTGTCTGAATATCAGGTAGGCCAAAAATAGTCCCTCCCGGGATAGCTGAGACAGGTATTGGATGTTGAGATGTCCATATCGCTGATGCCACAAAGTGTTGAGAGATGAAGTACGAGCTGCCATGGCTATCTCAGGAGAATCACCGGTGTCAATAAGCCGATATAGGCCATGATCTTCTAGACCAGTAGCAATAGTAAGACGAGTCTCTCGATCAATAATAGAGCATTTGTGAGTACTGAACACCACATCCAACTGAGGGGAATTCCTCATGATCTGACTCACAGAAAGTAGATTGAGTTCCATACCAGGAACATAGCACACATTGAGGAAGATGAGCTTCCTCCCACCAGACTGTATTTGAACATTTCCTCAGCCAACAATTTTGTATTCCTCACCTCCACCAAACACAACTAAGTCACTGTACGAAGAGAAATCTGTAAACTAGTCACGCCGATGAGAAAAGTAATGTGAAGCACCAGAATTGATATACCAAGCAGAAGACCTAGCTAGATCTGTGGGGCTTTTAGCCATAAAAGCATAAAAAACAGACTCCTGTTCAAATTGTTTAGCAACATTCGCATGTTGAGATGTCCTGCCTTGTTTCCTTCGTTCAGAAGCGATTCGCTGAAGGCAATCTTTCTTCATATGGTTGTACTTGTGATAGTAGTGACACTGCACATTCTTTTGCTGAGGGTTGCCTGAAGGTTGATGGAAACCTCCCTGTGGTGAGGACTGAGATGGTTGAAATTTAGCTGCAAAGGCTTGTTCTGAAGGAGACGAGGAAGCACGGCTACCAAACTGTTGCTTCCAACGATCCTGCTGTAGGAGTTTGGTGCACAACTCTGGGAATTTCAGGTCAACAATAGTTGAAGTAATGTTGAGAGTTTCTATGAAGTGCTCATAAGATGTTGGTAGACTTTTCAGAGTAATAAATACCATATCTTCTTCCTCCATCTTCCGACTGATAGCGTCAAGCTGATCGCGAATGTCCTTAATCTTCGTAAGATGCTCTTGTAAGGACATACGTTCATCCATCATAATGGAGAACAACTAGTTCTTCAGAAAGAACACGCGACTCTTGTCAGATGTCTCATGCAACTCCTTCAAATATTTCCAGATGTCTACAACAGACTTGCCAGAAGGAATCTAAGGCAACTGATCATCGGTGACAGAGAGCTTGAGAAGCATAACAGCTTCTCGATTCCGATCATCGAACTTATCCTGATCTGCTTGGACGGAGGTCGGACGAGACTCTGTGCCTAGAACAAGCACATCCAGACAATGGTACTCAAAGATGGTCAACATTCGTTGCTTCCAGGTGTTATAATTGCTGCCATTAAACAGTTGACTATTTTCCAACATCAGGTTGGTCAAAGATGCCATTTCCAAGAACACAGAAAGATAAAAAAAACTGAACAGTGTTAAGCAGAATCAGGTACAAACTTCAAGGATGAAGTTTAACAGGCATGGATTTCAAGGCGAATTTCTGGCTGACCCAGAAAAATCTGACAAGTACCCAAAAAAGCTAACAAAAAACCCAGAAGGAATTTGAAGTCAGATTTTAAATTCGCTTGCTCGAAAATCAAGACACGGAAAACGAGGTACCCAGAAAAACTGACGAAGACCCAGATAAGATCTCAAAAAAACCACCAAGAATATGTATTAAAAAAAAAAATGATCCCGAAAATTAGGGTTTCGCAGTAAAAACGGCTCTAGTTAAAACTACCCTACAACCAAGAGTCAAAAACGTGACTGAGGAACAACGGCTCTGGTTAAAACAGCTCTGGTTTGAAGAAAAACATGGTTGAAAACCATAAACAACCTCCAGTAACTAGGAACAGAGAGCAAACGCAAGCTAGTATTCACTCTTGTTTGTAAAAAAACACGGAAGGCATGCAAAAAAATCCCGTCTGTAAAGAGCAGTGACCACAAAAATGGTGACCTGAACCTGGAAATCGCAAAAAAATGGCTTTTGAAAATGAAAAAATTGCAGACAAGAAGTCGTTTGAACTAACCACGAGTTGCAGATGAAGAAGCAACTTGAAAAAAAAGCTTACGATTCTTCATTGGGGAAAACCCTATGCACCCAAGAAAAGAATGAGTTTGTTTTTCAAAAAACTAAAAAAAAATTCTATTGAATTTTTTTTAGAAAAACAAGACTTTGCATTTTTGCTCTGATACCATAAAATGCTTGATGCAACAGCAGATAGATTTTAATGTATTGATGTATATTATTTACAATGAGCAACACGCTCATATATACAACACCAGATATTTACAAAATAGCAAGTATCTAAAAAGGGACTGCTATAATACGGGAAGCTACCTTGAGCATTAAAAGGAAACATTCAAAATATACTAATATACAATTCATCATTCCAAATCTCTTCAGGATATCAATAGTGTACTTTCCTTGGTTCAAAACATTACCATCTGATTTCTTCCAAACTTCTAATCCAAGGAAGTAGTGTAATAGACCTAAGTCCTTCATATCAAACTCTAAGGCTAGGTCCTTCTTACACTGACCAATAAGGTGATCTTCTCCTATAATTAACAGATCATCAACATATAAGATCAATATTAGCATATCACCTTTGATTATCTTAAGATAGAGGTTTGGATTTGCATCATTTTTTGAGAAGCCTAATCCCACAAGATAACTATCAATTCTTTCATACCAAGCTCTGGGAGCCTGTTTAAGTCCATACAAGGCTTTCTTCAATTTACACACGTGATTCTGCATTGTGAATCTCAAAGCCTTCAGGTTGCTCTACATAGACTTCTTGAATAGTCTCATTCAAGAATGTAGTTTTCACATCCATTTGATGAATCTTGCAACCTTTGGTTGTTGTTATGGCTAAGACTGCTCTGACTGAGGTATACCATGCAACAGGTGCAAAAGTCTCTTCATAATCAATGCCTTCCTTTTGTGAAAACCCCCTAGCAACAAACCTTGCTTTGTGTTTTCCTATACTGCCATCTGCAACATGCTTTATTTTGAGAAGCCATTTGGAGGAAACAACATATTTCTCTTTTGGTCTAGGTACTATCTCCCACACATCATTTTTCAAGATGGATTGATACTCTTATGTCATGGCATCTTTCCATACCGAGTGCTTGAGAGCTTCTGTAACACTAGAAGGTTCTACAATGAATTCATTCATCAAGGCAACATAACTTGTGAATCTGTTAGGTCTTTTACTTTCTCTAAAAGTCCCTTTACGTGTTGCATAAATCTCTGCTTCGTCCATCGTCTTTGTAGCCAAGGGTGGTCTCTTTCTAGGATTTTCTACTGAGATGGTTTGATTTTCATTTACATTTTCTTTAGGATACTCCCTATAAACCTCGGGAGTAGGATCATTTTCTAAGTCATTAGGGGAATCTTGTACTTCTATCTCAACAAAACTTTTTGCACTTTTGAAGGTTATATCTTCCTCAAAAATGACATCTCTCCTTAGTTCTATCTATCTCTGACCAGGTATATAAATTCTATAAGCTTTTGAGGTTTCACTATAGCCTACAAAAATCCATTTCCTCCCAGTAGGTTCTAATTTAGTGCTCTTTTCTTTGGGCACATGAATGTAGACAGGACAACCAAATATTCTCAAGTGACTTATGTCAGTTTTTACACCAGTAAATGCTTCTTCGGGGGTTTTCTCATCAATATCAGAATGAGGACATCTATTTTGGATGTAAACAATTGTACTAGAGGCTTCTACCGAAAGTGAAGTTTCTATGTTTTGGTCAAACAACATAAACATAGCTCTAGCAGCTTTTACAATAGTTCTATTTTTCCTCTCAGCAACCCCATTTTGTTGTGGATTGTAAGGTACAATGAACTCCCTTTTAATCCCAACATTTATACAAAATTCTTTAAAGAGGTCTGATGTTTATTCCTTCCCATTGTTTGTTCTTAAAATTTTTATTTTTCTCCTAGAATAGTTTTCTGTAAAGGATTTGAATTCCTTAAATCTTTTAAGGATCTCCTCAGATTCTTTACATTTAAGAAAGTAGATCTAGGTCTTTCTGGGGAAAGTCATCTACAAAAATTACATAATGTAAGAACCCACCTATGGAGGGTATAGACATGGGTCCACATAAGTCAAAGTGGACTAGTTCTAATACATTCTTGGTTCTACTTGAACTATTTTGAAAAGACCCCTTGGTGTTTTTCCCTAAGGCACACCCCTTGCATACCCCTGAATGATTTTGATTTAGTTTGGGTAGACCTATAATTAGGTTTTCCATAGAAGATAGGGCACGAAAATGAAGGTGTCCTAATCTTCGATGCAATATCTCATTAGTGTCTAAAGTTTCATGAATTAGGGCTTGATTTGTTTCAGTACATAGTTTATATAGATACCCTTGTCTAGTAACTATGGTTTGAGCCTTCTTTATGGTAGAGTTCTTTGGCCATGCCAATACTTTCCCATCCATGAAGGTGACCCTGTATCCATTGTCTTCAAGAACAGATATGGAAACCAGGTTCCTCTTGATACCTAGTACAAACAATACTCCGATAAGTTGGATAGAGACACTAGACTTCATTCTGATAGTGCATGTTCCAACACCTTTGACTGGATGCGCAAAGTCATCTCCAATTGTTACTTCCTCATCAGTTTCTTCTATCATGGAGTCTAAATGTTCTCTGAACCCAGTGATGTGTCTTGATGAGCCACTATCTATTACCCATGTGTTGAATTTGTTTGATACTTGGTTTGATAGTGTAGATTAGAAGACAAATTTCTCAGAGTCATGATCTATCTTTGTCTTCCCTACTTTGGCAAATGTTGCTTGTTGTTTTGTTCTATCAGGACATCCGACTGAATAGTGCTCATACTAATCACATCTGAAGCATTGTATTTGAGAAACATCTTTCTTTTGATTTGATGAAGGGTGCTCCCCTTAATACCACAACACATAACAAAAATAGACACAATAGCAATTTGCAAGAACAGAAAATGGGCTTCTTATTATCTCCACAAGTATGGAATTACAAATTTCAGAATTACAATATGCAAAGCCACGTGGGCGTTTTCCTTACAATACTCTGTAGGACAAAGCCTTGAATGATCACCCAGAACTGCCCAGAAAACACTACGGGTCTTCCTTATATAGGCAAATTTCCACCACCCGAGAAGGTTTCAGAATTTTAGCCAATAAGGTCAACCAACGCTAGAATTAATTATTTTTCATTTTTATTACATTAGAGTCGGCTCAAACAACTTTTGGAACTCAAAAAGAAATTTTGAAGGAAATTCATTTTCTTCCATTTCAAGTAGCCCAACTTCCGGAGACCATAAGTCATCACCTGTTGACCCAATTTGTTATTATGACCCCATTTCGGAAATGGTGTGAAGTGCTCTATAGTGCTTGACTCGCGGAAACTCCAATTAGCCGAAGATTCAACCCATTTCGGAGCCTTTAAAGCCTTCAAAACTGAGATCAAAGTTTTTGTACCCTGCTACCAATACCGAAAATCTTCAATATCGTCAAAACTAAACTTTGTTCTGGCAATGAAACTTTACTAGCAAGCTAATAATATCACCAAAGTGAACCTCCAGGGAAGAAAATAGAGCATTCTGAGTTCAAACAAAAAACTTACTAAAAATAGTAAATTTCCAAAAATAGCTGCTCTGCACAAGATAACCCTTATTGAAAAGAAACCAGAAATATTTTTGGGTGATGCAAGTTTTCCCTTACACCCAAGATGCTCCTGCATTAGACACTCGGGGTAATTTGACAAGCAACCATGTCACGTCTCAAGTGTGCAGAGGAAAACCAAGACGGTTAACCTCCTCCCTTGTCAGCCATGATGAATCTTCTACAGGTCGTCCTTTCCATTTGACTAGATATTCTTCATATGTGTTGTTCCTTGTGCTTCTGCCAACACGGCTATCTAGTATATCCTCAATCTCCTTTGTAATTGAAGTAGTTGCTAGAATACTCCACTGTGCCTCTGTGATCTTATCTTCAACACCCCCTTCATGATACTCTATCAGATCTGAAATGTTAAATACTAGTGAAATATTCAGCTCAGTAGGCAATTCTACCTCATAGGCATTTCCCGAATCATGCTTCTTCAGTATCTTACATGGCCCAAACTTCTTCATTTTCAACTTGTTATATATACCTACTAGAAATCACTCATTTCGCAAATGAACCATGACTTTATCTCCAACCTAAAATTCTTTATGCCTCCTTTTCTCATCTGCCTTAGCCTTATATTGCGCATTAATCTTGGTAATGTGCTTCTTCACCTCCTCGTGGATGTTCTTCAAGTGTTCTACAAAATCCTCAGCTTCAACACTTCTTCTCTCTCATTTGTCTATCTTCCTCAACTCAGAAGCATTTTTAGGACTCCTTCCATATACAATCTAGAATGGTGATTTACCAGTGCTCCTATTGACAGGATTATTGTATGCAAATTCTGTCTATGGTAAAATCAAATCCCATTCTGTTGGCTTATCTCCAACCAGACATCTGAGCAAATTCTCCAAACTTTTATTCACCACCTATGTCTGTTCATCAGTTTGTGGATGATGTGATGAGCTGAACTTTAGATCTGTCTTTAACTTCTTCCACAATGTGCGCCAGAAATATCCAACAAACTTAGTGTCTCGATCTGAAACTATGCTCTTTGGTAAACCATGTAGTCTCACCACTTCTTTGAAAAACAATTCCGCCACATGAACAACATCATTAGTCTTCTTGCAGGGAATGAAATGTGCCATCTTTGAAAACCTGTCAAACACCACAAAAATTGAATCGTGCCCCCACTGCGTCCTTGGCAAACCAAGAACAAAGTTCATACTGATCTCCTCCCATGGCTTCTCTGGTACAGGTAATGGCTGATACAACCCTGTATTTTGCTTTGCTCCTTTTGCCATTTGACATACTCTACAACTCTGTACAAACTTCTTGACATCTTGCTACAACTGTGGCCAGTAATAATTCTCACTAACCAAAGCAAGGGTTTTATCTCGACCAAAATGTTCAGCCAATCCTCTGCTATGCTTCTCCTTGATGAGATTCTCCCTCATAGAACTTCGTGGAATGCACAACTGACTCCCTCTTAATAGCATACCACCCTGGATAATGAAATCTAGCCACTTCATTTTGTTTAAAGTAACAGGTTTTGTACAAGCTTTCCAAGCTTCACCAAAATAAAGATCTTCTGGATACAAACTCTTGAGTTCCTTGAACCCAACCACCTCAATCTGCATCTCTGTCAACATAAGTTGTCTTCTGCTAAAAGCATTTGCAACCATGTTAGACTTTCCACTCCTGTGTTTCAAAACAAATGTGTAACTCTGCAAAAACTCAGCCCATTTCAAATGCCTCTGATTCAACTTTCCTTGACTATTTAAATATTGCAAAGCTTGATGATCAGTATACAAAACAAACTCTTTAGGAAGAAGATAGTGTCTCCACTTTTTCAATGCTTGAACTATAGCATAAAATTATTGATCATAAACAAAATATTTCCTCTTGGTATCATTTAACTTCTCACTGAAATAAGCAACAGGTTTACCTTCTTGGCTCAAAACAACTCCTATTGCAGTACCACTAACATCACAATCTACTTGAAACTCCTTAATAAAATCTGGAAGTGCTAAAGCAAGTTGTTTTGTAACTTTTTGTTTCAATAGTTTAAAACTCTTATCTGCCACTATAGTCCACTTAAACTTTCTTATTCCATCTCATTGTTTCAGTTAAGGGTCCACAAATACTGTTAAAACTTTCAATAAACTTTCTGTAAAAACTAGCCAAATCATGAAAAAATCTTACCTAAGTAGCACTCCTTGGAGTAGGCCATTCGAGGATAGCCTTCACTTTCTTTAGGTCCATTTTTAGACCTGTTGAAACTACAAACCCTAGATACACTAACTCCTTTACAAAACTACACTTCTTCAAATTAATCAACAATTTCTCTTCCCTTAACTTCTCAAACACCCTACGAATATGCATCGTATGCTCCTCCAATGTTTTACTAAAGATCAAAATATCATCTAGGTAAATAATGACAAACTTACCGAAAAATTCTTTCAGAACCTCATTCATGAGCCACATGAAAGTGCTCGGTGCATTGGTTAGCCCAAAAGGCATGACTAGCCACTCATACAACCTTTCCTTTGTCTTGAAGGCAGTCTTCCATTCATCTCCTTCTTTGATCTGAATCTAATGATATCCACTCTTCAGATCTATCTTTGAGAAATACACAGCTCCACTCAAATAGTCCATAATATCATCCATCTGCGGAAATGGAAATATGTACTTGATTGTGATCTTGTTGATAGCCCTAGAATCTGTACACATCCTCCATTCTCCATTCTTCTTTGGTGCTAATACTGCTGGTACAGCACATGGACTCAGACTCTCTCGAATCAACCCCTTCTGCAACAACTCTTGTACTTGTCTGTTCAACTCTTCACTGTCTGTTGGTGTCATTCTGTGTGTTGCCTTATTTGACAAACTGGCTCTTGGAATCAAGCTATCTGATGACTGATCTTCCTTACAGGTGGTAATTCATCAAGAACATTATCGAATACAATATCCTGAAACTCATTCAACAAATCTGCAACTTCTACAGGTACATCTTCTACTTCCTATTTACCAGCTTTTGGAATTAAAGCAAAACACATATGCTCATGTCTCATACCTTCTAGGAATTTTCTTCCATCAACAAAACTTATTCTTGCATTACAACATACCTTTTCTTCTATGTCCTTCAATGGCTTTAGCTTATCTCGCACTCCATCCTTTGTCAGGGAATTGGTATTTGCACAACCATCATGTACAGCACGCTTGTCAAACTGCCACGGCCTACCCAACAACATATGACATGCATCCAAAAGTATGATATCACAGAGTACCTCATCATGGTATTCACCAATCTTGAACTTCACTAGGCATTGTTCATTAACCATGACCTCTTGGTCATCCTACACCTAGGCGATTCGGTATGGACATGGGTGTTTCTACCTCTTGAGCTTTAACTTTGTGACCATTTCTTCTGACACCAAATTATCAGTGCTTCCACTATTAATAATCACATCGCAACATTTATCCTCACACTTGCACCTAGTGCGAAACAAACTCTTCCTTTGCTCAAGTTCATTCTCACCACTCAACAGGACCCTTATGTTAACGAGGACTTCTCCTCTTTTAGCATCTTCAGAATGTGATGATTTGGCATCTTCATCCATGTGCGACTCTAGCTTGGCCTTCAGTTCTCATGTCTGTCCTTCCTTGGTGTTAAGGACATTCATATGCCCTATGACCTTCTCCACAGTGAAAACATGTTCCATGGAAGCCTCCTCTTCCCGGTCCTTGGCCTCTCCCTCTTCCTCTTTGATCTCTATTATTCTGATCATGGAAACGATTGAAATTGTTTCCTCTCTGATTTTGACTACTACTGGCTTCATCCTTCTTTTGATCTTCACTTCGGCCTCCATAAGACCGTTCATTGGATCTTCCACCACGACCCCTTCCACTTTGCCTACTCTCAAACTTCTTGTTCAACTTTTCTTCTACTCTTAGGGAAAACTGGTACGCCTCTTCAATACTATTCTTTCAGACCAAATTCAACTCTTCCTAAATGCTTGGCCTCAACCCATTATTAGCTTTTGCATGGCTTGTTCTAATGAGGACTCGATAGAACTTCTCCGTATACTCCTGAACAGATCTCCCTGCTTGCTTCAACCCATGTATTTTCTTCAGTAGATCGAGCTCATAATCAACAGGAATAAATTGTCGCTTTAATTTATCTACCATCCGATCTTATCTTGTAATTTTCTCCTTTCCTCTTCTATTTCGTTCCAATTGAACCTCTTGCCACCAGATTTTCGCATGACCCTTCAGTCTAGCCTTCACAAACTTGACCCTATCAAGATCCTCAATATCTTCATACTCAAAAAAAAAAAATCAATCCATTGATCTAGTCAATCAACTCCTCTGGTTTCAGATTTCCTGAAAATGTGCGGACCTCAATCTTAGGTTTTTTCGCAATCTTGGAAATGGTCTGAAAAAGTCTTTCTTCCTCTTGGTTCAGAATTTCACTTTCTCCTTCCTGATCAAAGTTTCCTTCTTCTTCGACTTCATCCTCACTTTCATCTCTTACTGCAAGATTCATTCCTCTGCGAATCTCTTCCTGCAATGCTCGCACTTGTCTCTGGAGGGCTCTAACCTCAGGTGACACATCTTTGGCTCTTCCGCCACCTTCCCTTCGTGGAGGCATTTTTGGGCTTATCATTGGAACCCTAAACTGTAAGTTTTCAGCAAATTCTGAAGATATAATACCTTGCTGCAAATCGATCTACTACAATTCTGGGCTAAATGTTATTGTTTTGGAAGTCTGCAATAAATTCTGGAAATTATATTTTATTTCTGCACTAAATTGCCAAGGAGCAGATTGCTAAAAGAGCAGACTTAAGATTGTATTGTGTTTTCTCTATCCACAATCTTGCTCCTACTTATATATTAACCAAGAGTCTTGTCTTTTCATAAGACACAACCCCTTGTCCATTAACTAATAGTTAATTATTAATTAACTACAATAGTCAAATACAAGGCATATAAATAAAGGAAATTACATGCATTTTAGATCTGTCTAATCTGAAAAATCAGAACATTAATATGATCAAGTTATCAACATTTAACACTCCCTCTTAACTTGATAATATAAATGAGAGAAACATATCTAGCAACATCGTTACGATGACTAAGCATAGATTTGTACTCTTTATCTATCTGATTCTTCCAAGCATGTAGTATCATGGTACACATGATACTTTGTCATATTACTAAACCTATAATATGAATTATCACTAATACTTGTGATAACAGTATTACATGTGATGCAATACACAAAATAAAATCCGGAGAATGATTAAATTCTTCCTTTATCCAAATTGTGACTCATAGGCACTGACAAGCCTATATCACGAATTATCACTAATACTTGTGATAACAGTATTACATGTGATGCAATACTCAGGATAAAATCCGGAGAATGATTAAATTCTTCCTTTATCCAAATTGTAACTCATAGGCATTGACAAGCCTATATCACGAATTATCACTAATACTTGTGATAACAGTATTACATGTGATGCAATACACAGGATAAAATCCGGAGAATGATTAAATTCTTCCTTTATCCAAATTGTGACTCATAGGCACTGACAATCCTATATCACAATATGATCCTGAATTAAGATCTGCCAGTACACAGGATAAAATTCGGAGAATGATTAAATTCTTCCTTTATCCAAATTGTGACTCATAGGCATAGAAAAGTCTATATCACAATATGATCTTTAATTCATCCAGATCTGCCAGTAGTTCCCTACTGTTTTAGAACATTATCTCAAAGATCCTCATCTCATTAATGTCTATTCATTATCACAGAGATCGTCACCTCTTTAGATAATAAACACAAATGGTGAAGCCCATAACAGTCAATAGCCTGACAATAATAATTTAACACAATTATTTTATTAATAATCAAAGAATACAAATGAGTTATAATTCAACCATACCAAGTCCTTTTCTGAAGTGATCTATCTTCACTCGAGAGAGAGGTTTGGTAAGAATATCTGCTGTCTGATCTGCAGTACAAATGTATCTTAACTTGATAGTATTCATGTCTACCATATCTCTTACATAATGGTAAGGAATTTCAATCTGCTTGGATTTGTCATGAAAAACTAGATTCACAGAAAGCTTGATGCAACTCTGATTATCACAATGAATGATAGTGGGATTCATGGGTTGACCAAATAATCCCACACGTAACTTTCTAAGCCAAACTGCTTCTCGAGAAGCCATTGCAGCTGCAATGTATTCAGCTTTTGTGGAACTTTGTGCTACTGATGCCTGCTTTTTGCATATCCATGATATCATCGCTGAGCCTAAACTGAAACAGCATCCTGAAGTGCTTTTCCTATCAGTAACACTTCCAGCCCAATCTGAGTCTGTGAATCCATGTAAGTCCAAGTCAACTTTCTCATACTTGAGCCCAAGGTTAAGAGTGCCTTGTAAGTATCTCATAATGTGTTTGACTGCAACCAGGTGAATCTCCTTTGGTTCACACATAAACTGACTTAAGGCATTAACTGCATAGCAAATATCAGGTCTTGTATTTACCAAGAACATGAGAGACCCAATCATCTATTTATAAAGAGTAGAATCTATGGAGGGTGATTCTACTACTGCTTCCTTAAGTTTGTGTAGGTTAGTCTCCATTGGAGAAGACATAGGTTTGCAGTTCCACATTCCAAATCTCTTCAAGATGTCTAATGTATACTTTCCTTGATTAAGTATGATGCTGTCAGAGTTTTGCCATACTTCCAATCCTAGGAAGTAATGGAGTCCTAAATCTTTCATATCAAATTCTCTGATTAGATCTTTCTTGCATTGATCTATAAGATGATCATCACCTGTTATTAGTAAATCATCAACAAATAGTATCAAAATTATCATATCTTTATCCTTTTTATAATAGAGATTTGGATCAACTTCATTCTTGGAGAATCCTAAACTGGCGAGATACTTATCAATTCTTTCATACCATGCCCTTGGAGCTTGTTTAAGCCCATAGAGAGCTTTCTTGAGCTTGCAAACGAAGACTTTAGGGTTATGAGTTTCAAATCCTTCAAGTTGTTCCAAATATACCTCTTCAGTAATCTTACCATTCAGAAATGTTGTTTTCACATCCATCTGATGTACTTTCCATCCCTTTAATGCTGCAATAGCTAGGACTGCTCTTACAGAGGTGTATCTAGCAACTGGAGAAAAGGTTTCTTCATAATCAATTCCCTCCTTCTGAGAGAATCCTCTGGCTACAAATCTAGCCTGATATTTTTCAATGCTACCGTCGGTAGCATGCTTGATTTTAAATATCCACTTAGAAGAAACAATAGATTTTCCCTCAGGCCTTGGAACAACTTCCCAAACATCATTCTTAATAATAGATTGGTATTCTTCTGTCATAGCATCCTTCCAAGCTGTATGTTTAATAGCATCTGAAACATTGGTTGGTTCTGATTTAGATAAATCACTCATGTTTGCAGCATAGCTAGAGAATCTTTTGGGTCTTTTGCTTTCTCTAAAGGTTCCTTCTGGTACAGAGAAGTCCTGTGCTTCTTCTATAGTCTTAGAGGCCTAAAGTGGTCTTTTCTTAGGATTTTGAGTTTCCTCAAGATTAAGATTTTGAATTTCACCTTCAATTTCTTCAATGTTCTCTCTCTGAAACTCAGGTTCATGATTTTCTTCAAAACTAGTTATATGTGAAGGATCTTCAGAACTTAGGGCTCTTTTGAAAGCTAAATCTTCTTCAAATATTACATCCCTACTAAGTTCAATGTTTTTCTGACCAGGTATGTAAACTCTATATGCTTTGGATGTTTCACTGTATCCAACAAAAATACCTCTTCTGCCTGAAGGTTCAAGTTTAGTTCTTTTCTCTTTAGGAATATGAATGTAAACAGGACACCCAAATATTCTAAGATGACTGATATTTGGTTTAGAATTAGAGAAGACTTCCTCAGGAGTTTTATCTCCGAGGTGGGAGTGAGGGTATCTGTTTTGAATATAGACAGCAGTACATGTGGCTTATGCCCAAAGATAGGATCCTAAATTTTGGTCAAGTAGCATAGCTCTTGCAGCTTCCACAATTGTCCTATTCTTTCTTTCTGCTACCCCATTTTGTTGAGGATTGTAAGGAACAGTATACTCCCTCTTAATCCCTGCTTCTTTAGAAAAATCCTTAAACAAATCTGAAGTATATTCCCCTCCATTATCAGTCCTAAGAGTTTTAATTTTGTGTCCTGATAGATCTTCAATTAAGGATTTGAATTCTTTAAATCTTTTAAGGATTTCTTCTGATTCTTTATATTTCAAGAAGTAAATCCATGTCTTCCTAGAGAAGTCATCCATAAAGATTACATAGTACAAAAATCCTCCGACAGAAGGAACAGACATAGGTCCACATAAATCTGAGTGGACTAATTCTAAAACATTGTTAGTTTTTCTAGTGCTATTTTGAAATGGACTTTTGGTGTTCTTACCTAGTGCACATCCTTTGCATGTGCTTGAATGATCTTTGTTCAACTTAGGTAAACCGGTAACCATCTTCTCCATAGTTGATAAGGCTTTGAAGTTTAGGTGCCCTAACCTTCTATGCCATACTTCGTTTATATCTGCAGCTTCATGAACTAAGGCTTGAATAGGTTCCGAACATAGTTCATACAGGTATCCCTTCCTTTGACCAATCAATTTTGATTTCTTAATAGAAGAGTTTTTAGGCCAGGTCATTACCTTTCCATCCATAAATGCTACCTTATATCCATCATCCTCAAGTGTTGTGACAAAAATTAGGTTCCTCTTGATTTCGGGTACATATAGTACTCTTTTTAGGTGTAAGGAGATGTCTGATTTTAGTTTTAAGGTGTAGCTTCCAACTCTTTTGACTAGATGTGCAAAACCGTCACCTATGGTAACTTCTTCATTGGTTTCCTCCGTCATTGAATTAAAAACCTCTTTATACCCCGTAATGTGTCTAGATGATCCACTATCAATTACCCAAGAGTTGAGTTTGCTAGATACATCATTTGATAGTGCTGAATACAGTACATAATTTTCAGGATCATAGTCTTCTTTTGTCCTAGTTACCTCTGTGAAATTTACTTGTTGTTTCATATTCTCAGGGCAATCTGACTTATAATGTCCAAGTTTCTCACATTTGAAGCATTTGACTTTAGATATGTCCCTCTTGAATTTTTTATTGCCTTGAGGGGCCTTCTTCTTCTTAAAGTGTTTCTTCTTTCCTTTGTAGGAATTTGTGTTGAGAACATGAAGTTCTTCATCTCCAATTTTCGATTTCAGTCCTTTCTTAAGTTGCCTAGATTCTTCTTGAAGGCAGTCTCCTTTAAGTCTGTTGAAGTCTAAGAGTTTGTCTCTAGCACTTACTCCTTGTGAGAATGTTTCCCATGAATCCGGTAACCCATCTATAGCCATAAGTGACAGCTCTTTGTCTTCAATTATGGTCCCTATACTTGCAAGTTCATCTCTTAGACTAGCCACCCTTAGGAAGTATGAATTCATAGATTCTCCCTTATTTTTATATGATTTAGTTGCCTTTTTAGTGCAAGGGTTCTAGTTGCATTGTTAACCTCATATGCATTTATTAATGCACTCATCATATTAAATGTCGTCTGATGTTTCATTAGCATAGGTACTATTTCATTTTTAACTCCATCTTGTTTGCCCACTGGGGTAAACTTAGTATTGCACAGACATAGTACAGGAAATATAATGAACACAAAATATATCATAGAATAATAAATACTTTCATTAATCATTCCAGACTGGCAAGTACATTTACATCATGATGATCATACAATAATATCTCCCCTGTCCAACCTCCGAGAGGGTATATAAAGTACCCGAAGGGCCACGACCGAAACGTCGTGACGTAACTATCTAACCTCTCGGTCACTAATGATCGAGGCTAACATAATACTTTATTAATATATTAACCCGTGCATACAATTATCCCGACATCATCCCCCCCAAAAAAAAAACAAGTCGTCTCCAACTACTTACAACAAAAGGGAGATGAAACACACTACATAGAATAAGAAAATCACTGAAGAGAAGGGGCGGAGGGCGTCCCTGAAAAGCTGAAGTGCCACCCTCCCCATCAATGCCGCGTCATAGTTCTTTTCTGTCACATCACATTCCTCCTGTGCCTACACCAAACTGGTTTCCAAAACATACTTTTTAGCTGTAGCCTCTGTTAACACAATACTGTCTCCCTAGCCAATCTGACCTCGATAGCCACCTGGGTTGCCTTCTCTGCTTCCAACTCCTGGGTACGCTAAGCCAAGTGTCGCTCTACTGCCTCCAACTGGGTGGTCAGCTCCTCCCGAGCTCTCTATGCATCCACCGAGACAACCTCACGTCCAACCAACACCAACTCCAAGTGCCTCAAAGCATAGTACCCCTCTTGAAAGACTTGCTCTAGTGCTCTCTTCACCTTCGACATGCAGACACTCCATGCCTGTAGCAGCTCCGGGTCTCATCAACTGGTCACATCTCCAAAGGCTAATAACTGAACCGACTGGGGGTCTAGGGGGCAACGCCCCCAGCGGGGTCGAGGGACAACGCCCCCGCGAAGTCCTGGGGCAGAGCCCCAGGTGTGCTCCCTGTCACGGTACAGGGCGGGGTCGAGGGGCAACGCCCCCGCCGCCAAGACCAATTTAGCACTCTCAAACCCACACAGAAGTCTATGGAACACACCATTTTGTGATTTTCTTCTGATCCCATACTCTTTTCTGCTAGGCGCTTATGCTTTCCTCACTACCTTGTTATGTCCTACCCTTCGGTACCATACGTTCTTCACTGTGAACTATTTTGTTTTGTCGTCATTTTTTTTTTTTAAGAACCTTCGCCTCCCTACTACCAATCCTTGCCGTCAATAAACTGTCTTCTTCTTCTTCCTATGCCCGTACGGAATTGTATGTTTCAACTTCCTTCAGTCTGCCAATTGTACTATTCAAATCTCAGGGTTCGATTGGTAAAACCGTATGGATACATGATTTCTAGTTGCGTACATTCTCCAAATATCATACGTCGCAGTCGCCGTACTGTCGTACGGCCAGTATTAATGCTCCTCACCCTTTCATACGTCAATGTTACTGTTTCGATTGTATGGCGGCTAATGCAAACAGTCTCCTTTGCTCCGTACAGCATATACCGTACCACTTCCGCACTGTACAGCGTCGTACCTGTGTCTCCCTAACTTATGTTATGTGCTAATGGCCATATGGCAGATGCTAGTAAAAACATACTTTATTCCCTCCGTACGGCGGTATCACTGTGCATTTACGTACCATACAATGTCGTACGGTTGTCTCTGTGATGTCCTGTGCTCTCCGTACGGCAAGTTATGATGCTCAATTCGAATGTCGTACGGCAGTTTCAAAACTTGTAGTATCTTATGTTTTGTTTGAGTGTCGTACGGTGTCGTACGATAGCTTGCAATGACATACGATGTACAGCACCGTACAGTGCCAGTTTGCTTTGTTCTTTTCTTCTTTTTTTTCTTTTTTTTTTTTTCTTTCTTTTTTTTTCTTTTTTTTTTCTTTTTTTTTTTAAATTTTGTCGTACGGTCATGCATACCCGTACGGGTATTTTTTAATTTCCTGTCCGAAGGCTTCTCTGGTCGCCCGTACAAGCTGCGCTCGAGTCACCTGCCTGACGACTCGAGTCCTTTTCCATCCTCGCGGATCCATCCTCTCCGGGGAAGGTTTCAATTTGGTCACGTTGCTGGCGTCATGTATCCGTTCGTCAAGAGTCCACAGCCTCGTCATAGCCGGCTTCTCGAAATGTTCCATGCTTAATCTCATTGTGCAGTCATTCCCTCAAGCTTTCCCTGTGGCCGAGTCCACTTTCAATGGCAATCCAAAAGCTTGGAACCGTAAATTCTACAAGGACCATGGTCTCCTTACCGTACATAATAAGAAAAAGGAGAATCAAGAGTTTGAAGGCTACGGTCTTCCACACAGGATTCCAGTCGTCTCCTGTGACAATGGTTTTCGGATTTCTCTCATCCCCGAGGTTTATTTTTTTCAATTTTTCTTCTTTGTGCATACAATTATCCCGACAACACATCTAATATGATTTTCATGGCTTTCTTGTTTCCTTTAATCTAGTTAGTTTTATGAGGATCAGCATCAGGTTGCTTGGCTTCCTTATCAACAAACTGTATTACATAATTGTCTTCAAGAGCCATCATAATTCTGAATTTCCATGCAACGAAGTGTTCTTTGCCATCAAACCTGTCTTCGGGTCTGATTGCATTGGCCATTGAAGGTAGAAGGATGTTGCTTAGATATTTTCAAATCTGATTGTCAATTTGCAGAGCCTAGGTTTGACAACTTGGCTCTGATACCATGTAAGTTTTCTGCAAATTCTAAAGATATAATACTGATGGAGTATTAATACCTTGCTGCAAATCGATCTACTACAATTCTGGGCTGAATGTTATTGTTCTGGAAGTCTGCAATAAATTCTGGAAATTATATTTTATTTCTGCACTAAATCGCCAAGGAGCAGATTGCTAGAAGAGCAGACTTAAGATTGTATTGTGTGTTCTCTATCCACAATCTTGCTCCTACTTATATATTAACCAAGGGTCTTGTCTTTTCATCAGACACAACCCCTTGTCCATTAACTAATAGTTAATTATTAATTAACTACAATAGTCAAATACAAGGCATATAAATAGAGGGAATTACATGCATTTTAGATCTATCTAATCTGAAAAATCAGAACATTAATATGATCAAGTTATCAGCATTTAACATAAACTACGGTCTTGGTGCAAACTGTCTCACAGTCGGTGATCTGTCTACACACTCAAGAACTCCTTCTTTGATACCACTTGATAAGGGGTGCTCCCTTTAATACCACAACACAACAAAAATAGAGACACAATAGCAATTTGCAAGAAGAGAAAATGGGCTTCTTATTATCTCCACAAATGTGGAATTACAAATTTCAAAATGATCACCCAGAACTGCCCCAGAAAACATTACGGGTCTTCCTTATATAGACAAATTTCCACCGCCCGAGAAGGTTCCAGAATTTTAGCCAATAAGGCCAACCAACCCTAGAATTATTTATTTTTCATTTTTATTACATTAGAATCGGGTCAAACAACTTTCGAAACTCAAAAAGAAATTTTGAAGGAAATTCATTTTCTTCCATTTCAATTAGCCCAACTTCCGGAGACCATAAGTCATCACCTGTTGACCCGATTGGTTATTATGACCCCATTTTGAAAATGGCGCGAAGTGCTCTACAGCACTTGACTTGCGTAAGCTCTAGTCAACAAAAGTTTCGACCCATTTCGAAGCCTCTAAAGCCTTCAAAACTGAGTTCAAAGTTTCTATACCCTGCTGCCAATATCGAAAATCTTCAATATCTTCAAAACTAGACTTGATCTGGCAATGAAACTTTACTGGCAAGTTGATATGACCAAAGTGAACCTCCAAGGAAGAAAATGGAGCATTCTGAGCTCAAACAAAAAACTTACTAAAAATAGTAAATTTTCAAAAATAGCAGCTCTGCACAAGATAGCCCTTATTGAAAAGAAATCAGAAATATTTTTGGGTGATGCAAGATTGCCCTTACACCCAAGATGCTCTTGCATCATGATTGGATGAACCCTTTCCCTGGTAATTTTTCCTCTTCTTATAATTTTTCTTCGTACCTTTCTTGTGAGAGTTTGTGTTCAAGACATGTAGATCTTCATCTATGTTTTTTTGGTTGAATCCTTTCTTCATTTGTCTTGATTCCTCTTGTAAACAGTCTGATCTCAGTCGATCAAATTTGGGGAATTTTGATCTTGCACTTATGCCTTGAATTAATGTCTCCCATGAATTTGGTAGACCATCTAAGGCAATAAGTGTTAGTTCTTTTCTTTCAATTTGATAGCCAAGTGATAATAGTTGGTTCCTTAGTGCTAAAATTCCCATAAAGTATGCATTGATGGATTCTCCTTTATTCATGCTTAGATGATTGATTTGTCTCTTCAGAGCCAAGGTTCTACTAGAGTTTTTTATCTCATAAGTACTTTCAAGAGATTTGAACATGTGATATGCAGTCTCATATTTCAGTAAAATTGGTACAATATGATCTCTGACCGCATCCACTATAAGCTTCATGGTCTTTCCATTACTTTCAATCCACGTAGTCTTTTTTGGATCATGCTCGGGTTCAGTTTTGTTTTCTTTCACAAATCAGTCCAACTTATTTTCCTTTAATATCATCATAATTCTCAATTTCCAAGATGAGTAATTGTTTCCTCCCTCAAACCTATCTTCAAATCTTATTGCACTCGTTATTGTAGAAAGGAATGTGTAACAATTTAATTTGAAGAAAAATCTGAATTTCTCAAGTCTAATTGGATCCTCCTTAACGTGGCTCTGATACCGTGTGAAAGGAGATTAAACTTATATCAAATTTGCTTATGTTTAAATTGCAATCCTATTTTCTGAATATGTATATGGAATTATCTAATGACAATGTGTGTCTTTTGCAGGTCTTTGAATAAGGCTGAGTATTTTTTGATTTCTAAATCTCATTATGCTTTATTGGCTATATCTATCTAATGGGCATGTCTTGAGTGGACATGACTCCACAAAGTGGAGGCATGTCCGCTCAAGACGTGCCTCTTCATTGACGGCACAAACATAATATACAAATGTCGTTTCATTTCTGCTTCTTAACAATTAGTTAAGAGTTGACAAATGCATGATTAAGATGCCGATAAGAACATATCAAATGGATATGCTATCTGGTAAATACAAATAATGCTTGATCGATCATGGCTTGATCGATGATGAAATTGATATTATTCTAATTCATACAGATCGAATATCCTCTTATTCGATCAAGTTGATCGATTCAGAAAAATGATAAACAATGAGATTGCAAGTATAAATGTCTCATCATTGATCCTTTATCTGAACGAAGCTATTAATTTCAACACTTCTTAATCCCTAACTTTTGCAACCTTATCCAGCTTATCTTCTTCCTTTCTTCTTCTCATGAAGTATTCCTGACCTTTCTAATCCAACATTGACTCACCATTTGGAAGTTCAAACGATAGTGCATGTATTGGTGCATCTTCCTTTGACTTGTATTTTTCCCATCTAATAAGTGTTGCCTTTTCCTCTGACTTTATATATTTTCCTGACCTTTGCAACCATCAAAAGTCAAATAAACACCTTCAATTACCAAAGAATTTTTTCAAGATATAATCTTTTGGTTCTTCCTCATTGATCTGTTTCATGGAGTTTTGTGAATCACCCTTTGCTTGTTCAATGTTGTTGTATGACTGTCTTCAATTTTTTTTCTTGATACCTAATTTTTGCAACCTTATCCAACTTATTTTTGCCTTTCTTCTTCTGATGGAGTATTCATCAAATGGTACTTCAAATCTTTCCTCTAAAAGGCACTCCACAAAAACTCTGATAACCTCTCCTTCTTGAGGCAATTCTTTCCCTGTAAGCTTTGCATACTCACAAAATGTAACTCCTTAAACCTTATAGATTTAATCAAATATTCATCAACCCAATTAGAAATTTTGCAAATTTAAATATCATTTTTCCAACTCCTGAACAAAGATTTGAAGAGATTTCCCATAGTCGGCAACTTAAGACCCTATAAGCTTGGCAGATCTTTCGCTTTCATTGAATATTTATAGGATTGAGTAAACCCTCGGATTGCCAGAATCAAGGCCCTGAACGTTCCTTGAGAAATAAATTATTAGATCTGAAAAGCCTTTTGATGCTTCTTTATTTAAAACTTGCAAACAATAGGAACAATGCAACCTGTCAATAGATATGAACTCTAAAACACACTGAATTTCAGCAAACTTCATGGAACTGGTTTATAATGAATAATACAAATTTGCAACATGAAAATATGTTACAACTTGCTGCAAATGGTAAGTTAAATCTGTTGCAACTTCTTACAAAACCGGAAGCAAAATAAAACCCGAACACACATTGAACTTTACCCAGCTCGCAAGAAAACTCTCCAAACTCCATACCAAGGTTTGTTATGATAAAATAACAGCAAATACAAAGAAATAGCAGCAAACCCATGTCCACAAAGCTGCCATAAACATATGCAACAAATAGAGCACTCAAACCCCAAATAAAACACTTCAACTACTAAAACCCTCCTAAAAACAACAGCAAATAAACTGAAGAAAAAACTAATATTGTTCAGCACACGGGTAATCTTTGAATGAGACTACACTTTGGCCTCTGACACCCATCTTTAGATCACCCTCAAATCCTTGAACATCCCATCTAGAAACCTCCTTCTCCACTGGTTTATCAACCACTGAAGAACTGCAAACCAAAGCTCAAAAACAAAATAGCAAAATCCTGAATGGTTCGCAAAATGCCAAATTTCTCAATATATGGAATTCAAATTCAAAATCAAATTGGGCACCCAAAGCCCACTATTTGGCATAGAGGAAACTTGCATGAAATAGAAATAATCATTTTATGGTAACTGCCATAAGAATCCGTACAAAGCCACTAGATGCCAAGGAAACTTTCCAAAAACCAATGCCCTCCATAACAGGACAAAAATTTAATATTTATTTGTTTGAGAAATACGATTTTCATCAAAACAAATAAGATATTAAATTAATATTATTTTCCGTTGTGTCCTGAAACCTTTGACTTGCCATTTTTGGACAATGGGAACTTACTATTCTTAGTAAGTACTATTTTTAGCAAAAGGGAGATGACATGTTAACATTTAATGCACTTACCACAGTTAATCCATTAAAATTAATTAACATTATCCTAAGTCCATTACTTTATCACAAATAAATCATTAAATAAAATTCACCATTTAATAAATTTTATATGAATTTAAATCTAAGTTATTCAAAATGAAATAAATTTAAATCCTAAATTACTCCTCAGGTTTAACTATCCACTCAAAATAGTTGACTAAATGATCAATTCAATTGGCTCGTCACTCACTAATCAAATCCATTGACAAGCCAATCAACTTGGCCAAATCAAGATTACAAATTAGTTAATAAATCAAATAATTATTAACTCGCCAATCAAATGAGCTAACTACCTAGTCACCTTCATCCAATTAGCAAATTTATTGTCGCATCTCCTCATCATATCCACCATTCGTGGATCCAACTCATGATCAAAGATTAAATCTCCACCATTCGATTACCTCTCAAAAATTCTATAAATTGGAGAATGATACTCCATTTTCATCACCTTGAATTGAGCAAGTAGATGCTGCAGCACTAAGCAACAATTAACAAAAATCATCCAAGCACATTCACTCCATTGACAATGACAATTTGCATTGGTTTTGCATTTGTTATTTCATTTATTGTGTGTTGATGCAAATTGTTATTGAGCTCAATAGAAAGGCTTTTGGAGTTTGATCTTGTTTTTTTATTCTCCTTTTTACTTTTGTCACTCCGTTTGATCTCGCCTCTCAAACTACTAGCTAATATTTTCAAAAGGAAATGAATTTTTCATTACTTGGGCCCACATAGCATCAAAATATGCCATGACATCAAAGCACACATGGAACATTGTGATTGGTCTAGAGGAGCAACATGACTTACTTATGCCATTGCCACATGCCAACAAAAAAAGAGCAAAAACAAAATCTAGGCCCAATGAATTAAAGAAAATGTAAAATTTTGAGCAAATGCCAACAAATTAATGATAATATTGTTGGCTCCACCAATGTATCCACGGATACTACTACCTAAGGCTTTCGGCTCCCTCTCTCAATGGCCTTGATCTATTTCCATTGCTTTTCAAAGTCTTCCCCTTGCACTTTTATTTATACTTGTACTAGTTTGTGGGTTACCATTTTTCAGTTAACATCTATTTCTTTGCCTTTCCTACTTTTCTTGCTTTGTTTTTTGCTTCAAGTCTAGGGCCCCCCTTACCTTAGTTCTTTGTTGTTGCACCTAATATACATTCCCATCCCTTTGACCTATTCTTGGTGATTGCTGGACATTTATAAACTTTATTATATCTACACAACTTTGAGTGAAATTGCATTACCAACAAGTATATGATAAATATATGTTAAATTGTAGAATATCACTGTAATACTTCATCTAAAACAACATCCATACATTTATATACACACATGAATTCAAGAAATTGTTGCCAAACTACTCAAGCACTATCTCAAAACTGACAATTAGGCCATCACTAATACATTACCTAGGAAAAGGGAACTCAACCCATACAATTAGCACTACTTGGCCTTTAATTGGAATCCAAACTAAATTATATAGTTATGGGCTAGGCTTACGAATTTGTATCTCAAACAAGTTTGTCATATCCTATAACCCATTTCTAGCAAAATGTAATTAACATGTGCAAGTCAACCTTCCTAGAGTTAAAATGTATTAGTAAATGACCAACTCAAACATTAATATGCACACATACACTTTTCCACCATCGCAATGGCAATTCCTCAATCATCTGTGGCTAGTCTCTATGACTAATGAGATGCATCAATAAACAAGGAGGATCTATAATCACAAAGTCATTAGTTCATATAATTATCATTGAAAAATGTAGGTCTTGAATTTATTAAATCATCAAGTTATAAAAACACAAATATAAACACAAAACAAGTACTAGTAACTAGCATGGCAAAGTCACGTGATAGGAAAAGTCTAGACCTAGCACAGGGTCATTGCACCCAAGAGGAATCTTCTAGCTTACTTCAAAATCACCAAAACATTACTCTTTAGACAGCCATAGCAAGAAAAATGGTATTTTACATGTTTCATTCAATGTGTCTCACAAAAATCTTGTATAGATGGAAGAAGAAATATCTATAAACCTATTAGTATAGACTTACGAGCTGCCTCTACCAACTTACAAAGGAAATCTTTTCTAATTGTGTTGATTATAGGTACAGATCGATCAAGTAATCCATAATTTCTTCTTAACATAAGTTCTTCTGATTCTCAAAAATACAATTTTCAAATGAACTAATCAAAATTGTTTGCAATTTCCTTCTCTCATAAATATTATCTTGAAATCACAATTGTGAGATGATGTGTCTCTTCTCTTCATGTCATTTTTTATTTGGCTTTGCAAACAAATCTTTTATTCCCAACTTCTCAGCATATACTTAATGGTTTTTAATATTCTATATTAAGTGAACTGTTAATGTTTGTAGCTTTAGTCGTATGATCACTTAGAATACATATAATACTTGGATATTGATTAATAATAATATATTATATTTGTATATATATATATATATGCTATATTATATATATTATTATTAATATATATTATTCTAATATATGATTGATTAATGAAACATTATAAAATGAATAGACATGTCCCATGAAGGGACACGTCTCTCCTAGCCTCATTTCCAATATAAATAAGAGAGATTGTTGCATTTGGAAAATACATACCGTATACAATCTAGGTAGTGCTATTACATTTGCAACGATCCTAAAACCTAAACATGAGCACTTTACTATTTCTAAAGTCACTTTCAAATATAAAGTGACAAGGAAAATTAACTTTGATGCTACTAATTGCGTAAGTGTCAATCATTGTGTCATGTATTTGTGCCACAACCAATTGAATTGACCATAGTTCCACTTCGTTAAAATGATACCAAGTGAGTAGACACTAGGGAGCATTTTTCATGAGTTCAATTTTAAAGCTTTCTCTACTCAAAAGGACCATCCATCTATGTAGCCTCTTCAACTAGCTTGAAGATTTCCTTGAGGCTTAGTCTCCAAGGTATTTTGAAATTGGATTACTCTAGCAACAGTAACTAGACTAAGGAAGAAATGATTTAATATTATAAAGAGGGGAAGAAAGAGAAAGGATTATCTTGCTTGTTGCTTTCATGACTGTTGTCAGCAAAGACGGTAATTAAGGCATGTGAAAAAAGCCTAAATCACAAGGGGAAAGAAGTGGCTCGCTTGTATATTAAAATTGCTTTGTAAGATCACCAAGAAACAAAGAGATTTGAATGATAGTCTGTTTTGGTGGAGGAAAGTTTTCTCTTTCTTTTACTCTCTCACATGGTTTTTATTTAGGTCAAGAGTGTTAAAATAATTATATAATATTTTTATAATGGTCATTCAGTTAGGATCTTTCCTTTTCGTAGTTAGTTCTAATTTAGAATGTTTCTTTTCTATCTTCCATTTCTATTTTAGAAACTCTGCATGCAATCTCTATTTAAGGAGCCTTCATCTCCTTTGTCAAACAATCAATCAATTATCATTTCATGGTATCAAAGCGGGTTAAAAATTTTGATGAATTTCGTTAAAACATTCATGGGTATCTACCTAGAGTTATTTTTATGATTTTTTAAAATTGTTTTTTATGAAAAAAGGTAAATTTATTTGCCATTGATGTCAAAAATGTCCCTCGGTCATCCTAGGGACGACTAGCCATCCCTTGTGATTGAGAATTCTTCCACTGTTCAAAAGGCCTAAAATGACATTTTTTAATTTTTTTTGCCAAAAAAGCAATGGGGTCCCCAATAGGGCATGCATTTGTCTTCCTAACCCTAAAAAGATAAAAAAGACATCAAAATGAAAACAAATCACTTTTAACCAAGAATTTGTTTTCCTCCATTTTCTAATTTTTTGCTCCTTGTTGGAGAAGAGATTGGCATGATTTAGAGGATAGATTGAGCTGATTAGAGGAGATATTGGGCTGATTTTTGTTTGCTATAAATCTGAAAGAAGATCTCAACTGCTTGAAGCTACAGCCAATGTATTTCCTCTTTTTCTTTTATTTTTTTCAAGTTTTTTTGTCTGTTAGTAATTTCTTAGTTTGTAGATTGAGAAATGTGTTCTTGTTTTTGTTTTAGACTTTGAATCATCAAAAAAATGTCACAAAATGATTAGCAGTAATAGTACTGACAGCCATGAGGGTAGTGACAATGAAAATGAAGTGCACACAATGTCAATAGACCCATCTTCAACTTCTGAAAATCAAACCTCAGCCTCGTCAATAGATCCCCATTTTGCATGCCCTACACCCTCTCTTCAAAAATTTGCAAAAGGCCCTTTTAGTCCCAGGATACCATTGCTTCAGTTTGCCACAAATGTGGACCCCAACAAGGGAAAAAATACAGGGGGCAGCAAGAAGTGGCTATGTCATGTTTACAGCTTTCTTTTAAAATAGGAGCTATACTAGGGTTACAAGGCATCTAGTGGGTGAGACTGGACATGGCGTTATAGTTTGTGAGACAATAACATTGGAACGACATATTGAATTTGCAAAGTTGGCTGAAGTAAGTGTGGGCAAATCGTTGCATGTTACAATAAGAATCTTAAAAGGCCATCCACTGATATGCATGCTTCTTCCAATGTGAATGTATCAATTGAAGAGAGTTTTCATACAAGGAAGAAGAAAGCAAGAGAGAAAACTTTAGTGACGGGGTTATGAATACTCAAAAATATGAGCAAGCCAATGAAGCAGTGGCCAAATTATTTTATGCACGTGCTCTTCAATTTTATTTGGCAAGGTCGTCTTATTTCAAAAGTATGGTGAGAGATATATTGACAGTTGGATCATCTTATGCCCCCTTGGAAAACATAGATTGTGTACCTCCCTCCTTGACAAACAATATTCAAAAGCAACCTTGATGATGGAGGATATGAAGCAAACATGGACTAGGACTGGTTATTCCATTGTCATGGATGGGTGGACTGATATTCAACATAGGCCACTCATTAATGTTATTGTTACATGCCTTGCTAGTTCATACTTTCTTAAAGTTATTGATTGTTCGGGGAAATTGTTGATGTCAGTTTTGTACCACTACATAACATATAGCAATTGAATACTTGATATAGCATACCAAACACTCAACCTTCTCTTGAAAAGCATATACTCATGAAGAACATGAGAATACTCCAAGGTTCCTTACACCTATGGATACTAACTTAGTTATATTAATGTGATTTGCTAGTAATCAAGTAGGCGGGCTTACGTTGTACTTTCGAGGATATCAAACTCTTGCTATGATGATGATGTGAACTAGCTTTGCAATGTATACTCAAATGATTTTCTCCAATTTTATATCACTTCCAACTTTGCTCTTCAAAACTCTAACTACTAAGCTACTTGATGCTTTACTACTACTCCTATGGAATGGAAAGATTGGCAAATGGACGGGGATCAACCTAATGAAAGCTTGCTAGCAGCGCTACCTCCATAGATGCAATGATTCGAGGGGAATGAGACCAGATTACCACACAAGGCTTCCTAACAAGCCGCTAGGATGCTAGTGGCCTAGTATATAGATCCCTATCAAACATTTACCAATATCACCATACAACTAGCCATCTACTCCTATTCTTACCTTAGCACTTTCTTGAAATGAAATCTACTTTAACAACTTAATGAAATCTAACTTTAACAATTGGAAGTAGAAACCATGCAACACCAAGTGTTCTTAATCACCATGCAAAACACAACAATGACAAGAGAAGCAATTTTGGTATTATATAAGCAACAATTTTCTTCAACCCTTTACAAATGAGAGTATATGGCCTTATATAGAGGCTCAAAATTACGAGTGCCCAAGATTAAGGGGCAAAATCAAGGGCCAAGATTAAACCTTACAAACCCTAATTAGGGTTACCATCTTTCAACCAATTACACGAGGGCACCAACGTTGTGGGCCAATGGGAAAATTACAATAATCTGTCAACCAATGAGAACATAGGACACTTGGCATGATTTAACTGCATGCACATGAAATTGCCACCTCATCAACCTTATCTTATAAATTTATTTAATCCTTGAGATGAGGTGAAGCCTTGGATGCTTGAGCTCGTCCTTAGAAACTTTCTCATCACCACTTGAACTTGCTTGTACCTGATGTCCTGACCTTGAAAGGGTGAGGTCTCTATGCACTTGAGGTAATCTTGCCTTGGCCTCGGTGGCTTGCCTAGATGTGAACCTTCTTGCAATTTGAGAGCCTTGCTCTTGGCCACCGCCCTGAAATTGAATTAGACCCTTTCAACCTTTTGTCTTGCTTTCTTCCTTCATTATCCTTGCCTTCCTTAACCTTCCCGGTCTTCTCTAACCTTCCTTCCTACTCAAATTTGGTTTGCATGCACCCCCCCTATGCTTCAATACTCTTGGGTTCTGGGGCACCTACCTTGGCCATATCTCCCTTCTCAAATCTAACCAAACTAGCTTGCACGAATAGCCAAACCTTGCCTAGCCTCAAATATCTTCAAATCTCTTCCAATCTGCAATGAAACCTGCCTACTAATGTTTTCCTCTTTGGCTAACCCTTGAATGACTTCAATTGTCCGGACTACCACAACCTCGCCCCTTGGCATAAGCATCTGCCTCAACCATAGTGGTGCAGTGCATCTCCCCAAATCTGGATTTGGTTCAACTAGCAAAGCATCACCAACAGCCTTGCAATCAAATAGACGAGGTAGGACCCCATGTAGAATTGTTTCTGATTTTGTACTGTCCTACGTTGCAACTCTAAATTCTCGCTAAAGATCCTAGCCCAAACAAACTTTCTTTTTCCATTCTCAATTCCTTCTATAAAATAATACATCTAAGGATCAAATTGTGTACCTTGAGTGGAGCCCATGACTCGGTCGAGAAGCACAATAAGCTCGCCATACTCTGATTTGAAATCTGACCTAGTGAGCCTTGATGACTTGGTGACTCCTTTCTTGCCTTCGTGCAACCAATTCTGCTTTAGTAGAGTGAGGTAGGCATCCTGACTATCTTGAAAGAACTTGGCCGCTTGATCCATCAACATTACTATCATACCCTTCTGCTAGGGTATATTGAACACTTCCTTGAAAAATTCCACACTTACTAATCTTCTTTGCCATAGAGGACTGGCCTCCTTTCAACCTATCTCTCAACTGTATCATATCCATAGTACTGATGTTGGTGTCTCCGACTCGCTTCAATTTTGAGAAGAAGGTGGTCTTGGGCATCATGTCTTCCTTGTCTTTCTTGGTATTCATTCTCTTTGGGTTCTTGCTTGCACTAGCACCCGCCATCTTAAACACTTATTTATGCCCCTTCTTTCTACAGTGAGGTGGGACTACACTTATCTCTACCCCTCCAATCCTAGGGATGAACAAAAATATTTCTGTCTCGCCAATGCCTATCACACTACACTTATCTCTGCCTCTCCGCCTAGGGATGGGACTGCCACTTATATCTGCCTCTTCGAAAATTTATCAGATGGACTACACTTATATCTCCCAACTTCGTTCATAGGGGTGGGACTACCACTTATATCTCCTTTCTCCAAATCCTAAATGGAAACTACACTTATATCTCCCAACTTCAAACTCTAGATGAGATGATGAGGTGATGGATGGATGATGCAAGTAAGAAATGGAGGGAAGAACCAAGTAAGAATAAGGAAAAAATTCTGCTTTATCAACCAGCCTTTACTCAGAATTGAAAATTTTCCTTTTCTACACCAAATAATCACTTTTCCACCAAAGAAGAAGAAGATCAAAAAAAACTACAATCTACTTACTAAAATTTCACATATCTGCCCTCAAATAACAGCCTCTCTCTTAAAAACAGCTCCAAGATAGCAACTAGGGCACAAAATTGCAGCCTCCCTCTAGCAAATAGTAGCCTGTCCAGAATTTTCGCAAGTGCCCTAACATGCAGCCTCCTTAAAAAAAATCGCAGGTCTTGCCTTCTTCTAATTCGCAGCACCCTCCTTAATAAATTTGCTCTTGCTGCTCCTCAAATTCGCTGCCAAGAGAAATGAGAAATGAAGAGGGGAGAGCCTTCATTATATACCAATTTTGCCTCCAAAAAAGCAGGGCCGACTGTGTAGGAGGAGAGAAAAGAAATAAATTAAAATTGCCAAATTAAACATGAATTAAATAAAATAAAATGCACAGCCCTAGGGGATTTAATTTTAATTTAAAATTGGGCCAGCCTAGTGCAAAATAATGGGTTTAAATTAGCCAAATCCGAAATTATCATAGGCCCTAAAATTGAAATTTTGAAAAAAGGTCATTTAGGCCTCCAATATAGCTTTAAACCTTCCCCATTGTGGACCCAATAACTTGTCTTGAATTTCACACCTCTTAGGCCTTAAAATACATTGAATTTAACACACAAAGGGGCCCAAATTAAATTTCTAAATTACAAACACTCAGCCCAAAAAAATATGATTTTAATGCATTTAACCATGACAACCAAAATTAAATTTTATTATTTTGCAACCCAAAAATCATTTGCAATTTAACTTCCATTTGGCAATTTAATTTCCATTTGGCAATTAATTTTGAAATATTTTGCAATTATATCAAATTTGGCAATTTTAAATTTTTATTTAATTTCCATTTTTCTCCACCAACAATTTACAAGATTTTCCCAAAAATATCCAATTTCACAATTAAATTTGAAAATCTCAAGTTATTCAATTTCATCAATTTTCAAAATTCATCTAAGTCCAAAATTTGCAATTTTATCCCGCCAAATATTAAAATAAAATTTTCTCATCGAATTTCATTTGGCCTGGAGACAAAATTGACTGTTTAAGAAAATCAACGTTTCGCACAAGGTGAAAACAAGCAATACCCCCCAGGCGCCTCAAAAACATCCAAGGTGTAAAATTTTCATTTCAAAACCTCTAGATTGCCCAAAATCTCACTAAGGCACCCAAACTCCCAGATCAAGGAAATTTGTCAAGGCTAGCTCAAAAATTGGGGGTCCCCAAATTCTTTGGGGCGATAGTGTGAAAACCTCACAACAAAAATTATGGATGCTGATTTTCAGATTGCCATTTTGAAGGATGCCAAAGAGGAGGTTGGGCCTTCTAATGTTGTACAGGTTGTGACAAATTCAGCCCACGTATGTAAGTTAACTGATTTGATGATTGAGAGTGCCTATAAACATATCTTTTGGACTCCTTATTGTGTACACGCTTTGAATAATGCTTTGAAGGACATTGCCAAAATAGATTGGGTCCAGGCAGCAATAGTAGAGTATAGAGATTAAAATATTTGTATGTAATCTTCACACCTCGCTTGCACTATTCCAGTCTTTTTCAAAGAAATAATTCCTCAAACCAGTCAAGACTAGATGTGCCAACTATTATATTTTGATGGAGAGGATGTTGGAGGTGTGGGATGCTCTACAATCCATGGTTGTTTGTGCAGATTGGAAAAAGTGGCCTCAATCAAAGATAGATGAAGGGAAGGTAGTGAGAGATAAAATACTTAATGAGACCTGGTGGGGTATCAAGTAAGAAATTTGAAAATTGAAATTCACAATTTATTTTTTATTTTTATATTTGTTAGCTGTTAGTGTTACTTTGTATTTTAAAAGTTTTGATTTTTAAATGTTGCTTGCAAGTATATTTGCTCTATCATAGCACCAACTGTGACGATAATTAGGTATGTAGATACAAACTCTCTTAGCTTGGGAGAGATAAATGAGACTTTTGATAGCATGCTTGATCGAATGAAGCAAGCAATTCGTCAAAAGGAAACTGAGTTGCAATTCTATGAGGACCACATTAGGCCTATTGTCACAAAGAGGTGGAACACCCCTCTTCATATGCTTGCCTATGTTCTTAATCCGAAGTGGTATAAACATAGACCTCGCTGAGTGCTTCCTTCTAAGGATGAAGAGGAGATAGAGGGGCTTACAACAGCCCTTGTTAAAATGTATAGCAAGGAAAAGGCAACCCTTCTTCGAGAGAAGTCACTTCAATTTGCTGATCTTTAGGGTCCTACATTCAGCAAACCAAAGCCTAGGTTGGGCAAGGAAGCCATTGCACAAAAACACCTCATTAGATGGTGGAAATTGGCTTTTCTATACCTGCACCTTGCTTTCTTTACGCCCCTTTTCTATAGTCGATGCGAGGATAATCTTTATCCACATGCATCCAAGATAACCTCAAGGGTTGGTTGAAAGAGGGCAACATTTGTTCGATGAAATAGTGAGCTTGTCAATGCAGGGTGGGAGGGAATAGTAGTTTATAGCATAGCTATATCCGCTTTGTGAAAAGCTTGGGCTTCTATGCCCAACTACGAAACACGAGGGATTCTAGTCACAAACAACTTGCCATTGGATTGCTCTCAAAGATTGTTAGTTCCTCTGCTGCAAAGAGGAATTGGTCCACTCAACCACAACATTAAGAGAAATAGGCTTTTTCAAAATATATTAATCTATTATAGATAGAGAGAGAGATGTCAATAATTGATAACAAGACAATATGTAAATAAATCGTGAGAGCGGTAGTATAACATAATCATGAGAGTAGTAGTATAACAACATCATAACAATAGTATTAAACCTCAAAACCATGGTCTATCAATATCCAAATGCCTAAAACATGCATCCAGAAACCTCAAACATCAAAATATAACAGGCTACATCTTATGAAACTAAGCCTCATTCAAGTTATTAATATTAAAACTCAAAACCATCTGAATTACTATCTCCCTCTAGAAGAAGTTGATCATCCAATGGTACCTGAATAGTCCAAGTTGCACCTCCTCGTCAACCTGCATAACATCTTCAGGATCAACATCCCATCGCGTTGTTGGAGTTTCTCAATACTCTGTAGTATGTCGCATAAAGCAAATAAAATTTGGGAAAAAAAATGACAAACCAAAGTAGGGATTTTTTTTTAAATCAGGAATAACAAAAAAACATAAAAAAATTAAAGAAAAACAATCAAAAATTACTTTTTTAAAAAATTAAAGGGCATTTGCATAGCATAAAATATATCAAGAGCAAATAAAATAGAGTTCAACCCATTAATTGTAGAAAATAGATTTTCATCATTTATATAATTATATTTATATCGTTGATTACATTGCACTAAACATACCACTATAGCGTAAAAAATAACTAGATGTAGACAAATGTATACCACTATAGTATATAAATATATTATAAGTACATTGAGAATACATGTTTGTAATAAATACAATATATAAATATATTATAATTATATACCTCTAACAAAATTTATACAATAAATGAAAATGCATATTAAAAAATACCTATACAATAAACAAAAAAATATATTAAAATTTCTAGACAGTAAACAAAAAAATATATTAAAAAAATTTATACAGTAAACATGAACAAAAATACATATTAATAAATAATCAATTAAATAAATTACCTGGACACTGTAAATATGCTCTGTCACATTGATAAGAAACAACGATTAAGGCCCTAGGTTGGGATGAGAAGGGAATAGGAGAGCTTGGGTGCTTGGTCAAATCGATTGCTTCTTTCTTCAACCTTCCCTCTGATCAGCCCAAAACAAGCTCTTTTACAAGAATTCGCGTGTTTTAGGGTTTATAAAAATAGCGAATCTTCTCTGCAAATGGTTATGTCGCGTTCATAAGAACCGACGACATATTTAACACGTTTTAGGGTTTTTGGCTAAATTTTTTGACGTAATTTTCCTAGCAGATTAATCCCAAATTTTTCACAATTTAAACCCGTTTTTTTCACGACAAACAATTGTTGACCTTTGTTGCCCAATTTTTGCTAAACTTTTTGGGGAAAAAATCAGGTCATGGCCCAATTCCCAAGTAATTGGATATAATTGGGATTTTTTTCAGCTTTTTTTGAAGTTTGTTACTCTTAATGTTGTGGATGAAGCCATAGGTGGACCAATTCCTCTTTATAGTAGAGGAACTAGCCACCTGTGAGAGCAATCCAATGGCAAGTTGTTTCAATTATGTTGTGTCCCTCTCATGAAATTTCCACCATCCAATGGGGTTTTTTGTGCAATGGCTGTTATATCCAACCTAGCCTCTGGTTTGTTGAATGTAGGACCCTGAAGATCAGCAAATTGAAGCCACTGCTCTCAAAGAAGGGTTACCTTTTCCTTGCTATACATTTTAACAAGGGTTGTTGTGAGCCCCTCTATCACCTCTTCATCCTTACAAGGAAGCACTCGGTGAGGTCTAGGTTCATAATACTTCGGATTAAGAGCATAGGAAACCATATGAATAGGGGTGTTCATTGTGTTCCACCTCTTTGTGACAATAGGCCTAATGTGGTTCTCATAGAACTGCAACTCAAGATCCTTTTGACCAATTGCTTGCTTCATTTAATCAAACATGCTATCAAAAGTCTCACATATCTCTCCCAGGCTGGGAGAGTCTATATCTACATACCTGATTACCCTCACAATTGGTGCTATGATAGAGAAAACATAACTGCAAGCAACATTTAAAAATTAAAACTTTTAAAATTCAAAGTAAAACAAAGTAACACTAACAACTAACAAATTCAAAAATAAAAAATAGATTTTGAATTTCAAATTTCGGAATTCTTACTTGATATTGGCCCACCAAATCTCATTAAGTATTCTATCTCTCACTCCCTTCCCTTCATCTATCTTTGATTGAGACCATTTTTTCCAATCTGCACAAACAACCATGGATTGTAGAGCATCCTGCACCTCCAACATCCTCTCCATCAAAATATAATAGTCGGCATATCTAGTCTCAATTGGTTTGAGGAATTCTTTCTTTGAAAAAAATTGGAATAGTACAAGTGATGTGTGATGACTACATACAAACATTTGTAAGTCTCTATAATCTACCATTGCTGCCTTGACCTAGTCTATTTTGCCAACGTCCTTCAAAGCATTATTCAAAGTGTGCACACAACAAGGAGTCCAAAAGATATGCTTTTAGGCACTCTCAGTCATCAAACCAGCTAACTTACATACACAGGTTGAATCTGTCACAACTTGGACAACATTAGAAGGCCCAACCTCTTCTATGGCATCCTTCAAAATGGAAAACGAAAATCAGCATCCTTAAATTCCCAGAACAATCAACAGCTCTATGAAAGTATGAACCAGCAAAGCATATAACAATAACATTAATGAGTGGCCTATGTTGAATATCAGTCCACCCATCCATGACAATGGAACAACCAGTCATATTCCATGTTTGCTTCACCTCCTCCATCATCAAGGTTGCTTTTGAATTTTTTATTTTATTTTTTGCTGCCCCACAAGTATCCCCTGACCCATCCTAGCGCCCAACCTGCCTTACCTTGGTCTTACTTGCTGCCAAGTTGGGGTCAGGAAAGGGCAAGCTAGGGCGAGACTAATCCTTTGGGGATGTACCAAGCCGCCTGCATGCCACATGCATCAAATGAGTCTGGGCATTAGAGTCGAACTCAAGACCATTCGGCAGCAAACCCAAGGCCCAAACCAACTCCGCTACCCATGCAGGCACTTTTGAATATTGTTTGTCAAGGAGGGAGGTACGCAATCTATGTTCTCCAAGGGGGCATAAGATGATCCAACTGTCAATATATCTCTCACCATACTTTTCAAATAAGATGACCTTGCCAAATTAAATAGAAGAGCATGAGCATAAAAGAATTTGGCCACTGCATCATCGGCTTGCTCACGTTTTTTAATATTCATTAACCCTGTCACTGAAGTTTTCTCACTTGCTTTCTTCTTCCCTCTGTGATGTTTCATTCTAAAATAAAATCTAATAGTAAAATTACATGAATGAATATATAATACAAGATTAAAACGAATGAATAAATAAATAAGGACAAATTATAATATAATATAATGGCCCTAAAATTTAGTGGAGACTTAACATCTACGGGAATCACTAATCGATCAAGGAATGAGAATATGAATGGAATTCAAAAATAATAAATATTCAATGTCATAATATAAACGGCACTGAATATATATTAGCCATCAAAGAAAAACCAAGGGACGTCCAATCCATTTACAAAAGAATAGAAATAGGGCAACTATAATATCACTTATCCTAGCGGTAATTGAAGCATACAATATTAGCATTGAATATCAAACGGCAACTGGTATTGATCTTCAACATTACAAAGATTGATCATGATCGTAATCAGCCAAGGCAAAAGGAGATCGTGTCTGGGCTAAGGTATAAATGCCAATTATCATCAATTGATAATTATTAATAAATGAAATTAACGTTAACATAACAAGCAATGGCTACGGATGTTCGCAACTATCACAACTACTTATCGACGGTGATCGATTAAGATGAAATAAACATTATCATAATTATCATCAATTGATAATTATTAATAAATAAAATTAACATTAACATAACAAGTAGTGGCTACGGATGTTCGCAACTATCACAACTACTTATCGATAGTGATCGATTAAGATGAAATAAACATTATCATAAAGACATCGACTTGAATCATCTATTACTATTTCAAATACTATTTCTCACAGGATCGACAATTACTAAAATGTTTGTAAGTGATGCGATTAAGGAAACAGGGCATGAACGGTGCGTCTCTAAGGAGACAAAGGTATAAAAGGAAATTAAAAACATTAATTCAATATATATATAGAATGGATATGGAGGAAGGCGGTGAATCACAGCAAGTGCATAGCTGGCTAGCGATCAATGAGAATTTCTGACTACAGAATATTATATTTGAATGCCATTAAGGATGAGGAACTATTATATGGTCATATATATATTAAATAAAGTATAATCAAACATATATATATATATATATATATATATAATAGTGAGATCATATATGTATATATATTTTGATAACAATATAATTGAATACCTATATATATATATATATATATGAATAACAGTGAAATCAGATAAAGTTATGTTATGAAGTATATATAAGAGATTGTAATTATATATACATAAGTATGTTAATAATAATAAAATCAGAATTATATATATAGATATATGTAGATACATGGGAGCATATATTAATAAAATCTGAATTATATTAATGAGATTCTAACATATTTTAGACTCAAATCTTATTGCTACTTTGGTATATGAGAGGGGAAGGGCTGAGGCTGCCAAAGAGGAGCAGTCTAAATCCAATAGGATAGCTCCCAAGATAGGGAGGGGAACAGCATTCTCTTTAGCCTTGAGGGCTTGAGCCCGAGACAGGTTAAAGGTTGGATCTATAAACTTTGAGGGAGCCTATCAATGGTCTCTAAGTGCTTTGGTGATTGCCTTCAATGTCTTCTCCCATCTTTATAACTGAAGCAATAATAAGATCTGTTCTATAATATGGATTGGAAACAGTCAATTTCTTAGTTCATTACTTATTCCTTATTTTTATTATGATTGTTATTGTTGAATTAGCAGGGAACATTACAAATGGTATCAGAGCTATGATCCTGCCATCCTGTAAGGTAAATACAAATTAATGAATCATTTTAGTCAATAAAAAGGATTAGACTGTTATATACAGGTAATGCTGAAGCCTGAAAACATGATTAAATAAGTGATGAATCTATATTCAAACATATAAATGTATATATATTATAAAAGCATGGCTAAGATCTTCATATTACCTTGGTAATTAAGAAGGAAGGATGAAGCAATTCAAGGAATGGCGGTCTAAATCCCAAAAGGATAGTTCCCAAAATAGGGTGGGGATCAGTGACCCTGAGTGCTTGAGGGCATCGTACCAAGAAAGGCTTAAGGGCTTGGATCTGTAAACTTTGAGGGAATCTATCAAGTGGTCTCTAAGACCCTTGGATTGTATTCAGAACTCTTGTCTCCTTAAAACAAAGTGATATCGGATCATGCTTACCAACAAGAAATATAGATAACACATGAAATTAAATTACTTAATATGAAACACATGTATGCTTCGTGTCTTCTTGCATCAATGTGTATACTTTGTGCCTTCATGCATCAATGTGTATGCTTTGTGTTTTCATGCATCAATGTGTATGTTTTGTGTATACTTCGTGTCTTCACTTATTCATGGTGTTATCAAGTGTATACCATATTTTAATAGAGCAACTAGAGGGGTATGAACCTGAAACATACTATCATACAAATAAGATTTTGGCCAAATTGGAGGGGCACCATTATAAGATGTCTAAGATCATCTCTCTATAAGGAAAGAAAACTTGTCTAAAGTTACCAAATGTCATTATCAAATAATGAGGAAACAAGTAATTGCTTGAGGACAAGCATTTTTGGGAGGGTAAGACTGTGATGTTCCATTCTGAAATAAAATCTAATAGTAAAATTACATGAATGAATATATAATACAAGATTAGAACGAATGAATAAATAAATAAGGACAAATTATAATATAATATAATGGCCCTAAAATTTATTGGAGACTTAACATTTACAGGAATCACTAATTGATCCAGGAATGAGAATATGAATGGAATTCGAAAATAATAAATATTCAATGTCATAATATAAACAGCAATGAATATATATTAGCCATCAAAGATCAACCAAGGGACGTCCAATCCATTTACAAAAGAAAAATAATAGGGAAACTATAATATCACTTATCCTAGCGGTAATTGAAGCATACGATATTAGCGTTGAATTTCAAACGGCGACTAGTATTGATCTTCAACATTACAAAGATTGATCATGATTGTAATCAACCAAGGCGACAGGAGATCACGTCTGGGCTAAGGTATAAATGCCAATTACCATCAATTGATAATTATTAACAAATAAAATCAATGTTAACATACCAAGCAACGGCTACGGATATTCGCTGTTGAGATATTCAGATTAAACAAAGGAAATTAACAATCTAGAGATGACCTAAATCTGAAACAATATATCATAGAGCAAGCTGGAAAGAAGGTACCCGATTTGTCCTTTAGCTTGATCAAATTTGATGTAGATTCGCCTTGAATGAATTCTGCTACAGCAGGTCCAGATTCCAGCCCTAGTTCGAATTTTAGTTTGCAGAATTAATCTCCTTAGTTGTTGCTGATTGCCAATCAGAGCTAGGTCAAATTCGCTCAAGGAGGGCAGAGATAAATTTTGCAAGTAGCTGATTTTGCAGAGCAGAGAACATATTATGTTTTTGATGATCTCTTGCTCTCAAAATTGATACCTATATATATGAGAATATAATCAAAATAGTCATCCTCAAGAAGGAGGGCCGACTTGTCCAAATAGTGGACCCTTTTTAATTATAAATCACAATATATATTAAATACTTTTTATTTTATAACAATACTATTATAAAATCGGCAGTCTAGGGTGTTAATTAATAATAAATAATTATTAATTCTGCAGTCCAAGTTTGATCTAAGCCGACAAGCTATAAATATTAACACTCCCCCTTAGACTGGAGGGTAAGATCAAACCATAGATCCCATCTATACTAGGACAAACCCTTAACTATCACCCTTGATAGTGAGAACAAAAACATAATCATCTCGGATACCCCATCCATTAGAATCATAGATCTCATATCTATGATAGGTAGAACACATATTTTCTTCCATCATTTCCAACCATAGATTTCATTATCCATATGAAAATCATGGTAACAGGATGTTTACCAACCGGATGTGGATTTCTTAAATCTAGGAGTCTCCGAGACTCAAAACATAACAAAATGGATTCCTAATCCAAAGATGCCATAGATCTCTCATCTATGATAGTAGATCTCTATCTACAAGATATAATGAGAACACAACTGTTCTTCAAAAACTATACAACTCATATAAGAAGGGAGATAAAAACACAACACTAGGTGTAAGTGATTTACTTCCTTATACACGCCATGCACTAAGGTGGGATGATCTACACCCTCTAGATCAAGATTTGTGTAATCCCTATCAGCTCCTTAGGTTCATTTACAAAGTTTTAGATACACTCATGATCCAATAAGGAAAGGTAATTTAAGGAGATGAATTTCAAACATGCAAGAATTGTACTTGACACAACCTTGAGTTTCTACCCATTTCTTTCCAGCCAATGAGAACCATAGAAGGCAACCAATGATATCAAAAACTTCATTACAATTTTTCAAACCAAACCCTAGAACCTTAGTTGTATTCCTAAATTTGAAAAGATCTTTACTCAACCGTAGCTCTGATACCATGTTGAGATATTCAGATTAAACAAAGGAAATTAACAATCTAGAGATGACCTAAATCTGAAACAATATATCATAAAGCAAGCTGGAAAGAAGGTACCCAATTTGTCCTTTAGCTTGATCAAATTTGAAGTAGATTCGCCTTGAATGAATTCTGCTACAGCAAGTCCAGATTCCAGCCCTAGTTCGAATTTTAGTTTGCAGAATTAATCTCCTTAGTTGCTGTTGATTGCCAATTAGAGCTAGGTCAAATTCGCTCAAGGAGGGCAGAGATAAATTTTGCAAGTAGCTGATTTTCCAGAGCAAAGAACATATTATGTTTTTGATGATCTCTTGCTCTCAAAATCGATTCCTATATATATGAGAATATAATCAAAATAGTCATCCTCAAGGAGGGCCGACTTGTCCAAATAGTGGACCCTTTTTAATTATAAATCACAATATACATTAAATACTTTTTATTTTATAACAATACTATTATAAAATCGGCAGTCTAGGGTGTTAATTAATAATAAATAATTATTAATTCTGCAGTCCAAGTTTGATCTAAGCTGACAGGCTATAAATATTAACATTCGCAAATATCACAACTACTTATCGACAGTGATTGATGGGAAAAGAAATCTCATCAGCAATTAAGATAAAATAAACATTATCATTAAGACATCGACTTGAATCATCTATTACTATTTCAAATACTATTTCTCACAGGATCGACAATTACTGAAATGTTTGTAAGTGATGCGATTAAGGAAACAAGGCATGAACGGGTGCGTCTCTAAGGAGACAAAGGTATAAAAGGAAATTAAAAACATTAATTCAATATTTATAGAATGGATATGGAGGAAGGCGATGAATCACAGCAAGTGCATGGCTGGCTAGCGATCAACGAGAATTTCTGACTACAGAATATTATATATGAATGCCATTAAGGATGAGGAACTATTATATGGTCATATATATATTAAATAAAGTATAATCAAAGATATATATATATATATAATAGTGAGATCATATATGTATATATATTTTGATAACAGTATAATCGAATACCTATATCTCTCTCTCTATATATATATATGAATCACAGTGAAATCAGATAAAGTTATGTTCTAAAGTATATATAAGTATGTTAATAATAATAAAATCAAAATTATATATATAGATATATATAGATATATGGGAGCATATATTAATAAAATCTGAATTATATTAATGAGATTCTAACATATTTTAGACTCAAATCTTATTTCTACTTTGGTATATGAGAGGGGAAGGGCTGAGGCTGCCAAAGAGGGGCAGTCTAAATCCAATAGGATAGCTCCCAAGATAGGGTGGGGACCAGCGTTCTCTTTAGCCTTGAGGGCTTGAGCCCGAGACAGGTTAAAGGCTGGATCTGTAAACTTTGAGGGAGCCAATCAATGGTCTCTAAGCGCTTTGGTGATTGCCTCCAATGTCTTCTCCCATTTTTATTACTGAAGTAATAATAAGATCTGTTCTATAATATGGATTGGAAACAGTCAATTTCTTAGTTCATTACTTATTCCTTATTTTTATTACGAATGTTATTGTTAAATTAGCAGGGGACATTACACCCTCTATCAAAACACTCTTCAATTGATACATTCACATTGGAAGAGGCGTGCATATCAATGCATGGTCTTTTTAGATTCTTATTGTAACATGCAACGATTTTGTCCACACTTACTCTAGCCAACTTTGCATATTCAATCTGTTGTTTCAATGTTATTGCCTCACAAACTATAACACCATGTCCACTCTCACCCACTAGATGCCTTGTAACCCTAGTATTGCTCCCATGGCAAGGAGTGTTGCAAACATGAAAAAGCCACTTCTTGCTGCCCCCTGTATTTTTTCCCTTGTTGGAAGTCACACATGTGGCAAACTAAAGCAAGGGTTTCTTGGGATTGAAAGGGCCTTTTGCAAATTTTTGAAGGGAGAGTGTAGGGCATGCAAAATGAAGGTCTATTGATGAGGCTGAGGTTGGATTTTCAGAAGTTGAAGATGGGTCTATTGACATTGTGTGCACTTCATTTCACTGTCACTACCCTCATGGCTGTCATTACTTTTGCTGCTGCTTATTTTGTGGCATTTTTTTTATGATTCAAAGTCTGAAATAAAACCAATGAAAGTATTTTCTAATCTCACAAACAAAAAAACAAAAAAAACAAAAAAAAAAGAGGAAAATACCTTGGTTGTAGCTTCAAACTTGCAGCTGAGATCTTCTTTCGAATTTGTAGCAAATAGAAATCAGTCCAATATCTCCTCTAATCAGCCAAATCTATCCTCTAAATCATGCCAATCTCTTCCCCAACAAGCAAACTCTCACAGCAAGGAGCAAAAAATGAGAAAATGGAGGAAAACAAATGCTCGGTAAGAAGTGATTTGTTTTCATTTTGATGAGTTTTTATCATTTTAGGGTTAGGAAGACAAATGCATGCCTTTGTGGGACCCCCACGTTGCTTTTTTGGTCAATAAAATTTAAAAAAATGTTTGTTTGGGCTTTTTGAATGGTGGAAGCATTCCCAGCCACAGAGACGGCCAGCCGTCTCAAAATGTCCAGATAAGTTTCCGAGCGTTTCTGGGGTTTTTTCACAATCGGGGACAGCAGGGGATGTTTCCTTTACATCCTGCCATCCCGGAAATGGAGAGGACACAGGGACAAGGACTGTGGGAACAGGGGACGAGTCCCCATGTAGCCTTGAAAATTTCGTATCATAACATAATCCATATATAAAATCCATTAGTACAACAAAAAATATTATAAACCACCATATGTTTCAATATTCATGTATAAACAACAATATGTCTTTATATTCATGCTAGTACATAAACTGGAGATGTGGTTTGATCTTATTACAGACTTGGTCATGAGGTCAAAACTGAAAGAGATACAATATAAAGAGCAGAAAGTAGAATCTTCCAAGGTTGAACCATATTCACGTCTACACTAATGTGAGAAGAAGAAATCGCTGAAAACAATATGGAGGATAAAGTAACAGCATGTAACAGTTTCAGTGAGATAAGTAAGCATACAAGGAACCAAAAGATAAAAATACATCTCACAAAATCTTCAATCAACAGTAACAGTAAAAGTCATATTCGGATGATAAAACAACAAATAAGAAGTGTGCATTTCAAAGAGAATCCTATTTTGTGGTGGAATAGAACAGGGCATTTTCTAGGTGTATATTGTTGTCCTCTTACTGATATGACGGGCCACAATGTGAAAGGTATCCTCTAGCACGCAGCACAAGTATAGAGCCCGAGCGGACACAATGGTGAAGATCTGTCTATGGAAAAGGCACAAGTTCAAATTTGGGAGAAGGGTGCATGTGCACCTGTAACAATATATGAGGTAAATAAATATACTTGGAAAACTCAGCAAGGGGATCATAGACACCAAGGTATTTGGCTTAGGGATTCACTACGCTCACTGCCTCCCCCTCAACGTTTTTATGTTTGGTCTATGCTCTCCAGACGAATGCAAGAGGAGGCTCTTATCTCATAGCAAGATATCATAAATACCCTCATCAACCTAAAGATTTATCATCCTAAAACCCTTTCAATTAACTGACACTCGCAAAATGAGAGTACTTAAATTGACCGAACAGTCAATTGGCACTAGCTCATCCCCCTCTGCTCCCCACACCTCCTCCCACTCTCGAAATAGTAGAATAGCATTCATCATTTGAAGGCATATTGGTGGGTACCTTCGTTAAGAAAATTGCCCAAAGGCACTTAGCCATGACGTTAAAAACTACCCTTGCCTTTTAACTTATATTGATAAATGAATCTCCGCCCTAATTCTTGAAAGCTTACAGAGTCGTTTTCATTCCAGCTAAGTATGTCATAGGGTAATGAATATAGACATGCAGGCAGGCATATTAGTGAGAGGAGAAGAAATTACTGTTTCACAAAGGAGTTGACAGCTTCAGCTCGGTCCTCTTTCGACATAACCCTCCTCTTTCTTTCGTTTCCACTGCTAAATAATCTCGTTGTTGCTTTGCATTTTTCATCTACACAGAAGGAGACCAAGTCCAGTCATTTAATTTATAGGGTATACTACCATTCGCACATTCATCTTGATGTTAAAGAGAGAGAAGCTTACAGTGACGCAGGCGCCCAATGTTTAAACGTGAACACCGACTTCCCATTTTAGCCTAAGATGCAGCTGCAAGAGAGTCTACATAAAAGCAAATGCAATGCTGTACCGCAAGCTTTAATGGGCATGCCCAAATAGAGTTGAGGCTTACGCAAAATTACTCGTCAGTTTTCAAAATTATTGTTACAAACTAGCAATCGCACCTAGTTAGGCAATGGGCACGTAGAAGAGGTTTGGAAGGTCTATTATTTTTTATTTTATTTTTAAATGTTCTATATATTGTATATACATCACGGAATGATGACTTTTGTGAAAAAAGCTTTTCAATAGAGAAATCATAGCATTTACTAGTAAGAATTCAAACAGAATTAAAACAAAATTTTTAAATCTTTGAATATTAATAGAATATTCATTGTTTTCTTTTCAAAGATATGTCAAGGTCATGGTTTGCATATATTAACACTATATGGATCTAAATATGATTTTGGTGTCAAGTTTATCATTTCAAATTTTGGACTATGTTTAAATATACTAAGTTAAAAAGGGGCAAATATTATGTTTTATACATGGTTGTAGATTTAATTTATGGTTGACATTGTAATTGCAAGAATATTATCAGTTTATTTACCTTTTTTTTAAGAATTCATTTTATAGTTTTATGGTTGTAGATTTTGCATTTAATGTCTTAGGTTAATCTTGTGGTAGTTTAGTTCCTATATGATAAAAAATTGATCCTTTGCAAATTAAGGGAATGTTAATTTTTTATTTTTGTAATTTTCTTATTTAATGTCTTTACTTTTGATTTCTTCTAGGAAATCTTCTATCTTTTCTTGTTAGCCTGGATAATTGCCTCCAAAGACCATAATTTTTCATGTGAACCCTGGATAATAAACAATGTATCTAAAGATTTTATTTTACCAAGAAGCATAGTGAGCAAACTTGGGTTATTGATTTCATGCATATGTCTCTACCTACGATCGGCCACCTACTATGTACTCGAGAATTATGTGTCTGGTAGGAGGACATTGTAATCTATGCACACTCACTATCAAATGTCATTGTTTTATTAACTAGCAAGGTTTCGGTAACTCAAAAATTCTTAAATAAATATGCATATCAGGATAGAAATAGCTAATCGTACAGACCAGATAGCTAACTGAGTTGAGGCATATTGGAAGCCCAGATTCAGTCTAACATTGGACAAAATTTATGAGTAGTTTTTTTTTAAAAAATTATCCGCTTTTCTATTCGGGTAGGAAATTGGTAGTGGAGGTGTATGAAACTTTGCAGAGGATTCACTGCTGACTATTTGCAAAGGATCTAGTCCTCCAACCACCAAAGTTAACACAAGTTGCTTTGCATATCTACGTCATTTGGTCGTGAAAAAAGGCCAGTGGTACAATGAGAAGATGGTCAGTTAGATGAAAAATGCAAGTCTCAATAAATATATAATTTGATAAAAAGTACAACCAATATTTTAATTTGTTAGGTCCTCTAAATATTAATAATTTATAGGTGTACATATTTTTTCATTCATATATTACAAACACTACTAAAGTACCTAATTGAATAAAAATAAATCAACATTATCAAATAAAAAGTAATTATAATTTAGTATAAATATAATTCACTATTTAAATAATTTAAATTTTAAAAATTAAAATGGACCTTCTAAAAAAATATTGAAAATAAGTATACATTATATTAAAATTGTGAAAGGTAATTGTAATTTCATATTATAAATTATAAGTACAAAATGATACATAAAAATTAAAAATTAAACATATTTATGCTTGGTTTATCGAATTCATTGTTGGAATCATGAAATTTGATAAGAAAAGTCAATGCAAAAAAACCTTACATAATATATTCCAAAATCTTAAGAATTGTATAAATCTAATCTCTTAATTTATTGATTTATGTATTCAACTTATTAGCCGATAGGCTTTCCCAGCGAGATCACTCGCGTCTGTATAGAAGAAAACCTATCTCACGTAACTAAAACCAGTCTCACGCCTAAAACCGTTCAACACCTAGTTTTGTGTATTTCTCCAACCATAAACATTATTTTGTGTATTTCTCCAACCATAAACATTATTTAGTACAGGTGCACATAAGCAAGATGTGCGATGTCTTATCTCGGTGATCTCTTTTACCTTGTTCACTATGCCAAAACGTGCACCTTCAAAATTTCTTCACAGCCATGACATGAAGATGAAATGCAATCAAACTTGTCAATGTCATTTTTTGCAAGATTTACCTTATTTGTCATTTTTAATCGCCTATTGTTTTGGAAGGAGAGAATGGTGCTGAGAGCAAGAAGAATGTTGATCATGGCGGCTTCCAAAGTCCAACATGTTTGTGCTGTGATGGAAAAGCTTTAGAATGTTGATCATGGCTGCTTCTAAAGCCCAAAGTGTCTATGCTTTGATGGAAAAGCTTTTAACAAAAGTGCCTAAAGCTAAGACTAGCCCTAGCCCCGTCAAGAAAGAGAAAATGGGCATTATGCTTCCTCGCCCTGTTTCTATTGAAAAGGGAAAAAAAATTTACATCTCTAAGATTTCCCGTGCTGAGGCTGAGAGGAAAATTTGGGAATAAATCAAGGAGAATGGCCTTCAAGTCATTATTCCCATTCTACATTCTTTCAAGTCATTATTCCCATTCTACATTCTTTGCTCTAAGGTTTCTTTTTTTGTTTCCAGATTGTTTGTTTGTGTTTATCATTTCACATTTTATTCTGGGCTATTTTTCTTTTTTTCCATTTTTTCTTTCCCTCTATTTCTTCGGAGGGGCCTAGGTTTTGGAAGTCTCATTTTGTATTTTCTTAGTGTTTCTTATTAACTGTAAAAAGCTTATTACAATCCACTTTTGGGGGATACACACACCAATAGACCTTGAATGCATTTGAACCACTATATTGATTTTAGCAATTATTACCTTTCACTGCAGCTATAAGTGTGTTCTACTATAAAGATAGATCAATTTGGTATGCATGAGTTTTTTTTTAACTATTAAATAGCAAAAATGATTTGTAGTCCTCTATCATAAAAGGTAACTCAGAATAATGTATGTGGTTTCAGTTCTTGAAGACATTTTTTTATTTACATTATATGGTGTTTAGAATTTGTGTTTCTATGTTCCTTACTCGACAAGCAATGGAGCAACACACTAAATGGGTGTATGAGTATGCTTGTCTACGATTTTAAGGAAAATCATATCTTCCATTTTCCCTATAAATGTTCAATTTGGGTACTCCCATATTTTTGCTTCATTAACAATCTTTGTAGCATAGTGGAGTTTACCATTCCATTTATCTTAATGCATGCACAATTTTAATTTATTCCATTTTAATATAGTTTCTAAAACCATTTTTGTTTAATAGATGTTGGTTTATGTTGATATCTTTGAAGTGGATTTCTTGTGATGGTAACAAGTTTGGACAGTAAACATATCTCCTAATGGTTGTAGCCTTCCCTTTATCCCTGGATTTATCTTGAAGCATTCAAGTGATGTTAGTGATGCAACAAGAATGTCATTGCATGGAACAAAAATGTGTTGTAATGCTTACCCATATTCTAGCACAACTGATGATTGTTTTATTTTTAGTTAATGTTCAAAAATTGTGGTTTATCCTCCTCATGAATCAAGGGGGATTACAAGTGAGAGTGTGTATTGACATGTAGGGGGAGGTATTTACATGTGGACAACTTTTTCTTTACCTTCAAGTTCTATTAGCTATGATTGTTTTGATTGTTTATGTTTGTATATTTTTCAAAAATAAAAATAAAAATTATTCAACTAGAATATCACCCAGAAAATAGGGTTCTTGGATAGAGAAGAAAAAGGGTAATTTAAAAGAAATGAGGTCAACCAGTATAATAAAAGAAGACAGTAGAACTAAAATAGGCACTCTTTCTTATATTTTAAGCTATTCTCTCTTTTACATCCGTAGTTGTAATTTCACTTTTAAGTTTTCTTCTTCATGTAAGTTGAATAAAAAACTAAATAGAATAGAGTATTCAAACTATGTTATCCTTATTTATTCATTGATCATAATTCATTTTTAGAGTTATACAATGTTGTCACTTTCACTGTTAGTAGCCTCTCTGTGATCAACACCATTGCAAGGCCTACCTCCAATGACTATTGAACCAATTATATTCTTGACCATACCATTGACCTTCTTGATTTTAGCCAAGAGTACCAACACATTTTAGCTATAACATCCACTCAAGTAAGCCCCTGCTCTTTCAATCATTTTCTCTTGTTTTTCCTATTTTAGATTTATGTTTCCCTGTAGTGATATGTGGTCATTTTTTGGGGGATTTTAATATTTGTCTGCAATGTGTACCACTTGTAATGCAATTGCATTTTCATATTTTAGTAGGTTCATTAGAGTCTAACACTATTTTGGCAAATAGGTCTTTGATGGCAATGAAAATGAATGGAACATAAGGCTTGTTTATAGGATTTTTTGCTATAATAAGTGTTTTCTTTGTCTTTTAATTTGTTTGATGTATGTGTGCCACTATTGGGCTCTCAAAGCCAAGATAGAGATTGCATAAACAAGCTATGTGAGTGAGCCTGAAATTCGTAGTTAATATGGTATTTAGATTTAGTTCGTTCCTATCTTTTTCTTTGTATTGAGATGACGAGAGTCCTTTTATGTACCCAAGTGAGAGATCCTAGTAGTTGAGCATCCTAACTTCACACTTCTCAAAATTATATTTTGCAATTTCAAATCAGTCCAAATTATTTACACCGCCTTATTTGGCAAGTCCCCTACTTATTAGTAAGGTTTCAGGTCAACATCATCACATATGTTTGAGTTCAAATCACACACAATATTAACTTTGATATGCAAGAAATAATTTCATGGTGTTGAGATTTCCAGCTTGTTCAGATATAAAGCATTGCTTCGATAATTTGTCTCCTTCAAATTATAGATCTCAAGAACACATACTCATATAACCTTGGTTGATTGAAAGTGGATGATAATAATTCAAATGAATCAAAATCTATGATAATAATGAGAATGAAAATAAAGGAATGTACTAAATTATAGTATACAATGATACATGAGAAAATGTCTGTATTTTTATATAATTGATCACACAATCTTAATCAGTTTATATCTTCCTTCTATTTACCTATCGGCTACTCCCTTGCACCTCTTATGGGTGCAAATGCTAGTATATATAATTGTTAAAATTATTATTGAAAAACTATTGTACATCTTCAAAAACTTATTATTATTTATTTATTTATTTAAAAAGTTAAGCAATATTCTCATTATTATTATCTCTAACATGGATATTAAATTCATAGATGGTTTGTGCATGTGTAGGTGCAGGTGTTTAAAAAAATAGGTGAACTACAATACATTGAGGAAGAAAATTACTGTGACTCTCAAACCCCTAATTACATGCCAGGATTTTGAAACATAAGCTTTCTAGAATTCATTCCAAAGAATTTTATAATTGATCCTCTATTTTTTACTATAATACTCATGAATGTTCTTCATCATTTCTGCAATGATAGCCCATCCTGAGAGGGGGGGCGATTGGTTTGAAAAATTCATCAAGGCTATAAATTACTCTGAATTTCAAAGATTGCCCACAATAACCCCCTTTTCCCTCATCACACATGTGTCCTCCTTGTTAATCATCAAATCACTCTTTAGTTGGGCATCTTGTGTAAGTTTTTTAACCCTATAATTGGGACAACCCATTTCTAATGCAGCAAGATTTTTGATAAATACCTTTGATTCAACATTCAATGTGATGAGATGGAGCAAGAGAATTGAATATTTCTTGTCAAACTTTATTTGTTTTATGCCCCTTGCATTGGCTTTAAATTTCACAGCCACTTTTATTTCTCCAGTTTTATTGCAAATGGAAGCTTGAACCTGATGTCAGACAACTTTGGCCACAAGTTCCATAAATCCTTTTTTAGTTCCCAAAATAAGAGAAATGATACATTTCCAATATATGACTCTTGTTTGCAAACCTACAAAATATATAATAAAAATCAAAAGGTTGGTATATGTTAGCATAGACTTTTTTTTAGTACTAAATCAATTTTATCTTGGGCTAGTTCCACAAATTTCATCTCCATAGAAAGAACTTGTTTCAAAACGAACAGAGGGATCTAATTTTCCAATTTTATTAAATCTTTGATGATTGCAAGGATCGTGCTGCTATCACATTCTAGGGAGAAAATCAGATGAAAATGTTGGAAAAATATGTGATATTCTTTGTGATCTGTAGGGTGAAATGGTGTGATGTAGTTTGGAACAAATCAAGAAGAAAAGAGGCATCTCACACCATCATCTAGCAAAGAGCTTCATCATTGCATTCTATTTCCTTGTCTTAATCTTCTCCACAACACATAAGAAGTTTCTTTTAGGGAATTTTTCCTGAATTTGGCTAGATACTCTATGCATAACCTAGGCCCGTTTGGTAGCGGGAATTAGCCTGGAATTGGCATTTGTTATTGCCCATTTTGTCGAATGCTTAGTTTGGGAGTGCAATATGAAAATGGAATAGGAATGTGTTAATGCTCATTTTGGTTCAAAATGAGCATTAACATCTTCCATCTAAAAAGGTGGAATTAGAATTTAAAACCGGAATTTGAATGGGGGGAAAGCAAATTTTTAAATTTTTCATGTCTACACTTAATTTTATAATTTTTTATTTGTGTGGGGAGGGATTTAATTTATTTTTTATTTTTCTTCGTGGTTTGTAACTTTGTTATTTATTCAAATTTTTTCAAAAAAAAATTAAAATTTTTTGCCAAATTTTTTTTCAATTTTTTTTCAAAATTTTTGACGAATGTTTTGGTCGACTTTTTATTCAATTTTTTTTTAAAAAAATTGATTTTTTATTTTTTAAATTTTTTTCTAGAATTTATTTTCCAAATTTTTTGTTGATTTTTTTTTTAATTTTGGTTGCAGTGATTGTAACTTGGTTTCCTGCCACCAACTTTGGTGGCCTAAAACGGTCTGTGATTCCATTTTAAATTCAATTCCATTAATAAAAATGAATTATTAAATTCAAAAACATTAAACAATTCAATTTTTATTTTTTTTAAATCATACTCAAATTCCAATTCCAGTTTCAGAAAGTGGAGCCAAACGGTCCAAACATAATCCAGAAATGAAAAACCGGATTATCAAATCCATGATTTGACCATTTCCAGCATTTAATCAAATCCATCTTTTCCTAATTCCCGCTACCAAATGGGCCCATACTTCTCCATAGTTGTGAGATCTGGTTTGACGAAGTGGTAGGGACAAATAGAAACAAGATATGGGACATATGTTGCTTCATTGTCATTTATCAATGTCTTTGGTACATTGAAAATGCAGGGTTCTAAAGAGCCTCTATATTCTCGAGTCTCACCCTAATACGAACAATTAATTGATGGTACATGCGATTATCTACCCATGTTCATCTTACCACCTACTAATAGCATGATGCTAGTGAAAAGTGCATGTGAATGGTTTAGATTAATTCATCATCTTGCATCGCTCATCAGCCATTGATGCAACAAAATAGGTTGGTTCTTTTCAAATGGAAATTATCCCCTCATTTTCCCAAGTAACTAAGTTTTGCAAAATATGACAACTGACAAGGCTTCAATGGTTGTCCACACCTCTCCTATGTTGTTGACCATTGATTTTCAAAAAACACTTATCCTCCATCTCAAATAAACAAACGCCTTCAGCATACATATATTTAATAATTTATTAAATGCTAATTATATATTTATAATTTAAAAACTAAAAATTGTATAAATTTATTTCTAAAACAATACATATATCTTTATTTATTTTTCTTTAAAATAACCAATTGAAAAAGGTAAAATTGTATAATTTTTTTTAAAAGTACGTCTAAAAAAATTGAAGGAAACAACAAAATAAAAAGAGTATATCTGGTGAAATAGTGAAATTGTGTCATGACATTTTTATAGAAAAATTAACCTAAAATAAATACTAAAAAAAGAAACATTTTCTATGATTTAAACAAATCACTTGCTCTCTAACGAATTATGATCAAAGTCTTAAAAGCATATCTTGTTTGCGTTATGATTTAAATAAGATTTACTAAAATTAACTTTGTCATCGACCCATCTTCCAATGCTATAAAAATGAAACATGAAGTAGATCATACTAAGCATGGAGCATGGTAGCAAGTGAAATGTGGAATACATGTAGTATACAATCAATTGCAAAAATTAAAAGCGAACAATTATACGATCAAAGGTCAAGGTTTAAGTTGTTTCTTCTCTCTTGTCAAAAAGAAAAATATTCTTTCAGAAAGTCTTGGAGATCTTTATGGAGGAGATAACAACGGCAATTCATAATCATATGGATCTTTTGGAGGTCTTAAGTGTAGTGCTCCACAAACAAAGGAATGGAGGCACTCGAGGAGAGAAATTCATGGATCATTGGCCTTCGTCCATGTTGTTGGTTGGACAATACAAATTCTACATAAACCTAATCTAACTTGTTCGTTTCAGTAAAATTTATTGTTTAAATTTAAATCCTAAATGAAGTTTGATGTAAATCTTAGAATTATTTAACTATTTGGAGCTTTGGTGGCTGAATATTATTTTTGAGAATTTTGTTTTCAACAAATACGGGTTATGTTGGAATTTACTAAACGGACATTAAAATTTAAGTCTGCCAACTTTGCACTGGAGTCATGGGTTGCGGCATTACGTGGGGATTTTTACTAGGGCTAGGCACGTGTTGTTTACTACTAATTTTTGTTAATTTGTAGATCCTCTTTCGCAGGTAGCTTTTGGCTTAGATTTGGCCTAGATTTCAAGATTTGGGCTATCCCATTTGGCAAAGTAGGTGTTAGTTCTGTTATTTGGTAATGTGGTCTTCACTTTAATAGATATTATTTGAGATAAGTAGAATTAGTTGGCATTTAAGAAAGGGAGCTATGTTTTAGACAGTCGTATATTTTATATATGCAGGTTGGTTTAAACTTTAAACAGTCATTTCTCGAAGTCCTAATAAAATGGATATTTCAATCATCATTCGTTCATTCTCAAGTGACAAATCGAGGAATGGAAGGTGGAGCAACTACCCCAAAATATGAGAAAGTAGAGTTCATTTGCAAATACACGTAATAGAGTATTAAATGCTAAAATGATAGATTCTTGAATAAAAAGACGTGAAATATATTTTAGTGCCTACAATGTGAGTTAGGCTCATAAAATTTCCATCTGAATAATGAAAGCTATGTCTTTGTAGTTGATAGGCTGAACGAACTCATAAAATACAAAGGTTATCAAGTATAAAGCTATGTCTTTGTAGAACGGTGGAGGACCATTACAGTAATTTAGACGTAGCATAAAGCCACCACAATGATCAACGTCACGACCTCTTTCAGATGAAACTATGAAAATGATTTGGCAGTCACTTAGATCAAGCTTTCGTCGACGATTTTCTCATTTCATCGTATTCATCATACAGATCATCTTTGGAATTTGATAAATATGACAGAATGAGCAGATGGAAGCAGTCATTTAGCTGAAATACAGGGCAGTAGTGTTGAATAATTGTGCGGATTTAGAATTGAGTGTTGATAATGTGAGTTGCAATGTTTCTCAATTGGCATTTGGGAAAATAGGTGCACTCTTTTGGACAGATTGAAAATGAAAGTTCATATTAGTGTCATTATATGATGATTTGATACATTTGTGCATTACTTTATAGGTTGCTCCAGCAGAATTAGAAGCACTTCTTTTGTCTCAACCAGAGGCTTCTGATGTCACAGTGGCACCATAAGTAATACTTGATTTTGTATTATCACTTATGATGACAAACAACAACAAGAAAAGTACTACATAGGACCCGAGATGTTTTGTGGGATGCAAAATTAATGGGAATGGCAATAAAAATGGGAGACAAAATAAATAGAGATAAAAAGAGGTGGCCGAAAAATAAAGGCAAAAAATAGTGAGCAGAAAAAAGCAGAAAATTTTTGACGATTCAGATCATTTCAATGGTCGCCCACTATCTATAAACTGATATCAACCATTGATTTCTCACTTGAGCTTGTTCATCTCACATTGTAAACACCTTCAATGTAATAAGAAGAGTTTGGAACATTAGAAAATAAAAAAATCGTTATGAAAAATGGTGAAAAATTCTTACACTTTGCTATGTATTTCTTTAATACTCCTCGGTGTATTCAAAATAGGACTGTCAAAATCCTCATGTTTCATATTGGCTCTCTTTCTCTGATGTATCTTGGGGTTCCCTTGATTTTGGGAGCTCGACGCAGAGATTTTTGGCAAGGAATTTTGGACAATTTTAGATGCAGGGTTAGTCATTGGACTCACAGGTGGTTATCCTCTGCTGAAAGAGTGATTCTTCTAAAGATAGTGGTACAAACTCTTCCCATTTACAAATGTTTTGTGCAGGTTCCCCCCTCCAGCTTTGTGAGGGAGTTTGATGCTCTTATTCGACAATTTCTCTGGTATGGCAGTTTTCTTTCTTCTAAGTGGAGTTTAGTAATTAAGTGGGAGTATGTTTGTAGAGTGGAGCATGTTGGGGGACTTGGTCTTTGATCTTTTTCTCTAGTTAGCCATGTCTTGGCGGCTAAGTTTTACTGGAGGTGGCGTTATAGCCAGGATCAAGATTGGGCCAAGATTTTAACCCACAAGTACAATTTCTATACAAATTACTTTTCTTTTAAGATTTGTTAACTTACATATTTAGATTAATATCATATGAAATTTGATCATACACACACATAACTCATTTAAAATATATAAAATATAAATAAATATTCTATGTATGTATTAATGAAAAATATTTATTTTAAGGATGGAGTTGGAGTGATGCTCTGCCTCTTTATTCTCATTTTCAATTTGTGGACGACACAAGTTTGATAGGCAGGGCTAGATTCAGTGAGGCAGTGAATTTTTTGTAGATGAAAGCATGCTAGGGGATTTGGTCTTCAATCTTTTTCTCTAGTTAGCCAGGCCTTGCTGACCAAGTTGTATTAGAGGTGGTGTGATAGCTAGGATTAGGGTTGGGCAAGGATTTTAACCCTTAAGTACCTCCTTGATGCTGACTGTCATGAGGTGCCACATTTTGACTTTTTAGACAAGGGATCTTGCATCTGTGACACCCTTAAAAAGAGATTTTAGCTTGTCAAATATGGCCTTTTTTGGATTTATAATAGAGGTTTTGAAGCTCTATTTTGGTAAGACTCTTGGGATGGTCACCCTCCTATCCTATCTAGATATTCGTAACTTCAGTCTCTTTGTAATTATATATTTATAATTTAAAAATAAAAAATAGTATAAATTTATTACTAAAACAATACATATATCTTTATTTATTTTTCTTTAAAATAATCAATTGAAAAAGGTAAAATTGTATAATTTTTTTCTAAAATGCGTCTAAAAAAATTGAAGGAAACAACAAAATAAAAAGAGTATATCTGGTCAAATAGTGAAATTGTGTCACGACATTTTTATAGAAAAATTAACCTAAGATTATATATTGAAAAAAGAAACATTGTCTATGATTTAAACAAATCACTTGCTCTCTAACAAAGTATGATAGAAGTCTTAAAAGCATATCTTGTTTGCATTATGATTCAAATAAGATTTCATAAATTAACTTTGTCATCGGCCCATCTTTCAATGCTATAAAAATGAAACATGAAGTAGATCATACTAAGCATAGAGCATGGTAGCAAGTGAAATGTGGAATACATGTAGTATACAATCAATTGCAAAAATTAAAAGTGAACAATTATACGATCAAAGGTCAATGTTTAAGTTGTTTCTTCTCTCTTGTTTAAAATGAAAAATATTCTTTTAGAAAGTATTGGAGATCTTTATGGAGGAGATAACAACGACTATTCAGAATCATGTGGATCTTTTGGAGGGCTTAAGCATAGTGCTCCACAAACAAAGGAATGTAGGCACTCAAGGAGGGAAATTCATGGATCATTGGCCTTCGTCCATGTTGTTGGTTGGACAATACAAATTCTAGATAATCCTTTTTTAACTTGTTTGTTTCAGTAAAATTTATTGTTTAAATTTAAATCCTAAATGAAGTTTGATGTAAATCTTAGTATTATTTAACTATTTGGAGCTTTGGTGGTTGAATATTATTTTTGAGAATTTTGTTTTCAACAAACATGGGTTATGTTGGAGTTTACTATATAGGCGTTATAATTTAAGTCTACCAATTTTGCACTGGAGTCATGGATTGCGGCATTACGTGGGGATTTTACTAGGGCTAGGCACTTAGTATTGTTGTTTACTACTTATTTTTATTAATTTGTAGATCCTCTTTCCCGGGTAGCTTTTGGCTTAGATTTGGCCTAGATTTCAAGATTTTGGCTATCCCATTTGGCAAAGTAGGTGTTAGTTCTGTTATTTGGTAATGTGGTCTTCACTTTAATAGATATTATTTGAGATAAGTAGAATGAGTTGGCATTTAAGAAAGGAAGCTATGTTTTAGACAGTCATATATTTTTATATATGTGGGTTGGTTTAAACTTTAGACAGTCGTTTCTCCAAGTCCTAATAATGGATATTTCAATCATCATTCGTTCATTCTCAAGTGACGAATCGAGGAATGGAAGGTGGAGCAACTACCCAAAAATATGAGAAAGTAGAGTTCATTTGTAGATACATGTAAGACATTATTAAATGATAAAATGATAGATTCTTGAATAAAAAGATGTAAAATATATTTTAGTGCCTACAATGTGAGTTAGGCTCAGAAAATTTCCTTCTGAATAATGAGAGCTATGTCTTTGTGGTTGATACGTTGAATGAACTCATAAAATACAAAGGTTATCACGTATAAAGCTGTCTTTGTAGAACGGTGGATGACCATTGTAGTAATTTAGACCATCGGCTTTTTTGATCTTTCCCTGTGAAAAAGAAGGAATTGGGCATAGCATAAAGCCACCACAATGATCAACGTCATGACCTCTTTCAAATGAAACTATGAAAACAATTTGGCAGTCACTTAGATCAGGCTTTCATTGATGATTTTCTCATTTCATCGTATTCTTCATACAGATCATCTTTGGAATTTGATAAATATGACAGAATGAGCAGATGGAAGCAATCATTCAGCTGAAATATAGGGTAGTGGTGTTGAATGATTGTGTGGATTTGGAATTGAGTGTTGATAATGTGAGTTGCAGTGTTTCTCAATTGGCATTTGGGAAAACAGTTGCACTCTTTTGGATAGATTAAAAAATGAAAATCCATATTGGTGTCATTATATGATGATTTGATATATTTGTGCATTACTTTATAGGTTGCTCTAGCAAAATTAGAAGCACTTCTTTTGTCTCAACCAAAGGCTTCTGATGTCACAATGGCATCGTAAGTAATAATTAATTTTGTATTCTCATTTATGATGACAAACAATAATGAGAAAATTACTACATAGGACTCAAGATGTTTTGTGGGATGTAAAATGAATGGGAATGGCAATAAAAATGGGAGACAAAATAAACAAAGACAAAAAGTGGTGGGCGGAAAAATAAAGGCAAAAAATAGTGAGCAGAAAAAAGCAAAATTTTTTTGACGATTCAGATCATTTCAATGGTCGACCACTATCTATAAACTAATATCAACAATTTATTTCTGATTTGAGCTTTTTCATCTCACATAGTAAACACCTTCAGTGTAATAAGAAGAGTTTGGAATAGTAGAAAATAAAATAATCATTATGAAAAATGGTGAAAAATTCTTGCACTTTGCTAAATATTTCTTTAATACTCCTCAGTGTATTCAAAATAGAATTGTCAGAATCCTCATGTTTCATATTGGCTCTCTTTCTCTGATGTATCTTGGGGTTCCCTTGATTTTGGGAGCTCGACACAGAGATTTTTGGCATGGAATTTTGGACAATTTTAGATGCATGGTTAGTCATTGGACTCACAAGTGGTTATCCTATGTTGAAAGAGTGATTCTTCTAAAGATAGTGGTACAAAATTTTCCCGTTTACAGATGTTTTGTGCAGGTTCCCCCCTCCAGCTTTGTGAGGGAGTTTGATGCTCTTATTCTATAATTTCTCTAGTATGGTAGTTTTATTTCTTCTAAGTGGAGTTTAGTTAAGTGGGAGTTTGTTTGTAGACCAAAGCATGTCGGGGGACTTGGTCTTTGATCTTTTGCTCTAGTTAGCCAGGTCTTGGCGGCCAAGTTTTATTGGAGGTGGTGTTATAGCCAGGATCAAGATTGGGCCAATATTTTAACCCACAAGTACAATTTCTATACAAATTACTTTTCTTTTAACATTTGTTAACTTACATATTTTGATTAATATCATATAAATTTGATCATACACACACATAACTCATTTAAAATATGTAATGATATATAAATAAATATTGTATGTATGTATTAATGAAAAAAATTTATTTCAAGGATGGAGTTGGAGTGATGCTATGCATCCCTATTCTCATCTTCAATTTGTGGACGCCACAAGTTTGATAGTCAGGGCTAGATTCAGTGAGGCAATGAATTTTAGGGGAGCCTTGGACATCTACTTGAAAGCCTTTGGTAAAAAATTTAATGAAGACAAATCATTTATATATTTCTTTAATAATAGTCGATGTATTCAGAATAGGATTGCCAGAATCCTCAGGTTTCACATTAGCTCTCTTCCTCTGATGTATCTTGGGATTTCCTTTATTTTGGGGGCTTAGTGTAGAGATTTTTGGCATGAAATTTTGGACAAATTTAGATGCAAAGTTAGTCATTGGACCCATAGGTGGTTATCCTCTACTAGAAGAGTAATTCTTTTAAAGATGGTGGTACAAGTTCTTACCATTTACATTTTTTTTGTGCAAGTTTCCCCCCCTCCAACTTTGTGAGGGAGTTTGATGCTCTTGCTCAACAATTTCTTTGGTATGGCAGTTTTCTTTCTTCTAAGTAGAGTTTAGTTAAGTGGGAGTTTGTTTGTAGACCAAAGCATGCTGGGGGATTTGGTCTTCGATCTTTCTCTAGTTAGCTAGGCCTTGGCGGCCAAGTTGTATTAGATGTGGTGTGATAGCCAGGATTAGGTTTGGGCCAGGATTTTAACCCATAAGTACCTCCCTGGTGTTGACTGTCATGAGGTGCCACATTTTGACTTTTTGGATAGGGGATCTTGCATCTGTGGCACCCTTAAAAAGGTATTTCAGCTTGTTAAAGATTACCTTTTTTGGATTTGTAATAGAGGTTTTGAAGCTCTATTTTGGAAAGACTCTTGGGATGGTCACCCTCCTATCCTATCTAGCTATTCATAACTTCAATCTCTTTGTAACATTTTCATTGAAGCTGGATGGATTAAAGTGGAAATTTTTAAAATAGTTAGGCATACAAGTTAGGTAGAGATGACTTGATGGAAAGACCCCATTGAGTGGCGCCTGGGTGGTTCTGAGGAGGAATGTGTTGTGTTGGTGTCTATCTTGGAGGGTAGGTTATGCAATTCTCTTAAAGAGAGGGATATTTTGGCTTGGGGTCCCAACCCAAAAGGTAAATTTACTGTTACAGAGGGTTATACTAAGCTATACTGGAAATTGCATGGTTTGATAGATGTACCTTGGTGGAAGAAGGTATGGAAAAACTTGTCATGGTTGAAATGTAATTTTTTCTTGTGGCTAGTAGTTCAAAGGAAATGCCTCACTTAGGAGAATCTTTACAAGAGAGGTTTCCAGGGTTCCTCTATCTACTCTCTTTTTTGGCATAGAGAGGAATGTTTCTCCCACTTATTCTTTCTTTGTCCATTATCTAGAGAGAGTTGGCACAGGTGGTGGAAGGCTTGGTAACAAGCTTGTATTCATGCTACTTCCTTAATTGATTTCTGGGAGAGCTTGGGTAGACATCCAGTAAAGAATTCTTTTCTCTAGATGACCTAGACTATTGGATCTACCCTTATTATCTAGAACCTATGGCTAGAAAGGAACCTTAGGGTTTTTTGTGATTCTCAACTTGGGAGTTTTTAGTTGTGGCAGAAGATAGTTAACAAGCTCCAAGAGACTATCTTTTCAAAGTGTGATATGTCTGAAAATGTTGATCATGGCGATTATGTTTTTGTTCATAATTTGCAAATGGTGAACAATATAGTGGGGCATGTTGCTGGCAATAGACCCCAACATGCCAAGTAGTGAATTAGTAGAGATGGTAAGTGGATACCTCCCCCTATGGGGGTATTACAAATTAACACAAATGGCTCTTCTCATGGGAATCCTAGGCATGCGGGTATTGGAGGTATAGGGAGAGGTGATGATGGTTGTGGTATTTTTTTCTTCTCTATTTATAAGGGTGAACACTCTAACATTATGATGGAGGGTCTTTCTATTAAGGTTATTGTTGAGCATGGTTATTCCTTTGGATGGAGGAGGATTTTTTATGAATTGGATTCTCAGATTATTGTGGATATGTTAAACAATCAGAACTTGGGGGATGTTAGTTGGCAATTAGCCTCTATGGTTAGACATATTCGTCATCTTTGTAGTTCTTTGGAATTTGTCTCCTTTTGTCATATTCCTAGAGAGTGGAATAGAGCGGTTGACTGCTTGGTGAAGTAGGCCTCTAAGAATGTGGAGGGCTAGAATATTGGAGGGAGGGATGGGTTACCCCTTGATCACCTTGAAATCTTAGATAGGCTTCTATTGGAGGACAAGAATATGTAATTGGTTGGTTGGTGGTGTCTCTTTGCTTTGTATTACTACTTTGATTGAATAAATTTTTACCCCTTTTTCAAAAAAAAATGAAAAGGATTTATAAAATTATATTTTAAATATACAATAATGGTCAAATTCTATATAAATATATTTAAATTATGTAGGAAAGAAATAGGTCCATCAAATATATAATCTTATTAAACAAATATAATAATCAAATACAAATCAACATATTAAATAGTTAACGATAGAAGATAGCAATAAATCATATTATTATAACAACTACATTGGGAAAATGAATGAAAATGATACAATTATGTATCTCATTGACAAAAAAGGATAATTATTTCTAATTATGATTTTTCTATACATTTGAACCCTATAGATTGTGAGGTAATATTATGAATTGTAATTAAATACAATTATCCTTATGAGTAGACATACATTAAATATGTTGAGATATATCCTTATTAAGGCACTTGGGTTAGTGATCAAATTTAAGATATGGTTCTTTGATAGAGCTAACTCAAACCCTAATTATAATTAAAAACAATTATCCTTATTTGTTAATGAGTTAGATAATTGTATTATTTTGATTCATTTTCCCAATTTAGTTGTTATAACAATATGATTTATTACTATCTTCTATCATTAACTATTTAATATGTTGATTTGTATTTGATTATTACATTTATTAAATAAGCTTATATTTGATGGACCTATTTCTTTCCTACGTAATTTAAATATATTTATATAGAATTTGACCATTATTGTATATTTAAAATATAATTTTATAAATATTTTTAATACAAAGCAACCAATTACATATTTTTTTCCTCCAATAGAAGCCTATCTAAGATTTCAAGATGATAAGGAGGTAATCCCTCCCTCCCTCCAATATTTCAACCCTCCACATTCTCAAAGGCCCACTTTGCCAAGTAGTCAAACACTCTATTCCATACTCTGGGAATAGGACAAAAGGAGACAAATTCCAAAGAACTACGCAGATGAGGAATATGTATAACCATAGAGGTTAATTGCCAACTAACATCCCCCAAGTTTTGATTTTTTAACATATCCATGTAATCACCTAAAAATGGTCTAGTAAACCCAGAGCCCCTAATTTTGATTAATTGCCTAAAAATATTAAATCAAATGCATAAATTAACTAGACCTAATTATGTGAGTATTTCATCAAACTCACTTGCATAATTAAATCAATCCCCTAATCAAATCACCAAATAAATTTTGAATCAACACATAAAGGTCATTAAATTGCTAAAATTAAAAGTCTAAAACACTTTTAATTAAAAGAACCCATTCATCCGTACTCACACATGTGTGAGGACATAAAATCCAAACAAAAACAATTAAAAAGAAAAAAAATGACCTATTTTGTCTCATCTCCAACCAAACAAACACAAATTGAACCAATTGTGCACCTCTCACATGGATTGAGGGAGGAAGAATATCAGCCTCTCCTCACCATCAAATATTGACCATTCATTTTGGTGAAACTTATTTAAAAGGGAAGCTCTTCCTAGCTCAAGCGATCCTAGGTTTTGATAGTAAAGGTACTTTGCCATTTTAGTTGCTTATATAGCTTAATATGCATTGTTATTAGCTTAGCTTTCTTAATTTAGTTTGCTTTCAATCAATTTTTACTTTCTTAGCTTAAATCTTGCATTGTACTTGCATTTTAGCATAAAATCATCAATATTTTATCATAGCTTTGCATTTATCAAGTTTCAAAAGATCTTTTGTGCAAAGAATGCAAGTATTGCATCATGCTCATACAAAAATCATCCATCTTAGGGTAGTCAAGTCACTAGTCCCATGCTTAACTTGATGAGCATCATTCATGGACTACATGCACCCTAATTAGGAAGCAATAGATCAGTTTTAGTGGGTTTTATATTATTTGCTTTGGATTTTGAATATCTTGCTACTAACCCTACTAATGTAATGGTTTATTAAGTGCCAATGTTTACAAGTCAAGATCACAAAATAAACACACATTTCTAGTGCCCACTGTGGGGTCCAATTTGAAATTTGGCCTCATTTTTCGTGTATTTTTCATAATTTCTGAAACCCCATTGTTTCACGTATGGTTGGGTAAGAAAAATAGTATGATGAAACTTTAAGATGATTTATTGTTTTGTTCTTAGAGAAATATCATATGATTATATGGTTAGGTCAAGTTTATTGTATTGCTCGGTGAAAATTCTTAGACAATTATATGGTTACTTGAATTTTCTTGTATTGCTCGGTGAATGTTATCGTACGATTTAATGGTATTCAAAGGCTGATTGTGTTTTGTTGTATTAGAAACATAGTCAATTTCACACATTTTCTTGAATGGTTTTGATTTCTAACTAGCTAATGGGTGCTTGTTTACTCTCTGCCAGATTATTTCAATAGCTTAACCACTTCTTGCAGAACATTAGTAAGAAGAATCATTTGCCAAAGTTATCATCATTGACCTATTTGAGAGAAAAATACTAACGTGTGTGTACTATAAAAAGTACCTTCATAGGGTTAGTATTGCAAATAAATCAATAGAATAACTAAATAACCACAAAGGAAGAGCTATTCTAACAAATTAAGAGCAATTAAGCACTCTATGGCTCTCTAACTAGGGATGTTAATGTTGAAGCTCTCAGCAAGCCTCCATTAATGACAGTCCTAGAATGAGAAATGATTATGATTTAAGAAAAGCTAATAATTAATTCCAAATTGAATGCTAATTATGCTCCTAAATTTGCCTTCCTAGCTCTAAATTGCAAGAGGTTAGATGCAATTCTCAGATTTTGTGGATTCGTGGATTTGTGCCAGTATTATGATGTAATTATGGCTTGCTTTTATAGATTTTAGCAAGTGTAGGGGGTGTGGTTAGGTTTGATCATGTTTGAGTTGGGGTAAGTCCTTGGTTCCACCCTTTGGAGACAATTTAAATATTGTGTCCTCAAAGCTTGGGGCAAGAAGACAAAATGAGTGGTTGAGATGTTCCTTTCAAGTGAGTGATTGAGATTGATTTTAGGCTTGATCCATGTGAGTGATTTCCTCAATTCCTATTGGTTGATTGATTTTTCTCCCTTTTGGTGGTTGAGGGAAAATAGGAATTAATCAATTGATTTTATTTAAATTGTTTAGCCATGTGTACCCCTTAAATGGGTTGATTTTGATTTAAATTGAACTATGCAATTAATTAGATTAATTGCACTTTGATTTGATTTTAATTCAAACTATGTAATTAATTAGATTAATTACACAATTTATTAATTTATCATGATTTGTTTGATTTAAATTGATTTAATGGCTTTTGATTTTCAATTGATTTTGGATTGAGGTTTGATAGCAATTTATCTTTTGATTTTGATTTTGATTTTATTTTATTCCATTGAATTGTTTTCATCTTTGCCTTGATTTCTCACGTGAATTATTCTATCCACTTTTAGGTGATTATAAATGCCTGATGAAGGGTGCTCCCCTTAATACCACAAACACATAACGGAAATAGAGAAACAACAACAACAATATGCAAGAACAGAAAAATTGGCTTCTTATTATCTCCACAAATGTGGAATTACAAACTTTCAAAATTACAATATGCAAAGCCACATGGGCATTCCCTTACAATATTCTATAAGACAAAGCCTCGAATCAATACCCAGATCTACTACCCAGAATTGCCCTAGACAACACTACGAGCCTTCTTTATATAGGCATTTTCCACCGCCCGAGAAGGTTCCTGAAATTTAGCCCTAAGGGCCGACCAAACTGAGAATTATTTTATTTTTCAATTTATTACATCAAAGTCGGCTCAAAATAACTTTTGAAACCCGAACATAAATTTTGAAGGAAAATTATTTTCTGCCATTTCAGGTGACCCGATTTCCGAAGACCATAAGTCATCACCAGTTGACCCGATTGACTATTATAACCTCATTTCAGAAAGGCCACGAAGCGCTCTACAAGCTTAACTTGCACAAGTGCTTGTCACCTAAATTTTTGACCTCATCTGACTCCTCTAAAGCCTTCAAAACTGAGTTCAAAGTTTCTGTACCCTACTGCCAATATCGAAAATCTTCGATATCTTCAAAACTAGACCTGATCTAGCCATGAAACTTTACTGGCAGGCTGATATGACTGAGATGAACCTCCACATGTAAAATCAAAACATTCTGAGATTTATGACCAACTTACTAAAAACAAAAAGTTTCCATAAATGGCAGCTCTGCACAAGATAGCCCTTATTGAATACAAAAATAGAAATATTTTTGGGTGATGCAAGATTTCTCTTACACCCGGCGTAATTTGAGAAGTGACCCCGTCACAACATAGGTGTGTAGAGGAAAACCAAGATGGTTAACCTCCTCCTTTGTTAGCCATGATGAATCTTCAACAGTTCATCCTTTCTATTTGACCAAATACTCTTCATATGTCATGTTCCTTGTGCTTTTGCCAACATGACTATCCAATATGTCTTCAATCTCCTTGATATCTGAACTAGTTGCTGGAATACTCCACTATGCTGTTGTAACCTCATCTTCAACACCTCCCTCATGATACTCTATCAAATCTGAAATGTTAAACATTGGTGAAATATTTAGCTCAGTAGGCAATTCTACCTCATATGCATTTCCTGAATCATGCTTCTTCAGTATCTTACATGGCCCAAACTTCTTCATTTTCAACTTGTTATATGTACCAACCAGAAATCGCTCCTTCTGCAAATGAACCATGACTTCATCTCCAACCTAAAATTTCTTATGCCTCCTTTTCTCATTTGCCTTAGCCTTATACTATGCGTTCATCTTGGTAATGTGCTTCCTCACCTCCTCATGGATGTTCTTCAAATGTTCTACAAAATCCTCAGCTTCAGCACTACTTATTTCTCCTTTATCTATCTTTCTCAACTCAGATGCATTTCTTGGACTACTCCCATATACAATTTGGAATGGTGATTTACTAGTGCTCCTGTTGACAGAATTATTGTATGCAAATTTTGCCTGTGGTAAAATCAAATCCCATCCTGTTGGCTTATCTCCAACCAAACATCTCAGCAAATTTCCCAAACTCCTATTCACCACCTCTGTCTATCCATCAGTATGTGGATGATGTGATGAATTGAACTTCAAATCTGTCTTCAACTTCTTCCACAATGTACGCTAGAAATATCCAACGAACTTAGTGTCTCTATCGGAAACTATACTCTTTGGCAAACCATGTAATCTCACCACTTCTCTGAAAAATAATTCTGCTACATGAACAACATCATTAGTCTTCTTATAGGGAATAAAATGTGCCATCTTTGAAAATCTGTCAACTACCACAAAAATTAAATCATGTCCCCGTTGTGTCCTTGGTAAACCAAGAACAAAGTCCATACTGATATCCTCCCAAGGCTTCTCTGGCATAGGTAATGGCTGATACAACCCTGTATTCTGCTTCACTCCCTTCACCATCTGACATACTCTGCAACTCTGTACAAACTTCTTGACATCTTGCTGCAACTGTGGCCAATAATAATTTTCACTAACCAAAGCAAGGGTTTTATCTCGACCAAAATGTCTAGCCAATCCTCCGCTATGCTTCTCCTTGATGAGATTATCCCTCATAAAACTTCATGGAATGCACAACTGACTCCCTCTGAATAACATATCATTTTGGATGATAAAATCCAGCCATTTCATCCTATCTAGAGTAACAGGTTCTTTACAAGCTTTCCAAGCTTCACCAAAATCAGGATCCTCTGGATACAAACTATTGAGTTCCTTCAACCCAACCACCTCAATCTACATCTCTGTCAACAATAGTTACCTTCTGCTAAGTGCATCTGCAACCTTGTTAGACTTTCCACTTCTGTGTTTCAAAACAAATGTATAACTCTGCAAAAACTCAACCCATTTCAAATGCCTTTGATTCAACTTTCCTTGACTATTCAAATATTGCAAAGCTTGATGATCAGTATACAAAAAAAACTCCTTAGGAAGTAGATAGTGTCTCCACTTCTTCAATGCCTGAACTATAGCATAAAATTCCTAATCATAAACATAATATTTTCTCTTGGCATCATTTAACTTCTCACTGAAATAAGCAACAGGTTTGCCTTCTTGGCTCATAACAGCTCCTATTGCAATACCACTAGCATCACAGTCTACTTGAAACACCTTATTAAAATCTAGAAGTGCTAAAACAAGTTGTTCTATAACTTTTTGTTTCAACAATTGAAAACTTTTTTCTGCCCCATTAGTCCACTTAAACTCTTTTCTATCCCCTCTCATTGTTTCAGTCAAGGGACCACAAACACTGCTAAAATTTCTGATAAACTTTCTGTAAAAGCTAGCCAAACCATGAAAAGACCTTACCTTAGTAGCACTCCTTGGAGTAGGCCATTCAAGGATAGCTTGTACCTTCTTTGGGTCCATTTTTAGACCTTCTGCTGAAACTACAAATTCCAAATACACTAACTCTTTCTTCACAAAACTGCACTTCTTCAAATTAATCAACAATTTCTCATCTCTTAACTTCTCAAAAACCATACGAATATGCATCATATGCTCTTCTAATGTCTTACTAAAGATCAAAATATCATATAGGTACACAATGACAAACTTACCCAAAAATTCTTTCAGAACCTCGTTCATGAGTCGCATGAAAGTGCTCAGTGCATTGGTTAACCCAAAAGGCATGAATAACCACTCATACAGCCCTTCCTTTGTCTTGAAGGTAGTCTTCCATTCATCTCCTTCTCTTATCTGAATCTAGTGATATCCACTCTTTAGATCTATCTTTGAAAAATACACAGCTCCACTCAAACAAACCTTAATATCATCCATTCATGGCAATAGAAACCTATACTTGATTGTGATCTTGTTTATTGCTATGGAATCTGTACACATCCTCCATTCTCCATTCTTCTTTGGTGCTAATACCGCTGGTACAACACAGGGACTCAGACTCTCTCGAATCAACCCCTTCTGCAATAACTCATGTACTTGTCTGTTCAACTCTTCACTTTCTATTGGTGTCATTCTGTGTGCTGCCTTGTTTGGAAAACTAGCTCCAGGAATCAAATCTATCTGATGACTGATCTTCCTTACTGGTGGTAATCCATCAGGTACATTATCAGATACAATATCCTGAAACTCATTCAACAAATCTGCAACCTCTACAGGTACATCCTCTACTTCCTCTTTACCAGCTTTTGGAATTAAAGAAAAATACACATGCTCATGCCTCATACCATCTAGGAATTTCCTTCCATCAACAAAAGTTATTCTTGCATTACCACATACCTTTTCTTTAGTCTCCTTCAATGGCTTTAGCTTATGTCGCACTCCATCCTTTGTCAGGGAATAGGTATTCACACGACCATCATGTACAACACATCTATCAAACTGCCATGGCCTACCCAACAACATGTGACATGCATCCATAGGTATGATATCACATAGTACCTCATCATGGTACCCGCCAATCTTGAACTTTACTAGGCACTGTTCACTAACCATGACCTTGTGGTCATCCTGCACCCAGGCAATCCGATATGGATGTGGGTGTTTCTGTCTCTTGAGCTTCAACTTTGTCACCATCTCTTCCGACACCAAATTGTTAGTGCTTCTACTATCAATAATCGCATCACAACATTTACCCTCACACTTGCATCTAGTGCGAAATAGGCTCCTCCTTTGTTCAGGTTCATTCTCACCACTTAGTAGGACTCTTCTGTTAATCAACGTTTCTCCGCTTTCAGCATCTTCAAAATTTGAGGATCTCGCATCTTCATCTACATGTGCCACTCTGGCCTAGCCTTCATTCCTCCTATCCATCCTTCCTTGGCGTTGAGGACATTCAAATGCCCTATGACCTTCTTCTCCATAGTGAAAGCATGTTCCACGGAAGCCTCCTCTTTCCGAACCTTGTCCTCTTCCTCTTCCTCTCTGATCTCTATTGTTCTGATCTTGGAAATGATTGGAATTGTTTCCTCTCTGATTTTGATTGCTACTGGCCTCATCTTTCTTTTTCAGATCTTCATTTCGGCCTCCATATGACCATCCACCAAATCATCCACCACGACCCCTTCCATTTTGTCTATTCTCGAACTTCTTGTTCAATTTTTCCTCTACTTTTAGGGCAAACTGGTATGCCTCTTCAATACTATTCATTTGAACCAGATTCAGCTCCTCCTAAATGCTCAACCTTAACCCATTAAGGTAATGGGCAACTTTCTCCTTGTTAGCTTTTGCATGGCCTGTTCTGATGAGGATTCGATAGAACTCCTCTGTATACTCCTGAACAGATCTTCCTGCCTGCTTCAAACTTTGCATCTTCTTCAGTAGGTCAAGCTCATAATCAACAGGAATGAACTGTCACTTCAATTTATCCACCATTCGATCCCATCTTGTGATTTTATCTTTCTCTCTTCTATTTCGCTCTAACTGAATCTCTTGCCACCAGATTTTCACATGACCTTTCAGTCTGGCCTTCACGAATTTGACCCTATCAGGATCCTTAATATCTTCATACTCAAAATATTCTTCACATTCATTGATCTAGTCGATCAACTCCTATGGGTTAAGATTTCTTGAAAATGCAGGAACCTCAATCTTAGGTCTTTTTTCGATCTTGGAAATGGCCCGAAAAAGTCTTTCTTCCTCCTGGTTCACAACTTTGACTTCTCCTTCTTGATCTTCTTCTTTGACTTCATCCTCGCTTTCATCTCTGACATTAAGATTCATTCCTTTGTGAATCTCCTATTGCAATGATTGCACTTGTCTCTGGAGCACTCTAACCTCAGGTGTTACAACACCAACTCTTTCACCACATTCCCTTCGTGGAGACATTTTCGTGATGCACATTGAAACCCTAACCATGGTCCTAGTGCAAACTACCTCACAGTCAGTGATCTGTTTACACACATAGGAACTCCTGCTCTGATACCACCTGATGAAGGCTTCTCCCCTTAATACCACAAACACATAACAAAAACAAAGAAACAACAACAACAATATGCAAGAATAGAAAAATTGGCTTCTTATTATCTCCACAAATGTGGAATTACAAACTTTCAGAATTACAATATGCAAAGCCACATGGGCATTCCCTTACAATATTCTATAGGACAAAGCCTCGAATGAATACCCAAATCTACTACCCAAAACTACCCTAGACATCACTACGAGCCTTCTTTATATAGGCATTTTCCACCACCCAAGAAGGTTCCAGAAATTTAGCCCTAAGGGCCGACCAAACTTAGAATTATTTTATTTTTCAATTTATTACATCAAAGTCGGCTCAAAATAACTTTTGAAACATGAACATAAATTTTGAAGAAAAATTATTTTCTGCCATTTCAGGTGACCTGACTTCCGGAGGCCATAAGTCATCACTAGTTGACCTGATTGACTATTATAACCCCATTTCAGAAAGGCCACAAAGCGCTCTACAAGCTTGACTCGCGCAAGCGCCTGTCAGCCAAATTTTTTACCTCATCTGAGGCCTCTAAAGCCTTCAATACTGAGTTCAAAGTTTCTGTACCCTACTACCAATACCGAAAATCTTCAATATCTTCAAAACTAGACCTGATCTAGCCATGAAACTTTACTGGCAGGCTGATATGACTGAAATGAACCTCCACATGTAAAATCAAAACATTCTGAGATTTATGACCAACTTACTAAAAATAACAAGTTTCCATAAATAGCAACTCTACATAAGATAGCCCTTATTGAATACAAAAATAAAAATATTTTTGGGTGATGCAAGATTGCTCTTACACCCAGGATGCTCCTGCATCAATGCCCCTCTTTGAGTCGACGTGCAAAGCGTGTCGATTCAAAGAATGTCTTGATCCAACTGATGTAAGTCCTGATTTTGATGATGTAAAGTCCTAATTTTGATGGTTGATCTTGATGCCTGATAGATGATACAGATTTCAATGATAGAATTGATGCAATTCCTAATTGATGTGAAGTCCTGATGGTTGATTCGATGATAGATCCCTGATGTGGTACTTGATTTTGATTCGATACTATATTTGATGCCCCATTCGATTAATAAGTGAAATTTTTTCTAATAAAAGCTTACGCTTTGATTTGATGGTCGTGCCCCTGATTTGATGATCTTGCTATTGTTTTGATAATCCAAGTAGTATGCCCCCTCAGAAGTGAAATGAAATTTGATAGATGTTCGTTAAAGTTGATGGTTTAGGTCATGTTGCATTGATTAGGTCAATTTTATAATAAATTTTGATTTCATTTCCGATAATGTTCTACACTCACGTGATGACAAATGCCCTTGATTTGGCTGATTTGATGAAGAATTCAGGTCCTTGGGTCGTTTACTGGTCAAGGATGCCCTTTTTAGGTCAAAAAGGCCTATATAAAGGGGTAAAAAGTCAAATTTACTATTCATTTTCGCATTTAGCTTTTTACTTTTCACTCTGACCCCTCTGAGATTATTCGCGATGGTGATCTTGATCCGAGAGCATAGGTTCGAGCATGGCCGACGATGTCTTCGAGACCCCATGTATGGACCTCTAGTAAGTGCCTAATCCTCTTGGTTTTTCATTTCATGCGTTTAAGTTCAAGATTTTTGGATTTTTCCTACCAAAATAGGAATTTTTTTATTTTTCAGAATGAAACGACTCTTTTAAACAATTGAACATCACTTTTACCCCTGTTTTAGCACTTCCGCGCAATTAAATAGTGCTTCCACACTTTTTAGGAGCGCTTTTGATTTTTGAAACTAGGGTTGTTTTCGCTTTTGAATTTAGTTTCACTTTTGATGATTTGAATAGCGCGTTCACAATCTATTTCAGTGCTTTTAAGTTGAATTAGCATGTTTGCTTTGAAATAGCGTGTTTGATCTTTTAGATAGCGCGTTTAATATTTTAAATAGCGCTTTTGAGTTTCAACGCTTTTAAGTAGAAAAATAGCACTTTTTCCTTAATAGGAAAGATTTTGAAATGCCTTAGTTAGATTTTCAAACTTTTCAAAGTCGTCGATCAGTTGATTGGCGTAGGTAAAAACCTGATGTGATAGCGAGTCATAGGATATCAGTTTGAGTCAGTTAGCTTCTGAATGTTTGATTTGTCAATCTAGATTTAGATGGTGGGTGATGATAAATTTTTCGTCCTCTCTGAATAGAATTAGGAAAATTGATTATGGTTTGATAGTTGTAAATGTTTGATTGACTTAGGATAATCCAAAAGATAACTGATTTCAAGACTGATGTGATTTAACTTGCTTTTTACAGGTAGTGCTTAAGTCATTGGGTGTGCGAGGTCTATACCCATTACTATTCAGCATGGTCGAGGACTTGAGCGGTCACAATCGTAGACAGATAGGTCATTGTAGTTTGTCTTTCCTTCTATCTCTTCCTCGATTTCGAGTGAATCAAGGTCTTATCATTGCTATGGCTGAGAGGTGGCACTCAAACCATAACACATTTCATTTATCAATGGGGGAGATGACCATCACCCCAAAGGATGTATATCATCTTCTCCACATTCCTACACATGAAGAGATGGTTTACTATGAGTAGGTGTACGATGGGGCTGCATGTCGGTGCATGTTCCAAGATCTAACTATTAGCGATGATCACATCCAGTGGTCTCAGTTTCACTCTTTTGACACTCTACTAGCTATTCTAGGAGCTTTGATTGATGGCTTCCTCTTACCAGATAGGTGAGGGCACAATTTTGTAATTGGCTGGGGTCCTATTCTAGAGGACTTGATGGCCCACCCACATCGGTTTGACTGGGGATCCTGCGTTCTGGCGCAGTTGTATCATGAGCTACACACTGTTGTTTACTGGCATTCTTCCACTCTTTCTGTGGGAGTGATTTTACTTCAGCTTTGGACATGGGAGAATATCCTAGTGACTCAACCTATTATTGTTTGTCATAGAGATCGAGGATGGTCGTTTACTTGGTTATACGAGGGAATGGTTGTGCAGGCCCACATGGGCAAGCTTGATTACTGGCGCTATCATATAGATGATATTGATGAGGCTGTTTAGAGGCCATATGTTGGTTGTGAGCCTTGGAACGAGGATGTAGCTAAGTTTCCTTTCATGTTCAGCCCTCGATGGATGATAGGGTGATCCTTGTACATCATAGAGAGATTCTGCTTCAGGAGAGTTCTACGATAGGATGATCGAGTATAGGGGATGCCACAGGTCATGGCTATGTATGCCCAAGTACATGCAAAGTGAGTGATATGGGGACCATGTGTTGATTTTAGGACAACATAGCAGGAGATAGAAAATCTGGGCCATCTACCATGGGATATGAGAGATCACATCCTTAATGTCAAGATGACTAATGAGTATGCATCTTAGTTCGCTCGAAACTCTTTTTTGAGATTTACTGATCCAAAAAAGAGGGTACTAGGTATTAAGGAGGATTCTGATGATGGTGGGGATGGAGGTGGGGATGGTGGTGGAGGTGGTAGGATACAAGGTCGATGAGAAGGCAGGGTGGTTATTCCTATGATTGCGGCTGCTCCTATTCCTCCTAGGGGTGGTGGTGGTGTAGATAGGGTACTGCACCAGGTTGATAGAGATCCAACAGGTAGACATAGGCATCACCGTGATAGAGATCAGAGGCAATTGGATGCCTAGGCCATGCAGGCATTGTTAGATCAGGCACAGGGTTTACCAGCACAGGCTCCTCCTCAGACTCCTCCACAGGCTCCTCTTGCACAGGCACCTCTACAGGCACCTTCTTCTGCTTCCATGCCATCTTCTTCTTCTCTTCCATCTTCTTCTTCTTTCATTCCATCATTATCTATTCCATCTTCTTCCATTTCGTCTTTGTTTATGCCTCCACCTCAGACTCCTCTAGTGTAGACTCCAGTGCCAGGATTAGCCTTGGATGTTAGATCTTTGTAGACTCAGATGTCCCAGATGCAACAACAGGTGACTCAGCTTAGTTCTATGATGTAGACTTTTCTAGTTGCTATGAGTCAACATGGTTTACAGGTGAGCTCGAGTCAGCCTCCTAATAGTGGTCCTAGTCTAGATGGTGGAGATGGTTCTAGTGGTATAGCCACCCGATTTGCTTTATGATTTGAGATGATACGAAAGTATTCATTACTCATGATGTATATGATCTCATTCTTTTGATGTCGAGACTTTGGAATTTTTTATATACTCTGATTAGTTGATGTACTTTTATGTTGATACTTTGATACTTTGATGGACTTTTATCAGATGCTCTATTATGATCTCATATACTTTTGAATCACAGCTGATGTATGATGATGATACCATAGACTTTGATTCCCATTTGATAGATTTACTTTATGTGATGTCATCATGTGTTGGACCTTATGTTTTAGGTGCTTTACTTATGATATGCAGATCTAGATGATTCTATCTGATATGCTTTGTTTTTATGCTTTTCAGAAAGCATTTTTTATGATGTGGATGCACGTGTTCTATTTATGCTTAAATGTTTGTCTTGTGTAGGACATAGAAATAGATGGATGCGATATGGATGTACTGATTTGATTGTTTAGATGTTGTATGGATGGAAATGATACATATATGTGATGTGCTAGATGGATAATATAATGGTTAATGTGATATAATGATTTGATGAATAATACGATGTGATGTATATGGATGCATTTATTTGGATAATATGATATATGGTATACAAAATGTGTTGTAAAATGAGATGGACCTAGAATGATTAATGATTATGGACATTTAATGATTAATGATTCTAAATGTTTATGATGTAAATGATGCAATGATATTATCATAAGTGGATAATGATGAATGAACAATGATTTTAAATAATGCAATGATATAATAGATGAAATGGTATAATAAATGCAATAGTAAATGCACTTTAAATGGATTGATATGAATGATTTGGATCTGTTAAAATGAATGCAACTTAATGCAATGTAACTTGGTTTAAATGAATCTTTATCATGAATGCAACCTAATGCACTTAATGAATTAAATGATGCAAACTAATGCAATGAATCTAAATGAAATGGATCTTTAAATGTATGCAACCTAATGCAATGATTTAAATGATGCAAACTAATGCAATCTAGTGACAATGAACTTAGGTTAAAGATGAATGCAAACTAACATGAATCTAACAAATGTTCATGAACTAAAGTAATGCACCTTTGTTTTCGATTTGATTTTTGACTTCCAACACACTCGATCACATATAATTTTTGATGTTCCTTTGATTTCTTGATTTGACTACACCCCCTTTCTAATTTTCCCTTTTGCAATTTAGTTTGTAGGCTAAGAAAGGCAAATAAATTAAATGCATTTAATCTAAGATATATGCAACTAACTATCATTTTTCTTCAAAGAAGTTTGGGGCTTATAATCATCATTGAGCAATTTTTGGAATCCCGATTTCAGTACAACCATCACTAGTTCAACCATGATGATATGAATACTTTTTCACCTCTTTTATTGCTTTTCCATCTTTTGGTATGACTCTCACTAATTGAAATCAATCATGAGAGGGCGAATACTGATTTTGTCAAATTCTATGTTGCAAGTGGATTTTGGTATTATGATATTGAACATCAAAATAGCCAAGGTATCCTTTTGCATAAACAAACAGAGATCTTAGTTTCATTGTATTTACAAGTCCTCGATGATTCTTTGATGATCATGTCCTTAGAAAAATAATACATGTTTCAAATCTTTGATCTTCAAACAGTCATTCAGAAATCAATAAAATATCATGCTTTCATCATAGCTCATCTCGTTTAAAAACTTTCATCGATTTGCTAGAAAGACATGATTTCATCAATCAAGTCAACACTTTAGAAATTTTGCAATGTTTTTCAAATCCATATTTCAAGTGTAGTTCCATCCATTTCATATTTTTAATCTTGATAAAGATAAGGTTGTGTAAGATCTTGGATCAAAATTTCATTTTGGTTCAAATTGGATTAGGGTTTGGATTTGATTGAGTGTTTTACTTGCATTTTTTATGAATTGATTTGATGACTGATTGAAGTTTTCTTTTGATGAATCATTCCTCCTTTAGATTAGATTGCCCCCAGCTTGATGTGCTTTCAAAGTTGGACTTAGGACAATTGACAATTAGGTGACCAAAATCTTTAGGTATTTTACAAATGCAACTGTGGGGTTTTATTATGCAATATATACAAATGTTGGCGAATGCAAGATTTACAAGGATGACCACTAGGTATGCAACTAACTTGGACTTTCAATGGCATCTATTTACCATATTTTCATCGATTGAATGGATCTTGCTTTCTTTTTCTATTTTTAAAGATTTTTTCCTTTTTTTTTTCTACCAAGGTGCCTATTTGCTAGGTTTTCACCAAGGCACTTTTTTCTCTTTTCTGATTTTTTGTATTTTTCTCTTTTTCAATTTTTTTCTTTTTCATATCATCAAGGCACCTATTTGCTAGGTTTTCATCGAGACAACATCTTTTTGAGGATCTTTTCTAAAATTTTTTGGATTTCTTCATGCTCAATTTTCCACTATTTTTTATCTTTTCTACATTTCTGATTTGTTTGTTCTTTTCTATTTTTCAATTGTTTTTAGTATTTTCAAGATCTCTTTTGACTATATACAATAAATATGATTCTCTCCATCTAGTTTTCTGATACTCTTTTTCTCTATTATCCCTTGATCTTCTTTATGTGTAGAACCTCTTTAGATGAATGCTATTTATAGGTTCTTGCAACTCTTCTCCATCACAATTAGCTAGCTTGTAGGTACCTATCCCAAAAGATGAAGTAATCACAAAAGGTCCTAACCAGTTTTCTTCCCATTTCCCTTTCTTTTCTCTTTCTACTTGATTATTGGGATTTTCTTGCAAAACTAAGTCACCTATTTGAAATGTTCATGGCTTGGTGTGCTTGTTATATGTCCTTAACATTTTGTTCTGATATACCTTTAAGTGATCAAAGGCTTGGTGTTGTTTCTCATCTAGCAGTTCTACTTCATGCAACCTAGCAACCCTATAGTCTTCCTCACTTATCAAACCATGTAAAGATACTCTTAAGGATGGAAGTTCTACCTCCAAATGTAAAACTGCTTTGGTTCCAAAGACTAGGGAAAATGGTGTAGCCCCCGTTGGTGTTCTGATACTTGTCCTATAAGCCCACAATGTTGGGTTTATTTTTATGTGCCAATCTCTACCTAAATTGTCCATGATCCTTTTCAATATCTTCAAGATTTTTTTATTCGTTGCTTCAACTTTCCCATTACCTTGAGGGTAATAGATTGAAGATGAATGATGGATTATGTGGAACTCAGTACATAGTTCCTTTAAATCTTTGTTCTTGAAGTGCTTTGCATTATCTGTTATGATGGCATGTGGGATACCATATCTGCATATTATATGATTTAGGATAAACAAAGAAATCTGCTTTCCCATTATAGTTGATAAGGGTACAACTTCCACCCATTTGGTAAAATACTCTATTGCAGTGATGATGAAGTTATGACCATTTGAAGAGGGTGGATGAATCATCCCTATTAGGTCTAGACCCCATTGATAAAATGGCCAAGGTGTCATCATAGGATGCAGTTCTTGCACTGGTACATGAATTAAGTTTCCATGATATTGACACTTTTTACAAGTTGTAGCGAAGTTACAAGCGTCTTTCTCCATGGTTGGCCAAAAATATCCTATCTTGAGAATTTTCTTAGCTAGGTTCAAACTATTTGAATGTGACCCACAAATTCCTTCATGGATTTCTCATAAGGCTAAGTCTGATTCCTCTTTTTCTAAACATCTTAAAAGCATTCCGTCTAGACTTTTGCGATACAATGTTTCAGATATCAAGGTGTAACGAGAGTCTTGGTGGATGAATCTTTTCTTTTGGTTCCTGTTTTGGTTCATGGGAAGGATTTGGTCTTTTAAATATGTATAGATGTCTCCATACTAGGGTGATTCATGTCCAGTTAATAAGAAAATGGTATGAGGATGGGTAGGGTCAAATGCAGGTTGATTTATTTCTTCTACCAGGAATTCATATCTAGCATTTTGATCTGGTATCTAAAGAAGTGATGCCAAGGTTGCCATCACATCTGCTACTTTGTTCTTTTCTCTTAGGACTTGTTCAAAGGTGATAAGAGTGAAGTATTTCTTTAGACTTTCAACCATATTCTTATAAGGCATCATCTTATCATCTTTGGTCTGATAGTCATCATTGATTTGATTGATGACCAATTGTGAATCCCCATATACTTTCACTCTATTACCTTCCATTCTAATGTCATCTTGATCCCAATGACTAGTGCTTCATATTCTAATATATTGTTGGTACATGGAAATAGAAATTTGTATGATTTTGGGATGGTAGATCCTTGAGGATTAATCAAGAGTATGCTTGCTCCTAATCCATGTTGTGTGTAAGAACCATCAAAGTATAATTTCCATGTCTTTGCCTCAATATTTACAATTTCAGAATCAGGAAACTCCACTTGTATTGGGTGGTCATCTTACAATGGTGATTCTTCCAACTGATCTTCTTCCTGTCCACATTCTCTATGTCAAACTCTCTTAGCACCATTACCCATTTGGCTACTCTTCCATTTAATGTTGTCCTGCTAAGGAGATACTTTAAGGGATCAATTTTTGCAATGAGTCTAATCTTGTGAGATAACATATAATGGTATAATTTTTGTAAAGAAAAAACCATGGCCAAACATGCTCTTTCGATGAATGTATAATTCAACTCATATTTCACCAGAGTCTTGCTTATATAATAAATGGTCTTTTCTTTACCTGATTCATCCTCTTGTGCCAAGAGAGCCCCTAATGAATTCTTAGTTGCTGAAACATATAGGATCAAAGGTTTTCCTCTTATAGGTGGCATTAAAGTGGGAAGATTCAATAGATACTTCTTCAATAAATTGAAAGCTTCCTCACACTTATCATCCCATTTGAAGACTATGTCCTTATGGAGGAGTTGATTGAAATTGTGGCACTTTCTGCCAGTTGGGAGATAAACCTTTAGATGGATTGGATGTGACCTTGGAGAGATCTCATTTGGCTTATGTTTCTTGGTGCTTCCATTTCCATTATGGCCTTGACTTTAGCTAGATCTACCTCTATCCCTTTTTCTAACACAATGTATCCCAATAGCTTTCTTGATTGCACCCTAAATGCACACTTCTTTGGGTTTAGTCTCACCTTGAATTGCTCCAACCTTTCAAAGATTTTCTCTAAAATAGGTAAATGTTCTTCTCTTAAGTGTGATTTTGCAAGTATGTCATCTACATAGTCTTCCATGAACTTGTGCATCATGTCATGAAATATAGTGGTCATCACTCTTTGATAGGTGGCTCTAGCATTCTTTAAACCAAAAGGCATCACATTCCAACATAATGTCCCCCACGCGCATGTAAATGTTGTCTTGTCTTGGTCCTTGAGTGCTATCTTGATTTGGTTGTAGCAACTAAATCCATACATGAGTGAGAACATGGAATGTCCTATTGTTAGGTCCATGATGGTGTCTATGCTAGGCAATGGAAAATCATCTTTAGGGAAAGCAAGGTTGAGATCTCTGAAATCCATGCAAATCTAGATGGACTTGTCTGCTTTTGATACTGGGACAATGTTTTGGATCCATTGAGCATAATCAGTGGCTCTGATAAATCCAACCTTGAGTAATTTTTCTAACTCCACCTTGACAAGTAAAGCTATATATGGGTGCATCTTTCTCAATTTTTGCTTTACTGGTTTGGCTCCTTTTATATTTAAATGATGCATGATCAAATTGGGATCTAATCCTAGCATATCATCATATGACCATGAAAAATTAACTTTCTTTTCCTTGAAGAATTTGATGAAGTCTTCTCTCTCCTCTTTGGATAAAGATGTGGCTAAGTGTATAAACTTTGGCTCTGATTTTGTCCCAATGTTTACCTTTTCTGTGGGCTCAATCAAGATGGGAGATCTTTCTTCATAGTAGTCAGGTAAAGTATCCAAACTTTCTTCCTTAAGTGCCACAATTGGGATTTCACCTTCGGAATCATTCTTTATTTCTTTTTCTTTTTGATCTAATGTTGCCACAATTTGGTTTTCAACATTTGATTCTCTCCATTTTTAAATTTTTTTTGTTTTTTCACTTTCAATTTTTGAATTGAAAGTTTGGATACTTTCCCTTGCCATTCCTTCCTAATATTCCATGGTATAAGAAGGTTCAACCACATTGAGGTATTGGGACATGGAGTTGTCATTCAAAAAGGTGGGGAGTATGGTTGGTTCAATGAAATCCCATTCAATTAGTTCCAGATAGAAAAGGGTTAACGGATCAATGATTTTGTTTGGTTCAATGGGATTTAAGGATAATACTTCATTCAAAGGTTCAAACATTATATCATTTAAGTCTATCACATGTGCCTCTTCGAGATGTTCTAGAGAACTAGGATCGAAATCTTCCTCACTAGAATCCTCTATGGTTTCTGTTAGGTAAAAGTCTCATGGATTAAACCTAGCATTATATTCCTCTATAGTAGGTCTCCATGATGGTATGTAGGGTTCTCCTACCCATTGTTTCATTTCAGTTTCTTGAATTGGAACATGATCTAAAACCACCTGACTTGAACTTGAAGCTAGATCTTGGTTTGATTTTGAGACTTGCTCCTTTCCTTTGCTAGGAGTGTATGTATGGATGACATCAACCTCTTTATCTTGGCATGAATCACTAGAAAATGATTCACATTCCCATTGATTTGAATCATCATCACTTTGAGATCCTAATTGTAATATTTGGTCATAGACTTTGAGATAGTTATTTGGACTATACCCTTGTTCTAAGTACCCTAGTCCAGTCTTCTATTTGCTATCCCTCCATACTATTTCAATAGGTTCAATAAGTCCTTCATTTCTAGTTCCTAAAGGTCCTTGTCCTTTTTATCCCATCTTTTGCATGATTTGAAAGCCTTTCCCATATTGTTGTGTGGGAATACTTACATTTTGGATATGTTTTTCATGAGCACTTGACTCTTCATCTTTATACAACCAGTTCATGATCTCATTATCTTCTTCATCCATGGATGAAGATGTGCTTGCCCCCACAAAATGATCATTATATTTATGAGGTAGATTAGTTGGCCTTCCATATGATTTTGGAGATAAAGGTAGATCCATCATGGACAAGGAGTATTCACCTACCCTTTTCTATTTGATTTGGCATTATTTTTCAAAATTCTTCATCATCTGGTCCATTTTTTGGTAATGGGCCTCTTTATTGTAAATTTGGATAGACCTAGCTTGGTCTCCTTCTAGCTTCTCAAGAGTACTCTCCTCACTAACCTTCACTTTTCCTTTAGTCGATGTAGCTTGGTTAGTAGGATCTCGGATGTCTTCAACAACAATTTCTTCAGTTTCTTTTTCTTTTCCCTTTAAAGATGGGAGATCTTTTGAGATTTGACCTTGCTCTAGTTTTTGGGGTATGGACCCTTTTGCATTGTGTGGAACCAAAGATTCATTAATAGGTTTCATACTATTACAATATTGGAAGGGGTTTGAGTCCCCACTTACCATGATCTCTTGCCCTAGATATGGGAATTTTAAACATTGATGGTAGGTAGAAGGCACGACTTGCATCTCATTAATCCATGGTCTCCCAAGTAAGATATTATAGGTTAGCTTTAGGTCCAGAACTTGATAAATAGTTTCTTTTTGCATTGGGCCAACCCTAATAGGAAGTACTATGACACCCTTAGAAGCTCTTTCTTCATCATCGTAGGCTTTTATAGTTATCTTTTTCTTTGGGTTGATAGCCTCCTCAAAAAATCCTAAGGCTTTTACTAACTTTAGGGTACAGATATTTAGGCCAAACCTTCCATCAATAAGAACTCTTTTCATCCTATGCTTATGAATCAAGACCTCTATATGCAAAGGTAGGTTTTGAGGATGATTTAGCGACATGTCATCCTGTTCTGAGAAAGAAAGGCAATGAGGTGCAATGAGATGCCCTACCATGTTTTGGAATTTATCTACCTCTAAATAAAGGTACATTTGTCTCCACCAAGGCTTTTTCTAGAATTTCCTTGTGTGTTGGTGAAAGTTTTAGCAATTCCAAAATGGAAATTTGAGCAGGGGTTCATTGTAATTGATCTACCAAATTGTATTGTTTTGATGATGTTGATGAGGCTTGATTGGGTAGAACAAGTCTAGGAGCATTCATAGGTAGAGTAATCTTGGGAGCTTGCCCCCTAGTTACAACATTGGATGTTGCTTCCCTTGGTTTCTCATTTACAATAGTAACATTTATGGTATTGTCATTGCTATTTAGAGAATTGATGGTATTATCATAGGTATGGGCAAAGTTGACTTTCTCATTACCCCTTTTGTTATTTTGGTTATTGTTTGATGACTCACCCTTTTCATGGTTTAGAAAGGGGTTTTTGAATGCTATATGATCTTCATTATTTTGAGGCCCTTCAACTTTGATTGTCCCATCAGCAATTATGTCTTGCGCCAAATGTTTTAACTTAATGCATTCATTGATCTTATGACCTTTATTTCAATGATACTCACAATGGTGGGAATCATTCCACCAATTCGGTTTAATTTGGGGTTCATAGGACCTTAACTCAGGTAGAGTAATGATCTTGTTGGCCACCAAGGTCCATAGCACATTTTGTAATGGTTCACCTAAGAAGGTGAATTTCCTCTTTTGATAAGTGGAAAATAAGGGTTTAGGCTTGTTTCCATTAGCATTATTAGCATTGTTGTTGGCATTATTATTGAAATAATGAGGAGTGTTGTTGTTGGAATTGGCATTATTAAAAGGAGCTTTATTCATTTGATTCACATTGTATGTTGAATTCACTCCACTTGATAAGTTAAATGGGGTAGCCTTCAAGTTGTGGGCTTCCACAACTCCATCATTCAAAAGATCATTATTATTATTTTTCAACCATAGCTTAGGTTTATCATTGTGATTAGAGGATCCTTTATTGTTGGTATAATTAGATATATAGTGATTATTACTAGTATTGGTGTAGGGTTTATTGTCTTTAAATAATTTGATTTCACCCCTTTTGACCAATACATCTTCAATCTTAACCCCATTCTCAATAAGTTTTTTGAATGTAGGGGGACATTGAAGTTGGAGTCTATAGTTCATCTCCATATTTAAATTATTCATGAATATATCCATCTTCTCCTTTTCAGGGATGCTTCATGGGTACCTTGCGAAAACGGTCCTCCACCATTGAATAAATCCTAGGAAAGATTCACCATCCTTTTGTTTTGTATTACATAATTTTAGCATGGTAATCTCATGTTTGATGTTGTAGGAGTAATGAGTTACAAATTTAGAGGCTAATTCCTCAAAAGTCTTGATCCCTTGCAAAAGTTTTGAGAACCACTCCATGGCTTGCCCTCCCAAACTTCTTGGAAAAAGTCTCATTAAGTATGTTGTATCATGCATGAACTCAATACTTAGAGCACAAAATTCTCTAAGATGATCCTGTGGGTCTGATTTACCCATATACTTATCATATTTAGGAAAGATTGTGTTGATAGGAAAGGGTGCCATGACTAAGCTTTTATCGAAAGGAAATGGACACAAGGCATCAATAGAGAATGTTTTAGGCTGAGTGGCCTTTTTCATTAAGTCTATTTGTGCTTGGAACATTTTTAGTTGTTGAGTCATAGCACGCATCTGGTTTTCCTCTTCTTGGTTCTTCTTTAGTTGATCCACATCATAATCGTGTGGAAGCTTTACCGCTGCTTGGGCTAAGTTTAGGAAGAATTTCTCCCTATCTTTGTCTATCAGTTTATCCATGACCTCAAGGAATTCATTATCTTGAGCCGATCGATTGGCTCTTTCTTTGAGTGTTTCTTTAGGTTCTTGGTTTGCATGGTTAATATTATCATTATTTTCACCATGATGGTAATCGTGAAACATAGAGTTTCGATCCATTGATTCAAGTCTTTTTTCAAATAGATTTGGGAGACTATCCCCTTGGTCATGATTTTTGAAAGGACTAGGATATTCAAATGTGGGAACTTCTTTGGCAATGCAGGTGTCGTCTTCTTGTAAAGATAGTTTGAGTTTGTGAGAACATGTAGAAACCGACATCCAACAAAGTTTGATTTCAAATTATTCTTCCCAATTTGGTAATTGTTTGCTTTAGTGGTGAGATTTAAAAATATAAGATGAAGTTTCAAATGGATATATCTCACTTGTTGTATGTATTTTCCAAACAAAACAACCACAAGTACACTATTTCTTTGTAACCCTCTAAACATAAAATGTTTGATTTTTCAAGGACCTTATCATGGGTTTTGCACAAAAAGACACTTCAAGCAATCTACCTAGCTCAAGATTGGTTCGTAAACATGTCTCTAGAAGGTAGTTTTTGCTAATTTGACAAGTGTTTCATTCAAGGTTCCATTCAAAATGAACATTAAACTTTGATCCTCCAAGTATGTTAAGAGGCTTCCCACCACTGGTATATCTGAGTTTTGCGTAATCCCAAAGGACTACTTGAGGAAGTTCAAAAATGTTTAATATCCTTTTGTCACACACCATATTAAGGATGTATGCATTTTATTTTATAGTGGGTTGGATTTTCATGGAAAAAGAGAATGTATCCCACTTTGGGTTGTCCCTCTCATCGGCCTTGTTAAGGCAAATCTCGAGAGGCAAGCCCAATTAAAGTTCTAGCATGTTCATTTGAAAGTAACAAAGTGAAAATGAAGAGCTAGTTTTCGGGAATTTGATTCACCAAAAGGTGAAGAGAATATCCCTAACTATTTCCTCAATTTCCAAGTACAATTAACAATATTCAATTATCCAAACCCACTAACTAATGAGAATTGAGTATTTCTACTCTTTTCTACAATCAAGTGGTTGTTTCAATTAGGTGCTTGATTTACTTAACCTTTTCTCTTAATCAAAGAACTTGACATTTTTGGCATTTTGATTCACTTAGAAAGTGAAGATCATAGGCCTAATATCAATTTCTTCAAACGAGAATTGGCTGCTTTTAATTACTAGATTTTTGAAAGGACAAAGACACAATTTAAGCAAAGAAATTGACTAAGTTTGAGGCTTACCTTATTTTGATGCTAGCAAAGGCTAGGGGCATTTTTGATGATTTTTTTGATTTATATGCTCACTTAGTGGCAATTGTTCCTTTCCAATTGCCTCTCCTCCAACAATTTAGTCAACACAACCAAACAAAGTGAAGAAAAGCAATAATAACTTGGAATTTAAGCCCTATTTATCAATTTTTAAGAAAATTTTGATTAAGGAAAATAAACCAAATTAAGAGACATGAATTTTGACTTGTATAATTCTACAATCTGCAAATAATGTTCATGTACTTTGCTCTCTTGCTGAGAATCTTCTAGAATTAGTTTGATATGTGCAATGTTCTCCTTTTTTATCTTCTTTGCCAAGGCTTTTCCCTCACTATTAAAATGATTCTCTGGTTTTTTAGCTTTTTGTTATCCGTCATCCTACAGAGACATGAAAATCATTTTACCATAGTCAGATTCTGTAAATTTTTAGTTTATGCAAAAGCACTACAAAATCTATTGTACGCACTATTTTAATGCTTGTACGCGCTAAGGATCGAATTAAATGCATTTCTTAAAAATTCAAAAGCATAGAAATAGAATTTAAAAGTGCTAAAGTACTAAGAAAAGGTGCTAAAAAGAGATCAAATGTGTTGGAGAACTGTGTGAAAGCATTGGCTAGTCAGGGCAAAAGCAATGAAAGAATGAAAGATAGAAGATATAAGGATTAAACGCATTGTAATTCTCTACAAAGGCGCAACACTTTGTCATGGACGTGCTAAAACAGTGCTCAAAAGCGCTAATTAAACTCTCAAACATGCTACTTAAATTCTCAAAAGCATTGTTTTACTTGCGAAACAGAGAACAAAATATAGAAAAATCCAAAAACATGAACTATTTTGGATTTTTAGAAAAATGAGGCCTAATGCCCCATGGTGGGTGCCATTTTATGTACTATAAAAAGTACCTTTATAGGGTTAGTATTGCAAATAAATCAATAGAATAACTAAATAACCACAAAGGAAGAGCTATTCTAACAAATTAAGAGCAATTAAGCACTCTATGGCTCTCTAACTAGGGATGTTAATGTTGAAGCTCTCAGCAAGCCTCCATTAAAGACAGTCCTAGAATGAGAAATGATTATGATTTAAGAAAAGCTAACAATTAATTCCAAATTGAATGCTAATTATGCTCCTAAATTTACCTTCCTAGCTCTAAATTGCAAGAGGTTAGATGCAATTCTCAAATTTTGTGGATTCATGGATTTGTGTCAAGATTATGATGTAATTATGCCTTGCTTTTATAGATTTTAACAAGTGTAGGGGTTGTAGTTAGGTTTGATCATGATTGAGTTGGGGTTAGGTCCTTGGTTCCACCCTTTGGAGACAATTTAAATATTGTGTCCTCAAAGCTTGGGGCAAGAAGACAAAATGAGTGGTTGAGATGTTCCTTTCAAGTGAGTGATTGAGATTGATTTTAGGCTTGATCCATATGAGTGATTTCCTCAATTCCTATTGGTTGATTGATTTTTCTCCCTTTTGGTGGTTGAGGGAAAATAGGAATTAATCAATTGATTTTATTTAAATTGTTTAGCCATGTGTACCCCTTAAATGGGCTGATTTTGATTTAAATTGAACTATGCAATTTAATTAGATTAATTGCACTTTGATTTGATTTTAATTCAAACTATGTAATTAATTAGATTAATTACCCAATTTATTAATTTATCATGATTTGTTCGATTTAAATTGATTTAATGGCTTTTGATTTTCAATTGATTTTGGATTGAGGTTTGATAGCAATTTATCTTTTGATTTTTATTTTGATTTGATTTTATTGCATTGAATTGTGTTCATCTTTGCCTTGATTTCTCACTTGAATTATTCTATCCACTTTTAGTTGATTACCACCATTGACCTATTTGAGAGAAAACTACTAACGTGTTTGTAGTTGCAAGATGGGTTTCGAAGATGAATCATTCCAAACTACTAATCATTATTTTGCAGATTGCCTAATCAATCCAACTAGACTTTGTGTTTGATTAATCATTTTATTAGGCACGTAGCTAAATAAAGGATTACTTGTATTTGATTTGTAAAGCACTAGGGGAGTATTCTCTTTTTCCTTTTGGGGGAATCAAAAACCTAGACATGTGGAACTTATCATTTGCAAGTGATCTTGTGGGGAATGAAGGTTTGTCTTGCATGCTTGGGAGAAGTAAGGAATAGTAAGAGATTATGCTCTTTTCCCCTTGAGGGAAAATAAAAAATCCTGACCTATTTCTCATTATCCATTTCTTTTATGCATCACCTTTAGAAGGCATGTTGGTTGAGGAAAAAATATCCCGGGAACAACCCAAGTGGGAATAAGGTAGATGCCAACCCTTCCAACCCACTGTAATCAAATACCTCTTTGAGATTAAAATTTTAGAGGACAGGTGCATCTCTTCATAGGGATATATGCCTCAATCATGCTTGTGTGACTATGAAGGATGTATTCAAACAAATGCCCTTACTAGACACCTTAGTGTAGAAGCTACCTGGTTCACTTTCAAAAGTGTGATAATCTAAGTGCAAGGAGGATAGTAACCTCCCCAAGACACTTGCCATATCATGCCTTCCTTAGAATTTGGAGTTGGATAATATGACATTATTAGCCCATTGTGTGCTTGGCAATGGTTGTATTCTAATTAGCTTTGGAATGTGTACCTAAGTCTACGAGTGAGGGTTTCCACACTTAGCAAATTTCTTCTAGGGATAAAATGTGTTTGATACCCCTTCACTTATGTACTTGATGTGCATGTTTTACACTACAAATGATTGAAAAAACCTACCTAAACACATCCAAACACTATCAAAGTTCAAACAAAAATAGTCAAACTTGTCCAAAATTTCCCAAAAAAATCAAGTGGCAAATTATCTAGACCAGATTTCCATAATTTTGCAAAGGAATTTTATCGTATGATAGGAGTGTTTCATCGTATGACCCTAGCCTTTTGTCAAATCAGCTGTTGAAAATTAGCGTATGATCCAATACCAAATTTATTAGTAAACAATCTTACTGCTTTATCATTCTAGCCTCTGAGTTTCCTCATACGACCCTAACATTATCGCATCACTCATTAATAACCATCATACGACCCTTGTACCAAATTTTATTGTCTAGATTCCACATAGAAAATTTGACCAGTTATATCATTAGTCTGACCTTTAGTCTAGTGGTCCTAGTGAGCTACCAATATGTCCTGATCTAATATATCGTTTGTGATAGTAACTCTTTGTCTCTTGGTCCTGCATCCTAGTTACCAAACACTTTGACTAATATTAATCCCTTTTCATCAATCAAACACAATAAACTTGGTCACAAGTGTCCTTTACCTAGGTATTCAAGCCTTAATTTTGACACCTTATACCCTTTTCAATCTCAAGAAAATCTTCAAACACATTTTTTCATCTATCACCTAGGACAAGTCATCACTTTGAAAACCACATATAGATATGATTTTCCAGGTTTCTCCTGGGTCTCGGTCACATTGATCTTTCATTCCAGTGCAAACTAGAAGTAAAAAACAAAGGGATGATTCAAAAGGAGAGACCATAAGCACTTCTAATACTAAACCATTAGTTCATCACAAACCAAAATCAAAATCAAAATCAAAATCAAAGTCAACAACTCTCCATCAATATTCAAGCATAAAATATACTAAACCAAACATGTCGGGATATAATTAGGGATCTAGTCAAGGACATCATAGCCATCACAAAAATAGTTTGTTAGATAATGAGGAACCTACTGAAGAAGAAATCAAGAAATTCCAACAAGACAAATATTTCTATAAAATGATGTAGATACTCCTCCAACAAGACAAGGACAAATGCTTCATATGTTTAGCTTCCATGGGCATTAAACTTCCTCCTAATTTTGATGTTGAAAGACTAATACAAAAGGAAGAAGAGTCTCCCACCACGATCCTAAACAAACAAATACAAGACCTAAGATGTGAACTCATGCAAATATGAAAGGAGAAAGAACAAAACTCTAACAAGTATTCATTGGAATCTATATGTCCTTTACCATTTGACTAATTTTTATACATGCCACCATTTCATCCCAAGGTAGAGATGCCTAAGTATGAAAAAATTGACAAAAATGGTGACCCACAAGATCATTTGAGGAATATTTTTGTTCTCAATATGGAATTCATGCATGAACAAACATGTCTCGTGAGACTCTTCCCTAGAAGTCTTGGAGGACAAGATATGAGCTTGTTCATGAAACTTTCACCAAGAATCTAAACATTCAATAAACTTGTCTAGAGGTTCATCCAATAATACTCTTACAACATCCAACACATGGTCACCATGCTTGACTTGTGGAACTCAAAACAACACACTAGTAAGCCTTTTGTCACATTCCTTCAAAGATGGAGAAGGATATTTTTTAGGTACCCAAGGCAAATTCTGTAAGTGGAAAAGAATGACATTTTTATCAACAACCTTGCACCAAAGATGAAATTAACACTTCAAATGTAGACCCACCCCACTTTTGACAAGTTGGTGGAGAGTTTCATCTAAATTGAGGATGCCCTTGTCAAGAAAGGAGAAATCACCTTGCAAAAGGACAACGAATCATCAACCGGTTCCAATAACAACCATCACAAGGACAAAAAAAATTATTGGAATAAAACCAAAGATGCATTCAATGAAGGGTTAGTTGGTGCAACTAGTTTAAAACCAAAGGAACTCATCTTTAACCTCTCTAGTAGTATCTAGGCTACTAAGACTAGCACCAACACATCATCAAAATAGAGAATTAATCATGACACTAGCAAAGAGAAGACACCCTAGGTACTCAAACCTAAACATGATTTCACTCCTCTCATAGAACCTCTCGACGTTGCTATAAAAACATTGTTGGCTAAAAAAATCATTACCTTGCCAGATAACTCAAAACCTTGGGAACTAGAAGTAAAATCCAAGTGGTGGAATGACAACCACTACTATGACTACCATCACAATAAGGGATATTTGACTAACACATGCATGAAGTTGAAACATGTCATTCAAGATTTAATTGATAGCATGACCATTATTGTTGATGGTCATCATTATAATAGTGATCATAAAGCATTCAAACAACCTCTCCCCTCCTAAAAGCTATGAGAATCATCAAAAGGGAAAGAAGCCAAAGTAAACTATACCTATACCAACAACGACAACATGATAAACATGCTTGGAACATCAAATCACTTTGTTAACATGATCATGATCAAAGAAAAACAAAAAGAAGAATCCTCCAACTCAGCGACCCGAGGCCAAGCCAAAGTCACTTTCAAAGGGGTAGGCTCATTCTCATCTTTTAAACAACCTGCTACCATAACATCAAAACCAAGTGCATCAAAACAATTAGTGTCAACATCTTCATCAGTCAACTATAGTCTAGTTGATCAATTACAACAAACCTTAACACAAATTTCAATCTTTGAGCTAATGAAAATTTCACTTGTGCATAAAGAGATCTTAGAACAAGAATTGTTGGCTACTAATGTGCCAAAGGATCTTGATGTCAATCGATTCCAATTCATGGTTAGTCATATAACCTCGCAACATTACCTACCTTTTTCTAAGGAAGATGGAAAATATTTGAACCATCCACATAATCAACCCTTTCATGTCAAGGTACTCATTCATAAACATCGGGTCAAATGTGCCTTGATAGATGAAGGTGTTGGTTCAAACATTATTACTTTCACCTTAGTTAAGGTATCAGGCTTCTCAGAGCATTTCATTAATCCTCTAAGGAAAATAACCATCAAAGAATATGATGAAGAGGAAAGGTCATCAAAGGTACTTGTTATGTTACCCATTAGAGTAGGGTCGATCGAAAGAGACATGATTTTTTAAGTGTTAGATCTTCCTCTAGCCTATAAAATCTTACTGGGCCGACATTAGATCCATGATACGTAGGTTGTTCCATTGACATATCACTAGTGTGTAAAGTTCCCATATAATGGAGTAGAAATAACCATACCAACATATGTGAGAAACCCCTGCAACACACTGAAACAAATAGAGAGCATGGTCCCTTATAGTGTCCTTAATTAGGTTGATAACTAGGAATATTATTCCTACACTCAAGGATCAAATATCTCAATTGGCATCCATAATCCATTTAAGGACATCATTTGATTGTTAACCTAGGGATGTTAGACTTGAAATGGGTCTGCAAAGTATATGCCCTACCACCTATTTTAGACATGTGTTCCTACTATAAAATACCATGTTGGAATTGAAATTGTTGGAAGTAAGCTTCAACTAACAACTAATTCTCAAAATGATAATTAAACTCAGTCTCGAAGACATGAATTGCTCTATCCCTAGTGGCTGCAAGAAAAATTGACATTTCTTTAGCAGGCAAGAATAGTCACGCTAAATTTCTATGAAAATGAAGTACAACTATTCTAACTGCAGAAATAGAAAAGATAGATAGCTTCCCTAAGTGGGCCCCCTTAGGTAGTGTCTCAAGTAGACATTAGATTAAATTGTAAATTCCATGAAATGATTTTATTGAATTGAAACTAGAAAGTACATTGCTCTCAACTCACAACTTACAACTATATTACTTGCAACTAAAGATAATACAATACTAATCTTCTAGCTACTTCTTTGAAGGAGAATGCAACTATTTATTCAAATCCGAAACCTAACAACTAATTAACTTTTCCCATAAATTTGGGAAACCTTTATTACAACTCAACCTTTACATTGAAGAAGTGGACATAAGAGAGAAAAATAAGTTAAATCAGTTTGAAGGAATTAATGCACCACTATCCTAGATTTTCATATCATGAAGGTGTCTTGTGTTGGATTCTTGGAATGCTCCTCTTGGATGGTTGATAACTCCTCAATAGTCTCCTTATTTCTTTTTTTTGAATTGGTCTACTTTAAATAGTCCCTTAATGATCTAGTGGAAGCTAAATCTTCTCCTTGAGACTTGGTACCTACAATAAGTAATAGCTATTCATACGACAAGGGGTCAGCTCAACAAATTTAACTCATTAGATGATCCATTATCCCATTCATACATTCATTAAGTATTAACTTTGAACACACATTATTTCTCATATGGTTGCAAGAAAGTAATCAGATGTGGTTGTAGGAGAGACATTTTATCTCATAGAGTCAAAGGCACCATCTTTCATCAAATGAATAAAACATAAAGCAATAACCATATAAATACTATCAAGACTTATCATAATATGTTTGTTATATTAAGCATAAAAGTCTATATGTATAACTTCCACAATCACTACTTAATATCTGTTTCAGTATAATAAAAGATATAAAGATGTTTAAAACATAGCCCAAAACATGCCAAAAATTGGGCTCATCATTCCCCTCAACTGACTACTTGCTAGACCCCTCAGCACGCCCAATATTCTTCTTGCGCACAAATTTGATTAGTTATGTATTCAATTGTTGTCCACATTCTCCATTCTGAAAGCTCCATAAATGAGCCCTCATAGACTCCAACCACTATCATATGCTTTCCTTTGATTCTCTGCTATAGGTACTCTTTGCACCCTTCATGGCTAGAAGTGGCCATAAGAGAATGGGTCACTGCATGACCAATGGTAACCAATTCTCTTTCCTTGTTCATGCATTTCTCATGTATCACTCTTCTCTTCTAGTGGGTGCATACAAGTTGTTTAGAGTATGTGGTTCCACTTTCTGTAACCTTAGTGGCAATTGCAAACATCTTGTTTTATTGTGATGGACAATAGTATCAAGGTTGTCATTTATAATATGAGAGTATTGGTCAAAAATCTCTTGTCTTAAGGTTTGTATTATTGGCTTATCCCTTTTATTTTCCCACAATTTGTTCTAGTCAAAATAGATTCTCATCCCCTTATTGGATTCATTTCTCACTGCCAGAGGCATGTTAACTTCCTCATTTTTATAAATATCAAATTGCTCACTTCTACTTATCTCATTTGAATCTAGGAGATCAAAGCACTAATGTGTATGTCCCCTACATAACATAGAGGATTTCACTATGTATCATTAGGCACAACCAATTTGCGTAAATAAAATTCACACAAAAGGTGTCTGATGTGTTGTGGGGATTCTCAGTATGTATCATAGAACTCCTGAGTAGTGCTCAAGGAAGGGTTTTGACCTTGCCAAATTCTTATCAAGTGAAAATTCAAATATAGCTCCTTTAAATACATAACATAAACTAGAGAGGGGGATCTACACTGAATTATCTGTGGAATGAAATTGACTACCTAATTGAGCATGTATGTAAGGTTAGCAATATCCACATCTTTGTTCTAGATTACCCTTTGTAATTTATCTATCTCTAATTCAGAGGCAATCTTTTGATCTTGAAGCTCTTGATAACCTGACACTCCTATAGAAAAACTTGTGAAATGAAGAGGAGGCAAATGCTTATTCCATTGTGGTACCCTAGTAAAAATAATTGTTGCATTATCTTGATATGCTGCTTTTGCCTCTATGGTTTATGTATCAGTCAATTTCTCAGGAACTCCTTATGTTATCTCAACATCCTATCAGTCCTGTGGTAGTTAAGGTTCAAGTATGTCCTCTAAAATAGCCAGTGATTTATCCATCCCTTCATCATTCTTATCTTCGATGCCTGATTGCTCAATTACTACTTCTCCTTCTTCCTCCTCTCCTTCATTCTCAATCCACACTACCTCTTCCTACATCTACTTTGCAATAGCTTCCAACCCCTCAAGGCCAAATCTCTTAGAAATATGCTTTGCCTTACCAATAGATTTTTCCTTTTCCTCAAGTATTGGATTGGGAGGATTTAAGGGTGATGACGAGGCTTTGGAGGTACTAGGTGAATGTTGCAAGGGTGGTGAACTAGGAGTAGAAGGGGTAGATTCAATTTCCATAGTGGGAGGAGTAGGTGTTTCCTAATTTTGGATTCTAGTAGTGCTCTATGTAGGAGTAAGGGTTTCCTTAGGCTTCTTTGGGCACCTAGCCGTAGGGATGGAAGATTCTTCTACTTACTTTCTCTTGGTAGAGACTAGAGAAAATTTGGCAATAGGGGTTTTCACTATTGGTGACTTGCCCTAATTCCTTTTAGAGAAAGTCCCAATTTTAGCAATAGGGGTTTGCTCTTGCATTATGGGAATTCTTTCAGATAAGGGAACATTATCTTGTGAGTCTGAAGTTTCATACATAGGAGACGCGGTCTTAGAGACATCAATAGTTGATTGAGAGGTTCATCTTTTATAAGTAAGAGGTCAACTCTTGGGTCTTACAGCTTGTACTTCTGGTTCAAAAATAATAAATTCCTCCCAAGGCACTAGAATAACATCCCTAACAGATCTCTCTACAAGAAATTTGATAAGGCAGTGATGGGAGAAAGAATTGAGTCTACCTTTCCTATACTCTACAACACTATTAGAAAGTAAATTGTACATGAAATCTGGTATGTTCATCAACAACCCTTGATTCAAATGAGATAATAATTTAAATTGGCGAGAATGCATAATAGAGAATCGAACTTCACATGCAAGATATTTGATGATATAAGTTCCATGTGGAATATATTCTTGTAGAAGACTCACCTATTGAGTTCCTTTCCTATCCACATATAGAGGAGGATATCCAGATTGAGTAAAATCTAACCTAGAACTCAATGCATCTTTTATTTGTGGAAATAACTCATTGGTTTGAGGTAACCCCATCACCTCTACAATTTTTTCCACCGTGGAAATTATTTTTACTCCCTTTACCATGGCTTCCCCATTATGAAATGTCCTTGTTAATTCCTTAGCAATATCCTCATCAAATGTGACAAATTTGAGAAAGTAATCAAGCCACCCATACTACCTAAATGGTGGTAAATTTTGTGCATCTTGTAACAAGACACGATGGTCTATTGGATCATGTTTAATGGGTTATCCTCCCATTCTTTTCATTTCACCTTAGCTCACAATCAAGAATTCAAACCTAAGGTCTTCTCCCTTCCCCTCAACCAAAATTATTGAACTTATTTCAACAAATAAAAAGAAAAGAAGTTTGAATTTTCAAATGCACACTTAAAACATAAAAGTATGTATGTAGAGGAACAAGAGACATATTAGGTTATAATTGTATGGAATGATAGAGAGTTATAAATCCAAACACAAATCATCTTAAAATCTTTAGTTCTGGCGAAAAGAACAATATATTTCACAAGACTAAGTCTTTTGGTGGTGGAAGGTAATGACGTGGTCAACAGTTAGGAATTAAAGAAAGTTGTTTTAAGTGTGCAAAAAGTAATAAATGTGATTGTAGACATAAAAGGAAATTTTTTGTCTAATTTAATAGCTATTCAAACATAATAAATGAAATAATTAATCATAGTCTGATTTAAGTAGAGCTTACCTACCATGATGCACTACAACTGACTGATGTGATTTCACTTCACTCATTGAAAAAGGTATTTTTGGAAAAGTGGAATGGGTGACGAATGAATGATGGATGACATGGAAAAAAAGGAATGGTATGGGTGGAAAATTTAATGATGGTATGGAATGGGGATCCACAAGGATGACCCCTTTATTATAGTTTTTTATGCATGTCTCATGCATTTCTTAGGGAATCGAGCTAAGACTCAATTCCTTCAGCTACAGGATCTATGAACTCTTGCTCATCTTGAAACTTCTTTAGGAACACCTCCTTATCAATGAGATTTAGATAAGGCTTTAGTAAATAACCATTGACAAATAATTTGAATATCACATCATCAATTGTTCTCAACTAAACTACACCATTATCAAATACTTCATATATTTCATATGGCCCAGCCATCTAGTCTAAAGTTTTCCTTGATTGTCCTTATACCTTGAATCATATAGAAGAGCCCAATCTCCTACTTGGAACTTATTTTCTTTTATTTACTTATCATTCCATCTAATTCTATTATTTTGTATTATTTCTATATGTTGTAGGGCATTATTTCTTAGCTCATCTAAGGCATTGAGCTGCATGATCATTTCTTTATGTGCATTTTTTAAATCCATATCCAATTCCAGAGCTATGCTAAGAGTTTTGTGTTCAAACTCTATGGGCATCATAGATTTATTCCCATACACTATTTCAAAAGGTGTAAAACCTATTGTAGTCTTCCAAGTAGTCCTATAGGCCCATATAGCTTCAGGTAACCTCACAACCCAATCCTTCTGATGTAGATCCATTGTCTTTGTCAAAATGACCTCTATATCCTTGTTATTAATCTCTTCTTGGACATTAGCCTGAGGATGATAAGGATTTGACTTCCTATGCCTTATATTATACTCATTTACTAGGGTTGTGATAAGAGTAGAAGTAAATTGAAATTTTGGAGGGGTGAAAATTTATTCAATGCACGCTTTTGATCGGAGCTATGAATTGGGTACAATAATAGTGGGTAGGGGGGAGACTAGACCTCATGACCAACAGAGCCACAATAGAATTACTTAGCCAACCGAGCCAGACCCCCAGCCCAAGAGTAGAAGTAAATTATGCTCCCTAGTTTGTCACAATTTTCCTAGGAATCCCAAATCTAGTAAAGATTTCATCATAGAGGAATTTTGCTACATTATTATCCCTAGCATGCTTCATAGGCCTAGATTCAACCCACTTTGTTACATAATCAGTGCACACAAGAATGTAAGAGTTACCATTTGAAGGTGGATCAATTGGGCCTACAAAGTCCAATCCTCACTTATCAAAGGGTATGAAAATAACTTGTGGAAACAAAGGAATCTCATTGGATCCTATTGGCCTCCCCATCCTTTAACATCTATCACACCTCTTGGTTTATTTGGCTACATCCTTATGTAGTGTTGGAAAATAATATCTAGTATTTAAGATCTTCATGGTTGTTCTCTTAGCAGCAAAATGTCCACTGCATAGTTCATCATGGCATGCATGTAGTATGTCATGAGTTTCTTCATGTCTTACACATCTCCTCATTACTTGATCTAACCTAGTATGAAAACATGCAATCTGTGATCCAAGAGAAGTTAAAGCTTTTCTCAACTAACAATCTCTTTTCCTTAGGTGAGAGGTGAGGAGGAGTTTTTCCTATAGCTAAATAATTTGCTATATCTACATACCATGGATGAATGAATTTTATGGAAAAAAAATGTTCACCAAGGAAGGGATCTTCTATGAGTGCAGGATCTTCTTGCCTTTGAATTCTAGACAAGAAATCAATGACCACATTAGCTTTTCCTGGCTTGTCCACAATTGTGATATCAAATTCTTGCATCAACAACAACCACCGAGCTAGTCTGCCTGTAAGTGAACTCTTGTTCATGAGGTATCTGATTGTTTCATGATTAGTATGGAAAAAGATTTGATATCCTATGATATAATGCCTAAAATTGTTGAGGGCATAGATGATTGATAACATTTCTTTTTTCATAACTATGTAGTTGAATTCAGCCCCCTATAAGTTCTGTCTGACATAATAAATTGCATGCTATGTTGAACCACTTTGTTGTCCTAGGAAAATACAAATAGAATAATATGATGCATCTCTATGAATATGGAATGAGAGTGACCAATATGGTCCTTTCAAGATAGGTGCTTGTGTGAGGGAAGTTTTAAGATCAAGGAATGCTTTCTCACACTCTTCTGCCCAAGAAAACTCTATATCTTTCTTTAATAGATTGTATAGGGGTACTTCTATTTGATTGAAATCCTTAATAAATCTCCTATAGTAACTAGCATGTCCAAGAAAAATTCTAAGTCATTTTGGCTTGGAAGGAGAGGGTAGACTAGAAATTACTTCAATGTTGGAAGGTCTACCTATATTCCTGTAGCAGAAATGTAGTGACCCAGTACCACTTCTTGCATCATCATGAAGTATTTTTTAATATTGAGTGACAAATTCTAACCTTCACACCATTGTAGTACCTTCTTCAAATTTTCTTGAGCTTCCTCATATGTGGAACCATAGACAATAAAGTCATCCATGTATATTTCCATGCAATCATTTGAAATATCAGAGAAAATACTAAGCACAACTCTTTGGAAAGTTTTAGGAGCATTACAAAGACCAAAAGGAAAAAATGAATAGGCAAATTTTCCCTAGGGGCATATGAAGGTAGTATTCTCTTGATCATCTAGAGTAATCTTTATCCTATTTTATCCACTAAAACATTAAGGAAAGAGAAATACTTTTTCCTTTGATAGGTTATCGAGAACTTGATCAATAAAGGGAAGAGGGAAATAATCTTTCTTAGTGGCTGAGTTGAGCTCCTTGTAATCCAAACACACTCTCCATTTTCCCTCTTTCTTAGGGACAATAACCAGTGGGGAAACCCACTGGCTATTTGAGATTGGATAGATAAAATGAACATTCAACAATTTTCGCAATTCCCCTTTAATTATTTCTCTAAGGGATGGATTAATTCACCTTTGGGGTTTTCTAATAGGTTTAAACTTGCTGTTGATGAAAATTTGGTGTGTACATAGCTTTGGATCTAGCCCCTTCATATAACTATAATCCTACACAAAAGTTGACTTGTGGGTAGCAAGCATTTGGACAATTGAATTTTGCTACTCAACGGTAAGATTACTATTGATATTCAATATTTTTCCTATAACTACCTCAACTTTTGAGGCTAATTCCAATAGGGACACTTCTAAAACAAAAGACATTACTACTTCATGGGGAAATAAAGTGTGCAAATTGTTAGTTGCTATAGGATAATGAGATGAAGTAGATGGGGAAAGAATTGTCTGCAAAGAACATGGAACTTCTTTGCAAAGGGGTACTCTATGCCATAGTTGTTCTATAAGACATTCGATAATATTTCTTCTTCTTTTTATTTTTCAATAAAAGGCTCTCTTCTCATCATCATCAGGTTTTCCATAGAATTTACTTCTTCAACTTCTCCTAAATCTAGCCAAACTGCTCGTTCAGACTAAAATTGCGACTAGGCTGGAGCATAAAGGGTGATCTTTTTGGTGCTACATCCATAAGAAATAGTCATGTTTCTAGACCTACATCCTATGTAAGAATCAACAATAGCTAACCAAGGCCTTCCTTGTATGATAGGGTATCCCCCTAATGTTTCCTTTAGAGATAAGACCATAAAATTAGTAGGGTACTCTCATGAATCTAAGGTGACCACTAGGTCTTCTACTACTCCATCAAGCTTGATAGTTGAACTATCATTGAGTTTCAGGACTGTAGGTGTTGTTCTTTGGTCAAAAATACTTAGTTGTTCCATAATGTCTTTGGTCATGACATTACTAGCTGCTCTAAGGTCAACTAAAGCATTTTTAATCAAAACTCCATCAATAATGATTTCCACAATAGGACTACTAGGGTTTGAATATTTTGGGATGGTAAGATTCCTTAACTTTAGTTCAAAGAGTTCACCTAAGACATGTAGAGTTTGAGGGTCCTACTTTTTCCTACCTAGCTCCTTCAAGCATTCTTCCTTAATGGCTTTGCTATATATATGTACTTCTTTTATTTCTTGAAAGAAAGGTGTTTTTATACAAATATGATTTAGCTATTCTAAAATGTCAAAGGTAGGCTCCTAATGATTCTGAACAATCTCACATTCTAACCATTGGGGAAAAGGAGGTGAGGTCTTGTTGGGTACATTAGGCAAAGGAGGATTTGGCTTGGGATCTTTGGATAGAACTAGTTTACTAATATCTACTTTCTCATTTTCTTCAGATGGAAACTCTGTGATTATGGGAGGAGAAGGTGTTGGAAACATTATTCCTGACCATAAGTTAATATTACTTAATTCAAGAGCATAAGAAGGTTGTTGATGAAGATCAATGAAATATATGTGTTGTTCTCGCTAAGGCTGGCTATTTAGGTTGGGGGATGGCTGAGAAGGTAGCTAAGTGGTTTAGGATTTTGGCTTTGGTTTGCCGTAGGAGGTGGCGTAATTGATTGCTGATGAGGTTGGTGAAGGAAACCAACGACTTGGTTTGGCCATTGTTAGCCTCCCCTCCACTAGGTAGAATGTTGCCAGTTTCCTTAAGGAGGTTGTCATTGATTTTGGGGTTTCTACCACTAATTTTACTGAGGTGGCTAGCACCAGTTTTGCTAAGCATTTGGCCAAGGATTATTCTAATTAGTTTAAGGATGTGGGCCATAGTTCAGAGGGTACTAGCTCTACCATTGATTATTATATGAAGCAAAACTTTTCAAAATATCCTGAGGCATACCTTGTCTTGGGGCCCATGGTTCCGTTGAGCAACGAAGAACACTTCTTCATCTCCTTGTATTACTTTGAACTCTGTAGGAAGATGTTGTACTTCCAAATTAGCCACTATCTTGCATATGAAATCCCTCTTCTTTTATCTACAGTGAGGACAATATTCAGCTAGCATTGCCTCTATGTCATCTTGCTTCCTCTTAGCTTGCATAGTGTCCAAATGAGTAGCTACATTATTGATAATATCATGCTTGAAGTTGGATAAGAGATTAGAAATCTCCCCCTTAGATACTCCTAAACCATTTCCTTTTGCAATGGAGGGTCAAAATACTCTTTGTTTCTTTATAGTTTCTCTGCAGTAGTTGAGACATCTTTTTGATATCCTCCCAATTGCGTTGGGTGACAAGGCCTCTGACCATGAGGTCTAGTGCCTCCATGCAAGTATCATTAACTCCTCTTAGAAAGAGAAGTTTTTGAGATTCCTCATTCAACTAGTGCTAAGTGTTTCTTATATGAACACTAAACAAAAACCTTGACACATAGTCTTCCAAGGTTTCATCCTCTTTTTGTGACATCTTGAAGATTTCATCTCCTCTCATATCATTCCCCCTACAATACTCTTTATAATTCCCCAAGAACAAATTATTCTATTCATCCCAAGTGGTTATTGCATTGCCACCTAGCACCATAAAACACCTTAAAGATGACTCCTTAAGGGTAGAGGGAAACAACTTCAACTTGTGTGCATCAGTGGTGTAGTCATAACTCCTACAAAGGATGTAAACCTCAAATAGGAAGGTATCAAGATATTCTGTAATAAGTCCACAGAACCTTGGGAGTAATGAGGCATGAATGTTCTTAAGGTTATGATTATTAAGCAAGTCAAGGATTGGAAATGGAAAGGTAAAAGTAGTTCTTTCCATCCTTGGTGGTCCTCCGGGGTTAACTCTTAGATGATAAACTACAAGGGCAAGAGGATTATTATACGGGTCTTGGTTGTTAGAAGGTTGTAGATTATTTAGATACTGAATGATTGGATTGAGGTTCTCTAACTCATCAAACATGTCCAAATTTTTTTTTGAGGAAGGAGATGAGGTAACCAAATCCTGACCAACATCTTTATATGGTTCTTCTTCTTGAAAAAGGTCTAGTTCAATTTCTTGGATTTTAATTCTTCTAGGAAGGAATCTTCCAAATTGATCTCTTCTTCTATGCATACAATAAAAAGTAAGTCTAAACTAGGGAAAATATTGGTATGCTAAATTTTAAGCTAAATGCTATGAATGAGATTCACACTCCTACTACCATGCCTACAATAGGTTCTTATTTTGACACCTTCCCTGACAATGATGCCAAAAATGTAGTGTCCTTAATTAGGTTGGTAACTAGGAAGATTATTCCTACACTCAGGGATCAGATATCTCAATTGGTAGCCATAATCTATTTAAGGACATCATTTTAGTGTCAACTCAGGGATGTTAGACTTGAAATGGGTCTGCAAAGTATATGCACTAACCGCCTATTTTAGACATGTGTTCTTACTATAAAATACAATAAAAGAATTGAAATTTCTGGAAGTAAACTTCAACTAACAACTACTTCTCAAAAAAATAACTAAACTTAGTCTTGAAGACATGAATTACTTTTTCCCTAGTGGTTTTAGTAACAATTGATAGTTCTATAATTTTGTCAGCTATAGGAATAGTCATGCTGAAGTTTTATGAAAATGAAGTACAACTATTCTAACTGTATAAATGGAAAAGATAGGTAGCTTACCTAAGTTGGCCCCCTTAGGTAGTGTCTCAAGTACACAATAGATTAAACTAAAAAATCTGTGAAATGTTTTTATTGAATTGAAACTTGAAAGTACATTACTCTCAACTCACAACTTGTAGCTATATTTGTTGCAACTATATTACTCCAACTATATTACTTGCAACTAAAGCTAATACAATGCTAATCTTCTAGCTACTTCTCTGAAAGAGAACATAGATATTTATTCAAATCTAAAACCTAATAACTAATTAACCTTTCCCATAAAAATGGGAAACCTTTTTTACAACTCAACCTTTACATTAAAGAAGTAGACACAAGAGACAAAATTGAGTCAAACAAGTTTGACAGAATTAATGCACCACTATCCTAGATTTGCATATCATGAAGGTGTCTTCTGCTAGATTCCAGGAATTCTCCTCTTGCATGGTGGATAACTCCTTAACTATCTCCTTATTTCATGATGCTAAATCAATATGCTTGAAATAGTACCTTAATGATCTACTAGAAGCTAAATATTCTCCTTGAGACTTGGTACCTGCAATGAGTAATAACTATTCTTGCGGCAAGGGGTCATATCAACACATTTAACTCATTAAATGATCCATTATCACATTCATACATTCATTAAGTATTAAATTTGAACAAACAATACTTCTCATATGGCGGTAGGAACATAATTAGAAGTGGTTACAGGAGAGGCATTTTATCTCATAGAGTCAAAGGTACACATCTTTCATCAAACTGATAAAACATAAAGCAATAGCCATGGAAATAATATCAAGACTTATCATAATATGTTTGTTATATTAAGCATACAAGTCTATATGTATAACTTACACAATTACTACTTAATGTATGTTTCAGTATAATAAAAGGTATAAATATGTTTAAAACATAGCCCAAAACATGTCAAAAACTGGGCTCATCATCCCTCACAATAAGGAATCATCCTTCAATCCACAACAAGTTGATAATAACATAGAATCTCTCATGAAAATATTTGAAGAGAAGATGAAACTCAAAGATACAGAGATGTGAGAATATATACTAGACTCACTTCCTTCTTTGACGAATCTCCCTACATCACCAAGGTCATATGGGAAACCATCAACATCACTTTGACCTTCTAGCACTAAAGCCTTAACTATTCATGAGGGAACTAGATTTGTAAAGGTTAGCATATCTCTTGAGAAAGAAAACAAAGAAAAATTTGTCCTTGCATGGCTATATAGAGGAGGAGAACATGACCAAGAGGAAAAACATGCAGAGATATCCCTGGAAAAGTATGAGAAAGGTTATGAGTTCATGAAACATATGGGTTATAAAGGAAAGGGACCCATTGGAAAAAATGACAGGGGAATTATAGGGCCAATACATATGGAGTTTTGGAACTTAAAAGATAAAATGGGGCTAGGATACCATGAGAAAAGGTTTAACCCATCATCTAGACAAGGTCCCATATTTGATTGAGTTGAAGATTTTGATGATGAATCTAGGGAAGAAGCAGAGATAGTACCCATAACCTTTAAAATGTTTCTACATATATAGATAGAGAATCTTGATTATAAAGGGGAACCATACATCCCAAATCCACTTAGAGATCCCTTCGAACCAAATAAAATAGTTGAAGAAGAATTGATAACTCAACAAGAGCTTGATCACCAATAAACAAAGAATGAACTAGGTTTAGGTCTAGAAAATGAATAGGAGGAGAGACATCCTAGCTGGGGGAAGTTGGTCATAGCTACCCATGTTATTTATAGACCTCACTATGCTAGTCAGGGAGAGACTTTTATATCTCAACAAACAAATCCATGAGAAACAAAACATCAACAAGAAGATATCCTTATTGGAGAAAGAAGAAGAGGCACCTATGACCATTTCCCATTTTTTGAGTAGATCTGAGGATAGTCAAACTGATTCACATGAGTATTAATGGGATTCCCTCTTTGATGATATAATTGATATATAAGTGGATGTGATACACAAGTATGCACCTCAGCATGAAGAAGGAGAAATCTCAAATGCAAGGCCTCCAAGGACCCTTCCACCAAACATCAACTAGAACTTTGAGGATGATGACATATATCTTGAAGTCACGAATAAACCAGCACCAAGATGGGTCAATATTTTCCTTCCCAGATTTATATTTGATCTAGATAGGGGAATCATACTAGAGTAGGGTCAAGGTTCTAACATTATATCACACAGATTAGGTTCACGTAATACTAGAAATGATTATAATGGTGATGTTAGGATTCTTTGTGGCCTAGATAGTTCTTCATAGTGTAATATATTAGACCTTCTATTTTTGGTTGAAAGTCTTGATCATGATAATGTGGTGCTTTCTCTAGAACTAGTTGAATCTTTGTCCCTAATACACTCATCGAGTGGAATTAGAACTAACTTGTGAACCTAATTTCCTATCCAAATGACTATACCTTGGAATGATACCTCAATGCTATTGAACCCCTTACCTCTTCCACCAGTGCAATAAATGTGAACATGATGGAGGCAAATATCAAGTTTCTTGGTCTTAAAAAGAAGAATACAAAGAAAAGGAGGCTTGGTGATGAAAACCACATCGTGACAATGTTAGACCCCAAAATAGTAAAAATAAGTGACATATCCAATGGTGAAAACCTCCTAGAGGTGCTAGAGAATGGGAAACTTGATATTCTACCTAACCACTTGATGGGGCAATAATTTGTTTTTATTTTATCATAATTTTATACTCTATTTTCACACATTCCTAAAACACTTGTTATGTCTTTTCAATATTTGAACTTATGAACATGCTATAAGTGCAGTCAAACCAACAAAACCAATGGGTAGATAATATTCGATATACTTTACCAAATATTATACATATACCGTAGTATTTCATATAATTGTTTGAATGCATGTTCTAATATTTGGATTAGGTTGAATGGTTGAATACTTGAATATATATGCATGTGCTACTAACCTTCCAGGGAAAGAGGAGCGACTGAAGATTGGATCGACAAACATTGATGAAGAGCGAGGAAGACTCAGTCATGATGATGGAAGATGACACCATGGGACATGCCTGATGAATTGAAGGAAGGATCATTTCAGGAAATATAGGAACACACTTACACTATATTTTTTGTGTGATCAATATTCTATTAAAGTGGTTATGTAGTCTTTATAATATTTTGACGTGGACTATTGCATTTTCTTTTCTTTATGGTGAGAATTAGTAAGACCTTATCTTCTTATGTTCAAATAAGTATCAACCCTCTATATAAAGGGATATGATTGTTAGAGATCAAGTTAGTTGGATGGTTGTAATGTTACTATAATTTGAAGCAAAATTACTCTTCCAGTTCTATGTGTTATCCTATGATAATGTAATCATTTTTTTGGAAATACAATGAAGAAGTGATTTTGAATTATATTATGTGTTGGTAGCTAGCTAAAGCCAACCAAGGGGGCCCACTTGGAAGGTGGATTAGAGTAGATTATATTAAGTTGTTTAAATCATTTACAACAATTCAAGTAAATTTTACTATTCTTTCCTGTAGCACTATGCATTGTGTATGTTCCTGCAACACTTGCAGAAATAATAATTGTGAATGCTTTGGGTTGATAGAATAGGTTAATATTGAAGTTATAGTTGTCAACATTACTTTCATTAGTAGACATGTGTGTTTTCCTTCCTGCAATAGTAGTATAAGTTTCTTTAATGTATTTTCCTTCCTACAACTTAAGTAAAATGACTTGATGAGAGACTTAGTGCACAAACTATGTTGTCCCATTTCAAGTATATGTCCTTGGGTTGACAATTTAAATGCACTTCATGATAGGGAAAATGATACTTAGTTTGAATACACTATTCCTAGGAGAAGCCTTGGCATGATTATTATTACCTATTATGGGGCTGTTCATTTTTGGCACCATTGCCAGGGATGATGTCAAGCTAAGAACCTTATTGAGTCATTTTAGATATTTTTTTCTTTCTAGATAGTATTAGCTCAGAACTTGCTTTACAAGTTTGTTATTCTACCTGTATGCATGGAAAGGGAAGAAGACGAGACATCTTTGACAGATTCCTTCCAAAAGAACCTACTAATTTGAACAAAGAGTCTAAAGAAGTTGAATTACCTTTTGTTGATGCAAGTCTTGAATTTCCTTCAGCATCCTCATCTATAGAAGACCCTTTTGATCCATTTGATCTTTGACCTTTTGCTAAAATTTTGGTCAGTTTTCTTGATAATTCCATCACAAATATAAATGTTTCTATTAATCCTTTGGCTATTGTCACTTCCCAACCACAACTTCACTCCCAAGTACCTAAATTGATGACACAATCTACCTTTCCATTCCCTCTTCCTAGCCTTATAAATAATGCTAATCTCAAGAACGTACCCACTGTTGCACTTCCAAAGTTCTATGGACTAATCATTGAAGACCCTACCACCTTTTTATTTGAGTTTGATATTCTTTGTCGAATCTTTGATTACAACACTGATAGTCATAAACTCAAGTTTTTTCCAGCAATATTAAAGGAGTTAACTCTAATATAGTTTATGGAATTAGGGGCTAATGCAACAATGAATTGAAATGAGATGCAAACTTTGTTTTTGCAGAATTATAAAGAGTATTATAAAGGGAGTGACTTGAGGGGGGATGACATCTTTCGTATGTCATAGAAGGAAGATGAAAATCTAGAAGATTACATTTCACACTTCCTATATAATCTACAGAATAATCCTCAGCATGCATTGCAGGAGGATTCACAAAAACTCATTTTCTTGAGGGGAGTAAATGACAACTATCTTGAAGCACTACATCTTATGGTTAGAGGAGAAATTTCTCAATCTTCCTAGGATGATCTTAATAAAATGTCTTAACTATTCAAGGTCAGCAGTGAATAAAGGCCAAGAATTTTGACCCACACTTGCTAAAGGAAGTGGCTCCGATATTTCTAAGATGAAAATTTCCAACCTACTGTCAAATTTTAAACAAGATATTATCAACAATGTTGCTACATAATTGGACACAATGCAGACCAAAAAGAAGCATGAAGATATCAAGACAAAGCTTGTTGAATACCACCCTCACTTTTGACAACAAAAGAAGGATTGTTGGTGTAAGCTATTGATTAATTTGGAGACCCAACACCTATTAGAAATAGGGAATACTGAGAGGGGGAGGGGGGGGGGGTGAATCTGTATTCTACAAACTTTATCTTTTATCCAATTATGGATATAACAGATTATCTTTACACATGCATAACATAAGAAGCTAAACAACATGCATAACAATAAAACTAAAGAACTCATAACACATGATATGTTCTCGAGGAAACCTTGGCCAAGGGAAAACCCCAGTGGGGATGGTACCCACAAAGATCCACTAATCAAAAGTATCTTGTTAAGGATGTTGACCCTGTTAGGAGTCTATTACAAGCATATAGTGTATCAGTCCTGATTAAGGGACTATAGGCCTTGTTAGAAGCCTCAACCCTGTTAGGAGTTGGTAGTACAAAATGTGATTACTAGATGAGCCCATTGCCCAAACAAGTAATGTATAATATACACTGATTACAAAAAGAGGTTAAGGTACATAACCTTATACTACTTGCATCAATATCTCTTTGTTTCTCTTTCACTATTGCAATTACATGTACATCATATTTCACATCATATCATTTCTTACAATTACAGCTCTACTTCTTTTCATTTTACAATTACATTTATACAAGTTATTAAGGCTAATAACTTGAATTGGTTGGCTGCCATATTACAAAATAAATTTATCCAAGGGTAAAAACTAGGATGTCATCCCTTTATATTGTTAATTCATTATTTTGATAAACAAAATAATCCCTTAACTCTTTACCAATTCTATCTTCAAAATCTATCCTATTAGCTTAACACTATCTTCAACAAAATTGTCATAACTCCTTCCATACATGTCGTACTAACTTGCACTCTAATATGAGTCATCATTAGTCACCATAGAGTCTATGTTCAAGTGTGCAAGCACTGAACTTACTCCAGTCAATGTCGCAAAACAAAACTATCTCCTGGTTCACTGGCAACAACATACTGTCTCATACTTAGACAATTTCATACTGCGCTCTAACATACTAGCTCTTCGACCTGTGTGATCTTGATGTAAGACATATGTTTCCATAATGACAACATCTATGTAACCAACTCAGTCAAATTACCAACAACACCTTCCTACTAAGTTCATGAAAATAGAAGGAGAGGACGAGCAAGTATTCTTTGTTGCTCAACATCGACCATGGGCCCCAAGACAAGGTATGCCTCAAGATCCTTTGCAATCTTTTAATCCTTATAATAACCAATGTAAGAACTAGAATTTTCAACACCCTTATCAGTATTCCCAACCTACTTGGAATAATTCCTAGCCTAATACTCAGCAAAATCATTGGTTTAATTCACAGTAAACCAAATGGCCACAACCTCAAAACCAATGGTAGCCACCACAAGGGAATTGAAAACCATATAACCAGTAGAAAGGACCCCAAAAATGGACTAATCAAAATCTTGGTTATCAATCCTTACCACCTCTAGTGTCTCAACCTGCACTCATGACATCTCCTATAGCCACAAGTCCTCCTCCAAGGTCAACACAATTACCTTCTCAGCCACAACCTAATCCTAACAACAAGAAACAACAACAACCTATTTATACTATAGATACCCAACATTACCTTGCCTATACATTAGAAATAACTAATATTCACTTAAGATCTAGCACTACTCTACCTGCACCAGAACCTCTTGTCATAACGGAAGTTCTAGACCTTCCCATAGCATCAACACCGCTTCCAAAAACTACTTTACCGAATAAAGTCCCACTAGCTAATATATCAAGTCAATCTGATGTTCATACCACAGTTAATCCCCCTTTTCCTCAAAGGCTTAGAGATGATAAATCTATACCCAAGGATGAAACACCATTTGATATTCTTGATCAGCTAAAAGACAAGCATATTCAAATTCCACTTTTTCAAGCTATCAAAGATGTTCCATTCTATGGGAAAGCTATTAAAAAAGTATGCCTTAAGAAGCCCGGACATAAGAAAAAGGACCCTCAAGTAGTACATGTTATTGGTCAACTTGCATATATTATGTTGGGAAAGATAGTCATTCCAAACTACTCTGACCCTGGAAGCCCAATTATTGATATTATAATTAATGGCCAGTCTGTGAAAAATGCTTTAATAGATTTGGGTGCTGTTATTAATGTTATGACTAAGGATACCATGCAAAGAATGAGTATAGAGGGATTGAGGACTACTCCAATAGTCTTACAACTTGTAGATAGCTCTACTATCACCCCAAATGGCATAATAGAAGATATAGTAGTTACATTAGATTCATGAGAATATCTTGCTAACTTCATGATATTATCACCCAAGGTAACTCTTGTTGGTTATCCAGTTATCATTGGATGAACTTGGTTAGACATAGTGGATGCCAGCATAAGTTATCATTTAGGTAACATGACCATTTCAAATGGCCAAACAATTAAGAAGTTAGCATTATATCCTCCAACCCAACCTCAACAAGATTTAAGTACTCTTATTTGGTCTGATTTGGGAGAAGAGGTGCAAGATCTGAATTCTGTTGCTCAACTGATGATGTTACACATAAAATCTTTCCTAAAACTTCAAGAAGATGATGATTTGATTCAAAGCATCCTTACTAATGATTGTGTCATGGTAAAAGATATCTCTGAAAGCTCTGTTTTGTAGTTGTCTACCTATGAAGACTGTGTTCTTCCTGTTGAACCTGAAATTATACATCAATTACTACGCTATGAGATATCCACAAGTCCTATATTTGAGGTATCAATGATTGAACTGACAACTAATGTGGAGCTCTCACTTGGTCACAACCTACATGTCAACAATAAACCATCATCACCACAATTATCATTATTAACTCAACTCCTTTGTAAACATGAGAAAGATTTTTCTTGGCAATATGGAGATATGAAAGGATTGAACCCAAAACTCTATACACATAGAATTTACATCAATGAAAGTAGTCTACCACTCCATCAACCTCAGAGAAGAATTAACCTAGCTTTAAGAGAAATTGTAAAGACTGAGTTGCATAAATTGTTGAATGCTATTTTTATTTATCCAATCTCAGACAACAAATGGGTTTCCCCATTAGTAATTATCCCTAAAAAGGGAGGTAAATAGAGAATATGTGTTGATTATAGAGAGCTAGAAAATGCCACAATGAAAGCTCATTTTCCCTTGCCATTCATTGATCAAGTTATGGATACCTTAGCAGGTAAAAAGTAATTTTCTTTTCTTGATGGATATAGTGGATATAACCAAATCAACATTGCTCCAGAGGATCAAGAAAAGAAAAAATTTACATGTCCTTGGGGAACATATGCCTATTATGTGTTTCCTTTTGGTTTATGTAATGCTCCAACTACTTTTCAAAGGGTTATTATCAACATATTTGTTGATATCTCACATGATTGCATGGAAATATACATGGATGATTTTACAACATTTGGTGTTACTTTTGAAGAAGCTTTGGAGAACTTAGAAAAAGTGTTGATCAAATGTAAAGAGCACAATCTATCACTGGACAGTGAAAAATGTTTCATGATGATGCAAGAAGGAGTTGTTCTAGGACACTTCATCTCAGAAGCTGGAATACAAGTGGACCCTGCAAAAATTGAGGTAATTCTTACATTGCCTACACCTAAAAATAAAAAAGATGTTAGATCCTTTTTAGGACATGCTAGTTATTAAAGACATTTCATTAAAATTTTTAGTCAAACAGCCAATCCATTATACACATTGCTTACAAAAGAGTCTGAGTTCACATGGATGCCAACTTGTGAGGAATCTTTCCTGTAGCTCAAGTCCCTTCTTACAATAGTACCAGTGCTAAGAGGACCTAATTAGACTTTACCATTCCATATTCATATTGATGCTTTTGATTATGCAATAGGAGCCCTCTTAGGTCAGAAAGCCAATAACCTTGAAAATGACATTTACTATATCAGCAAAAGTTTACATGGACCATAGCTAAATTATACAGTCACTAAAAAATAATTTCTAGCAGTTGTCTATGCTTTGAATAAATTATGTCATTATGTAACAAGATATCCAGTCTTTGTTCATACTGATCATGTAGCCACAAAATTTCTTATGAAAAAACCTGCCATTTCAGGAAGGTTAGCAAGATGACCTTTGCTCTTATAGGAATTTAATCTAACAATCATTGACAAGCTAGGTAAAGCTAATGTTGTGGCTAATTATTTATCAAGACTCCAAAATGATGCAACTAAAACTTCTATGATAGATGATACATTCCTTGATGAACATCTATTTCATATTGTTCTCAAAAGCCCATGGTATGGTGATATAAAAAATTACCTTGCAACTGACAAGATGCCTACACATTTTTCTCCTAAAGAAAGAAAACTACTCATTGAGAAAAGTTTTCAATTTTCTTGGATTGACAATACATTTTTCTATACTGGTCCAAACCAAGTCATGAGAAGGTCTGTACGTGAAGATGAAACTTATGACATCCTCCATTCTTGTCATGATGAGCCCTGTGGAGGACACTTTGTAGCTAAAAGGAAAGCTACAAAAATATTGACAATTGGTTATTACTGGCCTACACTTCATAAAGATACAACAAACTATACCAGGAAATGTGATAAATGCCAATGGATGGGCCATTCTACAAAGTTAGATGAAATGCCTTTACATCCATAGGTGGTTGTTACATCATTTGATAAATGGGGCATAGATTTTATTGGTCCTATAGACCCACCATCTAATGGTAAATCATACATTCTAGTATGCACAGACTATGTCACCAAATGGATTGAAGTAAAGGTGTGAAGCATGCACGTGATAAAAAAGTGGTCGAGTTCTTGTATGAAGAAATATTTACCTGTTATGGTGTGTCTAGAGAGCTGGTAATAGATTAAGGAGCATAATTCACATCAACCCTGATTACAAAACTTATGAATGAGTACAATATCAAACACATGAAGTCAATTCCCTACCATCCTCAAAAAAATGGTCAAGAAGAGGTTACAAATAGAGAATTTGAAGCCAGTCTCACTAAAATAGTTAAGCTACATCACTGAAATTGGAGCAGTCACCTTCCAGAAGCAGTTTGGGCTTTCTGAACAACATGGAAGACCACAACATGATTCACTCTATTTGAACTATTGTATGGGAAAAATTACAATGTTACCCATTGAATTTGAGCATAAAACATTGCACACATCCCTGAGGCTCAACTTTGATCTTCCTGCAACGTAGCGATACCACCTTCTCCACCTCAACTCTTTGGATGAGATGAGAAAAATCTGCATTGTAATGAACTGAAATAGTCCAAAAATAGTAGAAGAAGTAGCATGACTCACATATTAAGAATAAATGATTCTCGTTAGGTGATTGGGCACTACTATTTGATTCACAATTTCAAGAAATACAAGGTAAATTACAAACACAATGGTTAGGACCCTACAAAATAGATCATGTTTTTGACAATGGAGTTGTGCAACTAACAATAATTGATCCTATTCATTTCAAGCTATTGGTCAATGGTCATAGACTTCATCTATACCATCAACCAAAAACAAAGAATGATTTCCTATAGCAATTCAGCGACACTACTCCAGAACCACAAAAGATAATACTTCCTGCAGTAGAAGGTGACAACCTTCTTCTTGTAGCTTCAACCTAAATTCCATCGGGTATGCTCATAATAAATACTTCATTTATAATAAAGTTTATTTCTCCATTCAATTTCTAAATTCTTCTTCCCATCCCACTCCACTTCTCAACTTCCATACACCCATTCTCCATGTCAGCACATTTATATTTTTTCTATGCTTTCAATAATTGCCATATCAGTAGATGCAAACATCCTCAACACTCATTCCTTTGATGCAAATTTTCAATCTCGTCACCTTCTAGCACATTTCGCAACATAATGGAAGGTACAAATCTTCAATATTTTCCACTTTTAGTACATACATTTTGATTATTATATATAATACTGCACATATTTATAATTTGGCATTACGTCAGTTTCCTACCTCATGCTAAGTATGACAAGTGTGGCCACTTGTCTTAATTTCGTAGGGGACAGGTAAGTATATAATTTATCCAAGTCACTATTGTTGTACCCATCATTCCTAGTGAGATTGTTTGTCAATTCAAATTTGTACTTATATTCTTTTTTATTAAGTCCTTTATTTTTTGCACAAGTGTCATACCTCAATTTCCAAATTATCTCTGATTTTTGACTTGATGTAACCCTAAGATGACATAATCAAGTTATGTGAAGTTAATTGCATTCAAAAATATAATTCCTTCATTATTATCATTTAAAAAAATATAACACAGAGATTGCAAGGAAATTTGTAGTTTAAGGTGTAGTTGGGAGCTTAATTTCAGGGTATTTCAAAAGAGATTAGGAAATTGGAGAATTTCAGGAGAAATTTTTTTTTTGTCATTAACAAATTGCAAAAAGAATTCAGAGAAAGCATTTGGAACAATGGGAGGGTAGTTAATGCATCATGAACCAGTGGTTCACACCATTCTGCTCACAAATGTAGAAGCAGTCTAGAGATTCCATGCTTGCAGATGGCTTGGGTATTTCTTGAAGTTGATAAAATTTGACGAGTAGGTAGCCACCCAATTTATGAATACCTTTGAAGAAGAAGAGGCAAATGTGGGGGGCTTGATAGTTTTGTAAATAGAGGAAAGCATTAAAGAATTAACTAGGTTGCCTTCAAATGGGGAGCATTATCCTAATGAACACAATGCTAGGTCAGCTCGGGCTCAGTTCACCCTCCCTTCAGACCCTCCATTGGAGGTGAATAAACAAGGTTGTAGGCGTGTGTCCCTTCTTACCCCATTTGAAGAGGTAGAGACCCATATTATAAGGTACCTCACCCGCGAAGGAAGGTTTTCTCATTTGCATGCACACCATTTTAAATTGCTTAGTTATGTCAGGCATAATTCTCCATTCAATGTTCCAAATTTTCTTTATAATATGTTGAGTATTAGTGCCGAAGAAACTTAGAAAGGAAAAAAAATTCTATTACCCACCATGCACTGATTAAATTTCTTGTTGAAAGATCTCTTAGAGATGTGTCTCCTTTGGCATGAGATAAATTTGTTTAGGTCAATACTTTGCATCCTCAAAATGAACCTATTGAACAACCTGTCAATGAGAGCAAAATTCCGTCCAAGCCAACTATTGAAACAACCAGCCAGGGAGGAGAACCTAAAAATCTTAGGGAAAATGAATCTTCCCCTACTCTTGTGGAAATTGTACCTACCTCTTCCCAAAAGAAAGGGAAAAAAATTTTGGTGAAGGAACTTCAGTTCCTAAGAATGAAAATGAACCCCAAAACCCTACAGTTTCAAGAAATAAGAAAAGAAAGTTGGCTCCTGTAGCAACCACTCCTGCAATAGAGAGACCGAAGAAAACCGTTATAAATAAAATTGTAGAGGTTATGGAGACTCCCTTGCGGAGAAGTTCTCGGATGAGAGGGAAAATTCCACATGTTCCTCCAGATAGCCAATTTGTTCCCTTAGATAAACCTTCCACTAAACCCCACATTGATTATATTTTTGATAGTTCCCCAGCTCAAGTGAATGTTCCAAATAATTCCCAGAATTTGAATGAATCACTTGATAACCAGCCTAAAAGTAATTACCAGGAGCCACCTCAACAACATAATGATCCTGAGGAAATGCATCAAACAGTTCAAGAAGACAAGCAAGACGAATCTCAATTGTCTTAGCCATTAGATTACTCTTGTTCCAAGAATGCCATTGTACCCTTTAAAATAACCTAGTTAACTGATTATCTAGAGAAATATTGTAATGAAAAGAAAAAGAAAAAGCAAAAGACCTAGTCAGAAATGTTTGGCCCGCCTACTCTACAATCCATTCTTTTCAGTTTATACATTCATTTTGTTTTTAAAAAGACTCCGTGGAAAGAAGAAAGAATGAATATGAAAAAAGAAATTGATGACCAAAGGGAGGAAATAGAAAATTTGAAAGAACAAATGCAAAGGCAAAAGAAGAAAATGGACCATGCTTTAATGTTGGTAGATCAAATTATTGCCTGCAGGCCTCATCCCAAGGTCTATGTAATATGTTTAAAAGGACAATTCCTTTTGTTTAAGCTAATGATGACTATTAAGGATAAAGAGTCAGAGTTTAGGACATCTCAAGAATTTTATGGTCTGCACCAAACCATTCCTACTTGGCAACAAAACCTACTTTGTGAACTTTACCTCCATAACTTTATTATTCCTAAAGAAACTGATTGGAATCCCCTATTTTATATTGGAGATATACATCTAAAGGCCTTAATGTCATGGATGCACAATGAAACCAATTATTATAGGAAATTAGATAATTATAGGGACTATGAGAGATAAAAAATAGTTACCCTTGAGGGATGAAAGTAGTAAGCCTGATGTTTTTCTAAGGGACTCGTTCAATCTCACTTATGTAGACACAAAAATAGAGACCATGGATAGAATTTTTGTTGTTAGAGAGAAAGTTTACAAAGAGTATCAGGGGATGCCCTATTTTACCTTCTAGTGAGCCCTTGTAGGTGTCAGGAATAGATGAAACAGGTTGCTAGAGGCTTTTAAGAAGTCAGAGCCACATAGTCCTCTCAACCTTGAAGCAACAATGAATAGGGCACCCAAATACATGTAGTTGGGAAGGCAAATTCAGTGTGAGATCTTTGTCCCTTGACATTCAAGCCACCAATTCTCATGTGGCCTTTGTATGATGTTAATTCTACAAAGCTAGATCAGCTCCATGAAGATTACAAGATGGATTACTGGGAAAGGACTAGGGGATTCTATTACACTTTCAAGAGAAAAAGGAGGGAAAATACTCAAGTTGGGGAGTTCAGGGGAATCACTAAGAAATTTAATGCTTGAGGACAACCATTATGCTCATAGGGGACATATGATGGGGAAATAATTGGTCTTTATTTTATCATACTTTTATGCTCTATTTTCAGACATTCCTAAAATACTTGTTATGTCTTTTCAATATTTGAACTTATGAACATGCTATAAGTGCAGTCAAACCAACAAAACCTATGGGTAGATAATAGTCGATATACTTTGCCAAATATTATACATATGTTGTAGTATTTTCTATAATTGTTTGAATGTATGTTATAATATTTGGATTAGGTTGAATGGTTGAATACTTGAATATATATGCATCTGCTACTAACCTTCTAAGGAAAGAGGAGCGACTGGAGAGTGGATCGACAAACATTGATGAAGATCGAGGAAGACTCAGTCATGATGATGGAAGACCATTATGACACCATGAGACATGCCTGATGAATTAAAGGAAGGATCATTTTAGGAAATATAGGAACATGCTTACGCTATATTTTCTCTATGACCAATGTTCTGTTGAAGCGATTATGCAGTCTTTATAATATTCTGTAGTGGACTGTTGCATTTTCCTTTCTTTATGGCATGAATTGGTCATACCTTATCTTCTTATGTTAAAATAAGTATCAAACCCCTATATAAAGGGATATGATTATTAGAGCCAAGTTAGTTAGATGGTTGTAATGTTACTATAATTTGAAGAAAAGTTACTCTTCCAGTTCTATGTGTTATCCTATGATAATGTAACCAATTTTCTGGAAATACAATGAAGAAGTGATTTTAAATTATATTGTATGTTGGTAGCTAGTTGAATCTGACCAAGGGGGCACACTTGGAAGGTGGATTATAGTAGATTATATTAAGTTTTTTAGAGCATTTACAATAGTTCAACTAAAGTTTACTATTCTTTCCTATAACACTATGCACTGTGTATGTTCCTGCAACACTTGTAAAAATAATCATTATGAATGCTTTGGGTTCATATAACATGTTAAGATTGAAGTTACAGTTGTCAGAATTACTTTCATTAGTAGACATGTGTGTTTTCCTTCCTGCAATAGTAGTATTGGTTTCTTTCATGTATTTTCCTTCCTACAACTTAAGTAAAATGACTCCATGAGAGACTTAGTGCACAAACTGTGCTATCCCATTTCAAGTATACGTCCCTGGGTTGACAATTTAAATGCACTTCATGATAGGGAAAATGATACTTAGTTTGAATACACTATTCCTAGGAGAAGCCTTGGCATGATTATTATTACCTATTGTGGGGCTGTTCACCGCTTCTGGGAAAGATCTTTGGTGCTTATAGATCCTACACAACCAGTCAAATTGGGAACAAAAGAATCATCCCAGATGATACATCTCACGCAGTCATTGTCTGAAGAAGAAAAATAATACTTCATATAGTTTCTCATGAAAAAAAAGACCAACTTTGCTTGGTCTTATTTAGATATGCCTGTACCTAATACATATTTAATAATGCATCATTTATCCATTTCTCTAGAAGTAAAACTGATAAAATAAAAACTAAGGAAAATGCACCCCCATGTTGTACTATTGGTTAAAGCTGAGTTGGAAAAAATGTTGAAAGCAGGCTTCATAAGAGCTATTGACTATGCTATATGGATCTCTGATATTGTACCTATTTCTAAATCAGACAAATCAATCAGGGTATGTATACATTTTTAGGATCTAAACACAGCTTCTCCAAAAGACAACTTCCAACTTCCTAATATTGACATGATTGTAGATCTCATAGTTTGGTATGAGATGTATTCCGTAATGGATGACTTCTTAGGTTAGAACCAGATAAAGATATCACTCAAGGATCAAGAGAGAAATTTGTTTACTTTTTCATGGGGCATGTTTTGTTGGAACATTATGCCTTTTGGTCTCAAAAATGTAGGTGCCACATATTAGAGAGAAATGAAGACTATATTCCATGACATGATGCATAATAATATGGAAGATTATGTGGATGATACATTGGCTAGATCAACAAAGAGAACAACACACCTGGCTGACTTAGAAAGAATCTTTAATAGGATGGAACATGATAGGGAGTTGTAGGATCACCAATATAACTCTTTACTCTTATTATGAAAGTTCAACTCTCAACACTCATCTCTTTCATCCTATAAGTTTTCTTTATGAAATTTGCTTGTCCCTAACCCTCTTCTATCCCTCTAGGATCTCCTAAGACTTCCCACTTATTTAGGATCTTACATCCTCCCCTTAGACCTAGCATCTTATATGAAATCTTCCACGTGGATTAACCAAAATCCTCCTCTCTTCCTTTTTCCTGATGGGTGAGAATGTTTTCATGATAGGCTTAAACTTTGCTTATTCAGCACCCCAATTAGCCCTCTATTTCTTGTTTTTTTGGAATAACTTAAAAAATATTAAAAAATACTCCACAAACCATTTGAGTTCTAGATACCCTTTATGAAGACCTTTAAGATTCAACATGTTTTGGGTCTCCACTCTGTTGTATAGTACAAAACCCATCTTGCACTAAAATTAGGCTTTTTATGGCTCAAACACCTTCTACTCACTTGAAATCTTGATGTGAAATAATAAAATGAATTCCACCAATTTCAAGGTATCTACATATGTTCAGGGGATCCTCTCAAGGTGTCTTGGGTGTTCCACCAATATCCATAATCTACTTTCTATGCTCTGATATGCTTTTCCCTAGCCAGGCACAACAAAAGTTAATCTAGGGCTTGCAATTATTTACATCAAAGATTGAATATGCATTCAAAACAAAATTTAAAATAATATGCACTACCCCCTCTTTCATTTCACTAAGGGCATTGAGGATTTGAAGGTTAAAACTCAGGGAAAGGTCATTTTTATAGACTAAACCCTAGGTCTGGTAGTGAATGCCCAGTTTAACAAGAAATTACTGAATAGTAATGAAAAGAATTTTAATACTAAAAAAAATGTGTATAATGAAAGATAAAAATGGTAACACACTTCCTCATGTCACAACATCCTCAAAACATCTCCACCATGCATCTAGAGTTCTTAACAAAGATATGCAAGTTTTCAGAAAATCAATCTCAGTTCTTTGTATTATTGCGCTGCTCTAAGAAATTGTTCAACCTCCTTTTAATACACAAAAAAAATTCCATTAATAACCAAGGGGTGGCCTTCCAAATACTTCTATGTGGCCTTAACTAATTTAAAACTCCTTCTAGCAACATTATGAAAAGTTGCTTGTAACATTTTATGCAAGTTTTCACTTTTTCACCAAAGTTGCTCTTAGTTACTCCTAGGTGCTCAAAAAGATTCAAGGGATTAATTATCATCTTGATAACCTTAGAAACACTTATATAAAAAAAAACCAATTTAAATCCATAAGCTCTCTACCCTTGAACAAGATGGGGGGTTGATAAAGAGCACAACTAGGATTAGGTAGCCTAGTCTTCCTACAACACCTAATGGGCTTAATACCCTTATTACAATAACATGAAAGAAAAAAAATCTCAAGCCAACATGAAGGGGCACAATTCATGAAGACTTTACAGCAAAAAAAATAATGACAGAAAGGTATCAAGAAGTGGATCATCATGTGTGCCCCCACCATAGACCTTGGGCATATAGAACTCAAGTCCCTTGAGTTGGTGCAAATCAATACCATCCTTCTTCAATTCTTCATATTTCATCCAAGTGGCCTTTGCCTTAGGCAAACCTTTCCATTTAATCAAGTGTTCCATGTAGGTCTAATTTTAAGTGTGCTTGGCAACACTGCCTTCCAATACCTTTTTAGCTTGAGGTGGTATTTGAAGAGGAAGCAAACCCATGTCTATGGAACTATTTGTTTCCAATCCTTGTGGATCTAAAACAATTGAAACATCTAATGAATGGCTTTTGTAAGGAATAAAGTCTACTACATTAAATATGGGAGATAAAGCTACATCTGTTGGTAGGTAAACTTTATAGGCATTGGAGCCATACTTGGCTAGAATTTTACAAGGTCCAATTCTCCTCATGTGCATCTTGGAGTGGCTTACCTTTGGTAGTTTCTTTTGATTAAGATGCACCATGACCAAATCCCAAATTTGGAATTGAAGGTCCCTCCTCTTTAAATCAGCCTTAGCCTTAACTTGGAGAGCATTATCCAAAAATCAATGTCTAACTTAGTCATGAACTTCCTGCATAGCTTGAGTAAACTATGCATAACCACTCTATTTATCCATGGTGGAGCTATCTCTGAGTTCTAATATGCCTCTAGGGTGGAGACCATAGACAATTTCAAAAGGAGTTTTCCCAGTTCTTTTGTTAATAGTATCATTATAGGCAAATTCTGCCTAATGGATTATCTAATCCCATGCTTGTCCTTGAGCCTTAGTAAGGCATCTAAGAAGGTTTCCCAAAGACCTATTGATGACCTCAGTCTGTCTATCTATCTGAGGGTGATAAGAAGACCCAAAGGAAATATTTGTACCCAATTTGTGCCATAGAGTTTTTCAAAAAATGACCAATAAATTTAGGATCTCTATCTAAGACTATGCTAGTGGGAAGACCATGAATTGTGACAATTTCTTTGAAAAGAAAATGAGTAATGTGAGAAGCATAATGAGTTACCTTGCAAGGGATGAAGTGGGCCATTTTACATAATTAGTCCACTACCACATACACACTGACAAATCCACTTTTTGTTTTGGGTAGCCCAACTACAAAATCCATACTAAGACAATCCCATGGTCTAGAAGGAATGAGTAGAGGCTGATAAAGCCCTACATTGGTGGATGTTCCCTTGGCCCTTTGACAAATACATAATCTTTCTACATGTTTTTAGACATATCTTTGGAGCTTTGGCCAGTACTAATGTCTCTGTACTAATTCAAGTGTCTTATTGATTCCAAAATGACCCGCTAAACTGCCATTATATTTCTCTTGCATTATGTTGTTCCTCATGGATCCTCTAGGGACACATAACTTCCCCCTTTAAATATAAACCCATTATACAATGTATAATATGAATGTGCACTATGAAAATGATTCTCAAAGGTTTTACATACCTTGAAGGCCTCTAATAAGCCCTCATCATCTCTATATAGGTCCTTAAAATTTTCAATCCCAATACTCTTCAACTGAACTTCTTGAACAAGTAGCAATCTTCTACTCAAAGAATCAACAACCTTTTTTCTCTGACCTTTCTTGTGCTTAAGGGTGAAATTATAGGAGTGTAGATACTCGACCCATTTCAAATGCCTATGGTTGAGTTTATCTTGAGAGTTTAGGAAGCATAAAGCATGGTTGTCGGTATAGACTATAAACTCTTTGGGTAGGAGGTAAAGCCTCCATTTCCTTAAGGCTTGTACAAAGGCATAAAGCTCTAGATAATATGAGGAGGACTTTATTTTGGCCTCATTGATTCTTTCACTAAAAAAATACCACCAGTCTCCCTTCTTAACTAAGAACAACACCAATTGCTACATTGCTTGCATCACACTCCACTGTGAATAATTTATCAAACCTTGGGAGGATTAAAATGGGTTGAGTAGCTATCTTGTGTTTAAGCTTTTCAAAGCCCTAATTAGCAGAAAGTGTCCATTGGAATCTATCCTTCATTCCACCCTTGTTGGTGTCTAATATAGGAGAGAAGATTTCACTAAAGTGTCTAATGAACTTTCTATAATAAGTTGTCAAACCATGAAATCTCCTTATTTTAGGAGCATATTTAGGAGGAGGCCAACTTAGAATTGCTACAACTTTGTATGGATCCATCTTTAGATATCTTGTTGAGACCAAAAAGCCTAGATACACCAATTCATGTTTCATAAACTCACACTTCCCCAAAGTGATTATTAATTTCACATCATGAAACTTCTTCAATAGAATATTTAAATGTCTAAGATGATCTTCATTAGCTTTACTAAAGATTAATATATCATCTAAGTAAACCATAAAAAATTTACCAATGTAATCCTTGAGGACTTTATTCATGAGCCTCATGAAGGTACTAAGAGCATTAGTAAGCCCAAAGGGCATTACCAACTATTCATAAAGACCTTCATTAGTTTTGAAGGTATTCTTCCATTCATCCCCCTCCTTTATCCTTATTTGGTGATAACCACTTTTAAGATCTATTTTGGTGAAGTATTGAGCTTCTCCTAGACAATCCATGATATCTTCATTTCTAGGAATTGAGAATCTATACTTGATGGTAGTTTTATTGATGGCTCTTGAGTCTGTACATAATCTCCATTTTCCCCCTTTCTTGGGTGCTAGTACAATAGGTACTGCACAATAATTAATACTCTTTGTAATCAATCCATTGTCAAGAAATTCTTGGATTTGTTTGGCTAATTCTTTAGTCTGTTGTGGTATCATTTTATATGCTACCTTAATTGCTAGAGAAGCCCCTAGGATAAAATCTATTTGATGACTAATAGCTCTAGAAGGTGACATAGTACTAGGGGTCCCATCACACACTATATCCTTGTACTTATCCAAAAGTTCTTGTATTACTGTAGGGATCTCTATTTTCTATTTTTCCTCTTTCTCTTCTTTGGTTTTCAAGACTAAAGAATAACCTATTCCTTCCCCTTCTTCTATTGTCTTAACAAGTTCTTTCTCCTTTACTAACAAGATATTAGGACCTTCTGGTTTGGGTTCTTTGTCTTCTCCTAGGGACTGTAGTTTATAAGTTACTCCATTTTTTTGGAAAGTATAAGCATTTTTCCACCATCATGATAGGCTTTCCTATCAAACTACCAAGGTATTCATAGGAGTAAATGATAATCATCCATTGGTAGTATGTCACATAAAATTTTGTCTTTATACCCTCCTATAGTAAATTCCACCTAAGCTTTCTTAGTTAGTAATATATGTTTCCCCTTATTCAACCATCTAAATGTATAAGGAGTAACATGAGGAACTCTTTCTAATTGAAACTTATTTACTACCTCTAAAGAAATAATGTTATCTATACAGCCTAAATCAATAATTACCCTACATATCTTGCCTGAGATCTTGCAATTGATCCTTAAGAGTGCTCTCCTTTGAGGTACCTCCTCCTTGATTGGCTCTTTTAACAGGGTTCTCTTCACCATGAGAGTCTCCCCAACTTCCAAAGCTAACTGCACTTTTGATGTCTTAGTGCTACTTCCATCTTCTTGAATATAATTCACCCTTCTTTCAACACCTTGGGATGTGGTAGCCTTCTTTGAGCATATATAGGTAGGATGAACCAACTAATTACAATTGTAACACTTCATGTTTGAGAAGTGGTATCCTCTACTTGATGATTCTCCTCCAAACCTCCTTCTACTTTGGCTCCTTCCTCTGTAGCCCCCTCCGCTATTGGAGTCACCATGCTGCTCTGATGGTCTAGACTCTCCTTGGAACCTCTGGCCTTCACTTCTCCCTCAATTACCACCTCTATGACTTCTTTAATCTTTGTCCCTACCTCTATGATCCTTCTCTTGTCTTCTTTTGATCTTTTCCTCCATGTTGAGTGCCAATTGATAGCACCTTTGAGCTTTGGTAGCACTTAAGAGACTTATTTCTTCTTGAATATTTAGTCTCAATCCATTGAGGTATCTTGTTGTCTTCACACTCTTAGGTTTAGCAATATTGGACCTCAAGCATAATTTTTGGAATTCTTCCATGTAAGTACTACCTTCTAAATATTTATGCCTTAAAGTCTTCCTTTTCTCATGTAGTTGGACTTCATAGTCCTCAGGAACATGTGTTTCTTTAATCTTGTTAACCATGCCCTTCCATGACACGATCACATGTTTATCTTCCTTCACTCTTTCTGCTTGAACAAACTTCTACCATGTTAAAGAAACCCCTTTTAACTTGGATTGTGCAACCTTCACCTTCTTGGCCTCTAGAGTACTTTCGCATTCAAAGAAGTTCTTTACTACTTCTAGCCAATCCATGTCCAAGTTTGCATCCATTTTCCTAGTGAAAGTTGTAAGGAAACTCAGGTGCGAAAATAGATTCCTACGCTAATCTCTATAGGAGAGTATTGTGCAAATTCTTATAAATCCTTACAATTTCAGATTCGTTAACTACTTTAACAAAGATATTGCAACCACATACAATGCATACAGAAAAATAGAGAATGACACAATGATACACCTTGGGGAAAACCTTTCGGTAAAAAATCCCAGCACTCCAAAACCTGCACAATGTATTATCTTCAACACAAAGATTACAATACACTTGCAATGCAAGTTCTTTTAGGAGATGAGAGACAAAGCCAACAAGACTTAAACTTTTTGTTATATCTCTCCCATAGGAGCAGCATCATATATATAGACTCCTCTGGACCCAAAAATAGGCACAACCACCAAGACCCATGCACAAAGCCACATGTACATAGTTGTTACATGCAATCCCAAGAATAGGCATCCATCCTTAAAATAGACTATGACAGCTTGTCATAGAATCCACCAAAAATAATAGTCACAAGAGAAGTGTAAGAGAATCTGTTATACCAACCTATTTTTGGCATATTCTCTTACACACACCAACCACTTCTTCTTGGGCACCCAAATAGGCCCAAGTCATAAGATGCTCTTACACCTGTCATAGCACATTCCTTAAATAGTTCTTACACGTCATAGGAATCTGTCATGACCATTTCAGTCATGATCTCCTTACGCATGAAATACCAACACATCAAGTGGAGTGACACATCAACATGCCAACTAGACATGTACACTCACACTTAATTACATTATTTGCAAAAAATACATTTACAAAACAAATAATAAGAATAGGAATTATCCAAGGTTGAGACACCTTATTCCTAACATTCTCCCACTTGTCAAACACCTTGTAAGAGCAACAGGAACATAACAGGAACTTTAACCGCTATAGGCCAAAAGGCCCATAGACTCTGAACACCATCTGAACTTCTTAGTGCCCACTCGTTTCATTAATGCATTTGCAACATTCTTCACAGTATCTACCTTCTCCAAATTTACCTTTCCATCTTCCACCATATCTCTCACAAAGTGAAATTGCACATCAATGTGCTTCGTTCTGGCATGGAAAGTTGGATTCTTTGCAAGGCAAATAGCGCTCTGACTGTCACACCAAATAGTAATCTATTCTGCATCAACACCAACATCAGAACACAATCTTCTAAGCCAAATGGCTTCTTTACAAGCATGAGTAGCAGCCATGTACTCATCTTCTGTAGTGGACAAAGCAACCATAGGTTGTCGCTTACTCATCCAACTGATGGCACCACCAAACATAGTGAACACATAAGCACTGGTGGATCTCCTGTTGTCAATATCACCTGCCCAATCTGAATCTACAAACCCACAAATACAAACTGAATGTGGAGATCCAGAAGAGTTACCATGATAACATATGGAGTAATTTGATGTACCCCTCAAATATTTGAATACTCACTTAACTGCATCCCAATGTACCTGTCCAGGATTAGCCATAAACTGACTCAGGACTCCCACTGCTTGGGCAATGTTTGGTCTAGTACAGACCATAGCATACATAAGACTGCCAACTGCACTAGCATAAGGTACTCTACTCATGTCCTCCACCTCACTAGGAGATTTTGGACAATCATCTACAGATAACTTTGTTCCCATAGAAATAGGAACACATAGTGGTCTACAATCTGCCATGCTGAACCTGTCCAACATAGACTTCACATACTTACTCTGACTCAACCAAAGTTTTCTGTTAGACCTATCTCTACTAATTTCCATACCCAAGATGTACCTAGCTACCCAAGATCTTTCATCTCAAACTGTGCTGACAACTGAGATTTAAAATCATAAATCATACCCTTACCCTTCCCAAACAACAACATATCATCAACATATAATGCAACAATAAGAAGGTGATCATTTTCAACTCTGAAATAAACACAATGATCTAATTTTGATCTTACAAATCCAATTGACAACACAAAGGAATCAAACTTAAGGTACCACATCCTAGGAGATTGCTTCAAACCATATAGAGATTTCTTTAATCTGCAAACTAAGGATTCTTTACCTTTAACAATGTAGTGCTCAGGCTATGACATATAAATCTCTTCCTCCAAATCACCATGAAGGAAAGCTGTCTTCACATCCATCTGTTCTATCTCTAAATCATATGATGTAGCAAGAGATAATAGAAATCTAATGGATGTCAACTTTGCAACAGGAGAGAATATTTCACCATAATCTATTCCCTCTACCTGTGAATACCCCTTTGCAACCAATCTAGCTTTATACCTTTCAACACTGCCATCTGCACAAAATTTCTTCTTGAACACCCATTTACAGCCAACAAATTTTCTCCCTTTAGGCAAAGGTATAAGGTCCCAAGTTTTGTTTTTCTCCAATGAAGCCATCTCATCATCCATAGCCTCAATCCAGGAACCTGCATCTTCCATGCCCAAAGCCTCTTTCACAGATCTAGGCTCATCAGTGTTAGTAATTAAAGCAAAGGCACAACTAGAATCTAACATAGAATAACCAAACCTTTCTAGTTGCTTTCTTTCTCTCATGGATCTCCTCAAGGGCTGAGGTTGAGGTTGTTCTTCCTCTTCTTCTGAACTATCAGAGCTGCTAGAGCTCTCCTCATCATTAGACCCAACATGGTCTCTATGTTCAGTCTTCTCAGGGGTAGGAGGCAACTGAACAACATCTTTTTCCTTTTCTTTTTCATTTGGTTGTAGCACAAAATGAGAAGATGTTAGCTCTCTAAAAATAACATTTCTACTATACAAAACCTTACTAGTCACAGGATCCCAAAGCTTGTATCCTTTCACACTAGCACTGTATCCGATGAAAATACATTTAACAACTTTGTTTTCCAACTTAGATCTTTTCTCCTTTGGAACATGTGCATAAGTTTCACAACCAAAAACATGAAGATGTCTAATTGAAGGATTCTTACCAGACCACACCTCCATGGGTGTCTTACCAACAAGGGCTGATGTAGGAGATCTGTTAACCAGATAGCAAGTAGTGGCCACAGCTTCGGCCCAAAACCTTTGTTCTAAACTAGCTCCACTAAGCATACTCCTAGCCTTCTCCATTAGTGTCCTGTTCATTCTCTCTGCAACTCCATTTTGCTATGGGGTATAAGGAGTTGTCTTATGCCTCTCGATACCTTGTTCTTTACGGACCTGTTCAAACTCTATTGAGCAAAACTCACCACCATTGTCAGTTCTCACACACTTAATCTTCTTACTAGTCTGATTCTCTACAAGAGCTTTAAATTCCTTAAATTGACTAAAGACTTGTGTCTTAATTTTAAGGAAATAAATCCATGTCCTTCTACTGTAATCATCTATGAAAGATACAAAAAATATAGACTTGGAGATTGAAGGAACTTTTACAGGACCAAATACATCAGAATGAATAAGATCCAAAACATCAGAAGATTTGTGAGAACTAGAGTAAAACTGAACATGATTTTGTTTACCATAGACACAGTGTTCGTAGAAATCAAACTCAAGATTGCAATCATTTAACCCCTCAATGAGATTTTTATTCTTCAGGGTTCTGAGACTCTTTTCACCAATGTGGCCAAATCTCATATGCCACAACATTGTCTTTTCTGCAGGAAGCTTACCTTCCGAAGTGTTTGCACTACCATCGGAACCAATAGCCATAGACTTCTTCACTACTTGTTCAGATGGTGAGGATGAAGAACTATTACATAGAGGAATACATGCATCTAGCTGAAATAAGGTACCTCTCCTAGTACCCCTTGCAAGCACTATCGATCCTCTTATCATCTTGCATCCTTCTTTCGAAAAAACAACTTGCACACCTACATCATTCAGCATACTTACAGATAATAGGTTTCATGCCAAACCTGGAATGTACATAGCTCTGTTGATTCCCTTTCCTCATCCATCAGGAAATTTGATAGTGACCCTTCCACATCCAACTATCTTTAGGTGAGAATCATCACCCAAGTACACCTTTCCACCATCGAACTCTTCATATTTTGAGAACCAGTTTCGATGAGAGGTCATGTGAAAAGATGTGCCTAAGTCAACCAACCACACATCATCAGATGCATGGGCTGCCAAAGCTGTGATGAATGCATCGCCATCTTCTTGAGATCTTTCTAAAGCTGAATCTGAACCTTTCTTCTTCTTCTTCGGCTCTTTGTAGTCTTTACAGAAGTGCCCAGATTTATCACAGTTCCAACATTTTGCCTTGGACTTATTGGAAGTCTTTGACTTCCCACAGGATTTGGATCTACCCTTATTGTCAGACTTATTGTCATTTTTCTTCCCTCTTTCAGTGGATCTCCCATGAATAGCAAGGGCTTCTTTTTCTGAAATAGAAGCCTTTCTCCACATCTCCTCTAATAGTAGCGAAGATACCACATCATCCATTTTGAAGGTGACTAAAGTGCTTCCGAGAGCCATCACAAGATGGTCCCATGAATCCGGTAAAGAACACAAAAGTGTGTAGCAATGATCCTCCTCCTCTAACTTGACACCAGCTGATGTCAATTGTGCAGCCAGCAGATTAAATGCATTTAAATGATCCGTTAAGGATCCACCTTCCTCCATTCACAAAGAGTACAAATTCTTCCTCAGGAACAACTTGTTCACTAGAGATTTGGCCTGATACACGGCCGCAAGTCTTTCCTACAAACTATTTGTGATTTTCTCATCTAGAACATTCAGAAGGACTGCATCGGTTAAACAGAGTCTTATGAGACCCTTAGCTTTACAGTCTTTGATATCCCAATCTGCTTGAGCTATTGTTGCTGATCTTGTAGCACTTGAAGTCACTTCCCATAGGTCATGATCTTCCAACATGTCTTCCATCTTGAGTTTCCACAACTCGAAATTAGTGCCATTAAATTTCTCCACCTCCATTCTTCCATATGATGAACTTGCCATCTCAATCTGCAAATAAGATTCAAAATGCTCTGCAAAAAACTCCCACTCAAACTTGAGATTAGCTCAAAAAACCCTACCTAACAACTAGCATCAAAAGTTGATCAAGCTCTGATACCACTTGTAAGGAAACTTAGGTGTGGAAACAACTTCCTACGCTAATCTCTATAGGAGAGTATTTTGCAAATTCTTATAAATCCTTACAATTTCAGATTCATTAACTACTTTAACAAAGATATTGCAACCACATACAATGCATATAGAAAAATAGAGAATGACACAATGATATACCCTAGGGAAAACCTTTCAGTAAAAAACCCCAGCACTCCAAAACCTGCACAATGTATTATCTTCAACACAAAGATTACAATACACTTGCAATGCAAGTTCTTTCAGGAGATGAGAGACAAAGCCAACAAGACTTAAACTTTTTGTTATATCTCTCCCATAGGAGCAGCATCATATATATAGACTCCTATGGACCCAAAAATAGGCACAACCACCAAGACCCATGCACAAAGCCACATGTACACAGTTGTTACATGCAATCCCAAGAATAGGCATCCATCCCTAAAATAGACTATGACAGCTTGTCATAGAATTTGCCAAAAATAATGGTCACAAGAGAAGTGTAAGAGAATCTGTTATACCAACCTATTTTTGGCATATTCTCTTACACACACCAACCACTTCTTCTTGGGCGCCCAAATAGGCCCAAGTCATAATATGCTCTTACACTTGTCATAGCACATTCCTTAAATAGTTCTTACACATCATAGGAATCCGTCATGACCATTTTAGTCATGATCTCCTTACGCACAAGATGCCGACACATCAAGTGGAGTGACACATCAACATGCCAACTAGACATGTACACTCACACTTAATTACATTATTTGCAAAAAATACATTTACAAAACAAATAATAAGAATAGGAATTATCCAAGGTTGAGACACCTTATTCCTAACAAAAGTCAGTATTATATCCTCTTTTGGTTTTCCAGCCAAAGCTTCTAAAGCCTTAATGAAAGGTTTTATATCTTCACGTACATTATATTCTACTTGTTTAGGGAACACTTCTTCATTGTCTAAGTCATTCTCCTTTGTTTCCACAAGCTTGTCTACTTGTTTCTTTACTTCCTTCAATGTGGCTTTTGACTGTTCTAATCTTTCTATCAACCTTTGATTTTCTTCCTCTCTTGAATTTTTTTAGCTAGATCTACATTAGTCACCATGCTAACCTCTCCTACTAATTCTATATCACTTATATACCTCCTTCTTTGTCTAAGGTTTGGATCTTGGCTCTGATAACACTATGATAGGGATCCCTAGGATCACCAATCTAACTCTTTACTCTTATTATAAAAGTTCAACTCTCAAAAATAATCTCTTTCATCGTATAAGTTTTCTTTATGAAATTTTCTTGTCTCTAACCCTCTTCTATCCCTCTAGGATCCCCTAAAACTTCCCACTAATTTAGGATCTTGAATCCTCTCCTTAGACTTGACATCTTATATGAACTCTTCCACATGTGGATTGACCAAAATCCTCCTCTCTTCCTTTTTCTTGATGGGTGAGAATTTTTTCATGATAGGCTTAAAATTTTCTTATTTAGTGCCCCAAGGATCAACATTTTTTATCCAATTTGTTTATCAATTTCACAGGAAGGTCTAGAATTGACCTACAAGGATTAGCCCCCAATTAGCCCTCTATTTCTTATTTTTCTAGATTAACTTCAAAAATATTCAAAAGGACCCCAAAAACAATTTGAGTTCCATCTACCCTTTATGAAGACCTTTAAGATTCAACAGGTTTTGGGTCTCCACTCTATCGTATAGTACATAACCCAACTTGCACTAAAATTAGGCTTTTTTTTTGCTCAAACACCTTCTACTCACTTGAAATCTTGATGTAAAATAATAAAGTGCATTCCACCAATTTCAAGGTGTTTTCATATGTTCAAGGAATCCTCCCAAGGCGTCTTGGGTGTTCCACCAATGTCCATCATCTACTTTCTATGCTCTGATACGCTTTTCCCTAGCTAGGCATAATAAAAGCTCACCTAGGGATTGCAATGATTTACATAATAGATTGAATATGCATTCCAAACTAAAATTAAAATAATATAAACCACCCCATCCTTCATTTCACCAAAGGAATTGAGGATCCCATGATTAAAACTTAGGGAAATGACATTTTTGTAGGCTAAACCCTAGGTCTGGTAGTGAATGCCTAGTTTAATAGGAAATTACTAAATAGAAATGAAACTAATTTTAATACTCAAAAAAATGTGCAGAATGAAAGATAAAAATTGTAACACACTTCCTTGTGTCACAACATCCTCTAAACATCTCCAGTACACATCTAGAATACTTAACAAAGACTTGCAATTTTTCAGAAATTCAATCTCACTTCTTTGTATTATTGCTCTGCTCCAAAAAATTGTTCAACCTCCTTTGCAGAGACACCAAAAATACACTTAAGAACCATAGGGTGGCCTTCTAACTTCTAGGTGGTCTTAACTGATTTATAACTCCTTCGAGCAACATTATGAAAAGTTTCTTGCAACATTTTGCGCAAGTTTGCACTTTTCCACCAAAGTTGCTCCTAGTTACTCCTAGGTGCTCAAAAAGCTTCAAGGGCTTAATTATCACCTTGATAACCTTAGAAAAAATTATAGAAAAAAAAAAAAAATTTAAATCCAAAAGCTGTATACCCTTGAACAAGATGGGGGGTTGACAAAGAGCACAACTAGGATTAGGTAACCTAGTCTTCCTACAAAACCTAATGAGCTTAATACCCTTATTACAATAACATGAAAGAAAAAAATCTTAAGCCAACATGAAGGGGCACAATTTATGAAGACTTTACAATAGAAAAACACTGATAGCAAGGTATCAGGAAGTGGATCATCAAGTCATGAAGTGGATCATCAGGTGTGACCCCACTAGAACAATTCAAATTGAAATTGAACCCAAAGAAATGTTCCTTTGGTATAACATCAGGCAAGCTCCTTAGGTACATCATACCAATAAAATGCATTTAAGTTGATCTAGAAAAGGTGAAAGTGATAATGGTGATGCAACCACCAAAGAATGTTAGCCAAATGAGAACCTTACAAGGGAAGTTACAATCAATTATGAGGTTTATCTCACAACTAGCATACAAAGCTCATCCATTTACAAAAAACATTTCATAAAGGGGTGAAATTCAAATGGAATGAAGGGTACAAAATTAACTTCCAACAGATCAATGAATACTTGGTGAATCCACCCATTCTAATGGCACCTATACCAGAAAAAAATCTTCTACTATACATATCAACTACATCAACCTCACTCAAAGCTCTTCTAGCACAACATGATGAAACTAAGAAAGAGAGAGCCATATACTACATCAATAGAACCATGGTTTCCTATAAAATCAACTACAAAATCATCAAGAAAGATTGTCTGATAGTTGTATTCACTTCAAAAAAGCTTAGACATTACACATTGGCTCATTCCATCAAGTTAATTGTAAAAAATGATCCTTTGAAGTATCTGTTAAACAAAGCAACCTTAATCAAAAGGCTAGCAAAATGGGTAATGAAACTAAGTGAGTTTTACATCAAGTATGTGATAGGAAGGCCATCAAGGGGAAAGTCATTATTGATTACATGGAAGACACTCCTCTTCAAGATACCAAACTAGTGACAATCAAGTTTCTTGATGAAGTCATTCTACATTTGACAGAACACCCATGGAAGATGTTCTTCGATGGATCATTCACCCAACAAGGGTCTAGAGTTGGTGTGCTTTTTATCACTCCCCAAGGATACAAGATCCCTAAAGTGTACAAGATGATTTTTCCTTACACTAACAATATTTCCAAATATAAAGCTTTAGTGAAATAATTGAAGTTATCTATTGAATGAAAAATTGTGGAATTGCACATTTATGGAGACTTGTAGTTAGTAATTAACCAAATAAATGATCAATACCAAACTGAGAATGAAAATATCATGCCCTATAAAAATATGGTTGATGACTTAAAGAAGTATTTTGTTTTTGTAACCTTCCAACAGATTCCAAGAGCAAAACATAGGGCAGATGACACCATGGATACACTTGCCTCAATGTTATAGTTGGAAGAACATCAATTACTCTATGACTTCTTGGTGGAAGAACTTCCCTTTCTAGCCTATGATTCTCCAGACTCTTGAATAGTATGTTCAATTGTAGGTCATGGATCCTCAAGGTACAACCACATATACTCATACCTTTGGGACCAAATAATTCTTGATGGATTACCTAAAAATGAAAAAAAACCTCATAAGAAATGCATCATGCTACATGATCATCTCTAGCAACCTATATAGGTGCAAAATAGATGGTACTCTCCTTAGGTGTTTAGAGCACAAAGAGTCTGAGCGTGCACTAAAATAAGTCTATGAAGGTATTTGTGGATCTCATTTGAATGGTCTCTCATTGGCTAAGAAACTCCTAAAGGTCATATACTATTGATCCAACATGGAAAAAGATGTCATCCAATTTGCTAAATCTTTCAAACAATGCTAGATACATGGTAACTTGATTCACACTCCTACTAGAGAGTTGCTTCCCTTTATTACTCATTGGCCCTTCCAGCAGTGGATATTTGACCTTATGGGCCAAATTTATCCTAACTCATCCAATGGACATGAGTATATTATCACTACCACATAGTATTTTATGAAGTGGGTCGAAGTAGTTCCACTCATCAAGGTGACTAGAAAAAAAGTATCCATGTTCATTCTTAACTATATCATTTGTAGATATGGGATACCCTCCTCAATTGTGATAGATAATGAAGCACAATTCAAAAATAAGGATATTAATGAATTGTGTGATGAATTACATATAACCCAGTATTTTTCTTCTATATAATACCCCCAAGGTAATGGAAAGTTTGAAACATCAAACAAAATGATCCTCAAGATCTTACAAAGAACAGTGAGAAAAATAGGTAAAGATTGGCATCTACAGTCAAATCTAGCATTGTGGGCTTATCACACAAATATTAGAACTCCTATAGGGGTGAAATATTTTGCATTAGTATATGGCATAAAAGCAAATATTCCTATTGAGGTAGAAGTGCCATCTCTCAGAGTCTCTCTAGAAGGACTCATAATTGATGCAGATTATCACATTTCCAAACTCTAAGAATTAGAGTTGCTCGATGAAAGAAGAAAAGAAGGATTTTACCATATAAGGGTCTATCAAAAGATAATTTAGATAGGCTACAATAAGAAGATGAGACATGGGGAATTTGAAGTTGGTGATCTTGTACTTAGAGAAAATCTAAAGAATCAACAAAATCATGAGCAAAAGGGAAAAATTGAACCTAACTTGTTGGGTCCCTTCATAGTCACTACAACATTTGGTTATGGAGCATATCAACTATCAACTCTAGAATGAGAAACACTCCTTGATCCAATAAACATGATTTACCTAAATAAATTCTACAACTAGACAGTCTTAGAACAAACAACTCCTGTAAAGAGAAAATGTTCTTGAAAAAATCCAAAAAATACTAAAAAGAAGAAAATCCAAAAACAATAGATAAAGTCCTAAAAAAATTGTTATCCCGGTGAAACCTAGCAATAGGCATGTTGATAAAATTAAAAAAAATCTTAAAAAAGAGCCAAAAAATAAAAAAATAAGAAAAAGTGCCTTGGTGAAAACCTAGTAAACAGGCACCCTGGTAGCAAAAATAGAAATAATTCCAAGTGGTGAAAACCTAGTAAACAAGTGTCACTTGTAATCAACACTCCATATATCAATATGTATCTTGAATATCCTTCCTTTATGGGATACCCTAGTCACTCTTGTGACCTTACACATCTCAGTTGCTCCCTGCAACACTGTCGTGGATTGGAGTTAGTCTCTATCTAGGTCCTAGGTACTCATATCTTACTGGGGGGAACCCCACCATAAAAATTGGTCAACTAGGTCCTTCATGTCAGATTTAGGTGTTTGGATAGTTTGCAACTACCATGTCTGTGTTTCTCAACACCTAGACCAACAATGTTTCTCAACACTACCTATACTTGGACACATTTATGTTTCTTAACACACATCAGATAATACATCACAAAACCTTAAATACAAACCTGAACAATAACAACCAAAACACACAATGATGTTTTTTTTAGCACTACACACTCATGAGCACAAATGGTGTTTCTCAACACCTCTCAATAGATAAAACATCCAAAAACTAAAACTTGTTGAAAATATGCTAAAAAATTTTATTTGAATGCTATCTGTTATCATTAATTTTTTCTTATTGTGTCTATCCCATCACTCAAAGATGTCTTAATGACTAGAGAAACAATGACTGGGGGCATGATAAATTATCTTTGATTTTTTCTTGTCAGTGTGGTTCCAATGATCTGAAAAATGATAAATAAATTGGGTGTTTGTAGTAAGAGCCCTCATTTTATGTGGTATGCCACACATACCTTGACTTATTTTATTTTCATGCTAAGGTGAGGTTGGAATTATCTCCTTGTCTATTATTAATCTAATTGTTCAAGCAAGAATACACTCATGGTTATCTCATCTCATAATGCCTCAAAAGTAGTGTAACCTTACAATATTAACTAGAAATAATGTTGAGGTCATCTCGGCTCTTATACCACGATGCTTGCACTTATCTTCCACACTTTAACTGATGAACTTCATACTCATATCCTCATGGTTTTAGTGGCATCAATGAGGATTTTATTGACCCCGATGTCTCAAAATTCTCAATGATGATAATTCAACAAGAAAAAATGAACTAGTGACTTGCATTATAGATTGCATCTCATCCTAGGCTTTCATTCTTAGTCTTAGCTTTGAATGGGTTATTTGAGCTGGGTACTTTTCCATTTGGGACTCCCAAATCATAATCGAATATCAATTCTTGCCTTGGAAGTCAACTGCAAAAATCATCATCTATGACCTAATCAAACATCTACCATTTGATTTAAATGCATAACTTGCAAAGGAAGGGTTAGCAACATACATCATCACATCATATGGGTACAAAAAGAGAACCAAGTGCTAAATTTTCATTTCATTTAACATATCAATAGTAGCTCATGGTATCATACAATAGAATAGATGCTAAAAATAACATCATCATCATCATCATCATGACTGTAAAGGAAAAGAACAAGCATCAAAGAAGTAAAACATACATCATATAGTACTTGAAAAGAAAAAACCATCTATAATATCTAATGTTGAGATAAAAGTGTGGAAATTAACGAACATCTATGTACATTGACAAAGAAGGAAATGAATATATGCATCAACATGAAAACATTAAAGTATGAGCATCCATGATACATGAACAAGAAAACAACATAAGAGAAACATCAAATCATATAGCTCATATATATCATAAAAACTTGAGTACAAAGAGATATCAAAATAAATATGACCATATAAATGTAACCAGCTATCAAAAATATGGGATTAAATCATAGATACATCAATAAGAGATCATTGCAACTCAAAATAAGAAGAGGAGAATAGGTCATGATTCACTCCCACTCTCAGCTCCATCATGAGGAGGAGAAGGTGGAACATTAGCTCTGGTAGGTGGTGGAGTGGCAACTCCTTTTGACTGGGATGGAAATTGAAAGTATGAAGGTGCTTGGTGCTCTGAAGGGATAAAATAAATATAAAGGGCATAATAATATGCTACCCTAGAATTCTGATAAGATATAGACTACTGCATCTAATCTCACTCTTGTAGTCTCTGATCCCTCTCAACAATCAAATAAGCTATGTGTTGATCTCTCTCTATAATAGTCCTATCTCAATCTATAACCTAAACCTATAAATGATGAACATAGAATCTCAATACACTAACAATATCATGTGTAGGTGTGTCTCCTCCAAGTGCGTCTACTGCAGGTGCCTCTAAAGAAGGTGTATAATTTATGGAGGGTGCATCACCGATGTCTTCCTATTCTATTTTACCAATCCATTGGCCCTATCTATCCTTGCATAGTAGGTGTCCCCTATCCACTTGACATCATACCAGTCTCTCACCCTCCTCCTCTACAACCTCTATCTCAATATCCGCCACACTCCCTAAACCAACTGAACCCAATGTCTCACCCTCACCCTCCCCATCTTCGTTGTTGTCCTACAAGCAACCAGTTAGCACTAGGACTAATGTGACCTGTAGGTGCTCTCCCCTACCCTCTTCCATGTCCCTTAGTTGGTGTCTCATCCTCCTCATCGTATAAGCATGGTGCATGCTCAACAAGATCTATGAAATGAGGCCAAGGGAGTGTCGTGATGTGTTACATATAGGTTGTTGTAACACTTGCATCTATGACCTTGAGGAGGTACTCCCACTGAAATTTCTACTAGATCCTAACCTCATGAAAAAGTAAAGAAAAAATAAGATGAGGACCCTGTCCCTGACTCTCCTCATCAACATATCAAGCGCATGCTTTGAACTTGGTTAATACATCCCATTGTCAACCAAATTGACGCCATACCCAAGTGATAACAAACCTCTCAACAATAGGAGATGAACTCCCTATTAGAGGTCTTCTGTTGGCAATTTGGCTGAGCTAAGAACATAGATGTTATCATTATGGAAACATATGATTCACATGAAGAGCACAAAGGTCAGAGAGAAAGAATAACAGAGCGCATTGCAAATTTGTCTAAGTATGAGATAGTGTTTTCACCAGTGCACCAGGAATAGTTTTTGTTTGCGACGTTGACTGGAGTAAGTTTAGTGCTTGCGCACTTGAACATAGACTCTATGGTGACTAATGATGACCCATCTCAGAGTGCAAGTTAGGATGACATGTACGGAATTAGTTATGATAGTTTTACCGAAGATAGTGTTAAGTCGACAGGACAGGTTTGAAGACAAAATTGGTAAAGAGTTAAGGGATTATTTTGTTTATCAAAATAATGACTTAAAAATATAAAGGGATGAAATCCTAGATGTTAACCCTCACATAAAGATATATGGAAGCTAACCATGTAAAGTTATTAGCCTTAATAAATTGTATATATGTAATTGTAAATTGTAAGAAGAAAAAAAAAAGTGGTAATATTGTAATGATATGATAAAGTGATATGATGCGAATGTAAGAGCAGAAAAAAGATATTGATGCAAGAAGAATAAGGTTATGTACCTTAATCCATTTTTGTAATCAGTATACATTGTACATTACTTGTTTGGGCAGTGGGCTCATCTGGTAATTAGATTTTGTATTGACAACTCCTAACAGGGTTGAGGCTTCTAACAAGGCCTATAGTCCCTTAATCAGGAGTGATACACTATATGCTTGTAATAGACTCCTAACAGGGTCAATATCCTTAACAAGATACTTTTGATTAGTGGATCTTTGTAGGTACCATCCCCACTGGGGTTTTCCCTTACCAGGGTTTCCTCGAGAACATATCATGTGTTATGAGTTGTTTAGTTTTATGACTATGCATGTTGTTTAGCTTCTTATGTTATGCATGTGTAAAGATAATCTGTTATATCTAGAATTGGGCAAAAGATAAAGTTTGTAGAATACTGATTCACCCCCCCTTCTTAGTATTCCCTATTTCTAACAATTGGTATCAGAGCTTAGTTACTCAGAAAAGAATCATTCAAGGAAAGCCTAGCAGCTTGAGTAAGATCTCTATGGATATGGATCAACTACAAAAGAATCTTGAAGAAGCTCTTGAATAGATTGATATGCTTACTGATGAAAGAGACACTCTAAAAGGAAAATGTGATGATGCAAAGAACCTCATTGAGAAATTGAAAAAGAAGTTGGAAGATCTAAAATCTGAAAAGGAATCCGAAATTCTTATTGAAGATTGTGATGACAATTTAGAAAAAGAAAATGTGATCCTTAAGCATGGACTAAAGATAGCAAAACTAAAACTAAGCTTGAAAGATGGAAATAGCAAGAATGAAGAAAATCTGAGATCTGAGAATGAAAAGTTGAAGATTGAAAATGAAGAACTAAAATCTAAACTTGGCAATGCAACATCTGAACTTGAGAAAGTAAATTTGTAGTATGCTAAACTTGAGAAATACAATAAGATTGTGAAAGGTGAATTGACTCAATCCTAACAACAACTTGAAATGCTATATTCAAATAGTGAAAAGATTGATGAACCAGTATCTTTTGGGAAACCATCCTATGATAAGACTGGACTCGGATTTAACATATTTAGAACAAATGATGAAAGCAAGGAACCAGATTTGAAAGTATTTGAAAGTCTAGATGAGAAGAAGTCTGATGAATTTGAAGATACACCTAAAGAAGAAGAATCACCGAAGCAAGAGGAATCACCCAAAGGTATGCAAAGAGAATTCAAAGGTAGATGTTTTGGTTGTAATACTATTGGTCATATGAAGAGAGATTGCACAGGTAAGCAATTTAAACCTCTTAATGGTTATTGTTATAATTGTCATGGTTTTGGACATAGAGCTATTGAATGCAGAAAACCTAAAGTTATTGAGAAATATTATAGTAGTATAATGTTTAGGAATACTAACAATGTAGATAAGAGACCTAATGAAGATATGAACAAAAGAAATGGAGTAGTATGTTATAGATGCAACAAGGTTGGACACATTGCTAGAAACTGCAGATCACAGATCAATCAGCAAGGACCAAGATATGGAAACAATGAAATTGTTTGTCAGATATGCAACAAGATTAGACATACATCAAGATTTTGCAGAATGAACAATGGAGTTTTTCATCCTAACCCTAACCCTAGAAATCATGAACGAAGAAATGAAGATGCAAGAAACAGACAAAAAGGTTGTTGTAGTACTGCAAATGAAGTGAAGTTTTGCTAAAGGCATAGATCAAGGAGACATATTCAACATTGAAGGTAATCAGAAAGGTGAAGTATCAAATGGTAAGAATGAATCCTTACCTGACCTATTTCAAAGCACTTAATTTATGAAAATTGCAGTAGATTAGGAACTTAGAATTAGTGTAGAAGTAGATTTATGATGAATTAAGTCTTGTGTAGTTAATGAAAGGTAGTTTATGATGTACTAATGCTATGGTTAAGAGCACAAAAGAAAATATTATGTTTTGTGAGATCGCAAGAAGTTTTAAGTTTTGCAGGTTAGCAGAAACAACTTTTTGGAAAGAAGCGGCAAACAAATTGAATGCGATGTCAGACCTAAGTGAGATTGAAGTAATAAAAGGTTATGATTGATGTTATTTGATCATCAAAGTTAATTGAAGTGTTTAGGAGAGCAAAGAGTAGAGATTGGAAGCATTTTGCAACTATTTGGTGAAAGATTTGAAGCGCCAAATCTACGCAAGCCCTAAAATCACAAATTTGAGGTATTTATCTTGGTAGATCTTTGAATCAGTATAAAGAACTAGAAGCAATCATGGATATATCTTTAATTCACAATGTCAAAGACAAAAATAGACCTAGAATGAAGAGGGAACCAGTAGAACCCTTGGAAGAAGATAACCCTAGTTTAGCATTATCATCCGTACCAGACAAAGTTTTGCATTTGGAGCATGTGAGAAGTTATCTTGGATGCAAGTTAGAAACCCTCAGTCATAGTGATTTTACCAATAAATATCAGAAGATTTACAACCAGGATATGTCATTGAAACAAGGATATGAACATTTGAAAGACAATGAGATTATTAAGTATGCATTGAAGTATGAATTTGACAATGAAGAAAACACTAAGATTATTTTGAGCAGAATTCACAATGGAAAGTTTTGGCTAGAAGATAGAGTAATGGATATTACAGCTGATTTGATTCATGAAGTCACTGGATTATCTAAAGTTGGTGCTATTCCTTTAAATGAGAAGAACATGAGGAAAATAGTCATGGACAACACATAATCAACCTATAATGGCAGAGGAATTGTGATTAGAAAAATAAAACAAGATGATGTGAGATACCTATGCAAGATCCTAACAACTAAGTTTTGTGCAAATTCTAGAGAAGATGACATGGCAGCTAGAATGGTACATATTGCTTATTTGATGTGTGTTGACAAGGTACTAGTTGATATGTATGAAATTATGAGAATACAATTGTTTGAAAACTTGGAGAAGATTAAGAAATCTAAGTATGCACAATTTAGATTTTCATCCTTAATCACATATATGTTTTTCCACCTATTGAGAAGATTTCCATACACCATTGCAAATGATTGGAATGATGAAAAATCTACTATGGAAAGGATAAATAAAGTATATTTGAGACATGTTATTAACAAAGTGAATGAGAGTGCTATGTTAGTGATGAAGACATTTTAGAAATTGGTAACTAGCAGATCAAGGATTCTACTGTCACTTGTGGAGAAATATAAACATGATATATGTTTTATGGTTGACACTGACTTTACCTATATTTAAGCAATGGAGCCTAGAATTGAGTTCATAGACCCTCTTGGCTATGAGATATCTGAGATAGAAATAGAAGAATATGTTGGTAGGTTACTTAAGTGTAAGTTGGACACTCAGTGTAAAAGGTTTGGAACTTTTGAAGAGAACTTCAACTCTGCAAAAGCTATAATTGAAGAGAAGTAGTCTAAGAAGAGAGTTGACAGCACAATAAAGAAAATATTGAAAGACATAGGATTGACATAGCATGAGTTTTTAGTAGCAAAGAACATAGCAGCAACAATCAGAATGAGTGAATAGAAAGAAGTTATGTCTACCCCACCAATTGCAATACAATAGAAAGAACCACTTGTGAAGGTGAAAGTAGAGGAGCCAGAGATGGAACAAGAAGCAAGCAGACCTACTAGCAAGAGAATGAAAGAAAGTGCCACTGGACTTGGTAAGAGGTAGAAAATTGTGGTGCCACCAGTTCCTAGGAAAGTTGCAATAATTAAAGATGATGACACTACTTTGGTTAAGAAGAAATCTTGGAAACCCAAAGTTGAAAAGCTTAATGAGAAGATTATTGAAGATGGAGACTTTACCGGAATGAATAAGTACTATAATATTTATGATTATTCAGACAAACGTAACTTGGAGAATGCTATTGTGAAGCACATGGTTTTGGAAAATAAGAAGTTTGATACTATTCAGGGTCAGATACCTAATGATTTGTACAACAAACTTGTAAATAGAAAGAAGAGAGCAATTGAAGAAGACACTTCTATTAGAGAGAATCTAGTAAGAAAGCTTTGTGATGTGAGAGATGATGTACACCTAAAGTATATATTGAAATCCCTAAGCACCCATCTAAGAACCAAAAGGAGAACTATTCTAATTATGGGAGGTAGATATGAAGAAGTTAATTCTAACATAGAGCAAGCAATTATCAAGGTTATGGCATAAAATGTTGGAGAGCCATCAGTTGCAGTAGAGCAAGTAGAATAAGAGGATATTCTCTCTCCTCCAGCTATTAGCATTGAAGATGAATCAATGAATGTAGAAGGTACAAAGGTCACCTTGGATACTAATGACAATGTATTCAAGAATTTAGGAAACATTGTTGACAATTCAACTCTTGATGAACTGGATACAGAAGCAGAGCAGACACAAACCACTGTTGAAGAACCTAAAGCAATAGAGATTCAAGCACCTATTCCTAACAAAGAAGACATCAGTCTTACTCTTGAGACTGGAAAGAAGAAGGAAATTGGATCATTGTTTGAAGATTTGGGAAAGGAAGTTGATGATGATGATCAGTTGGAATTGATCACGTCATTGAATAAAATTATTGGCAAGAACAAGAAAGTAAAGAATCTTGAAGGGAGTCTGAAGGAATTAATTGAGAAGTTACAAAGCATTGTAACTACACAAATTACAAAGGTAGACCCTTTGGAGAAAGCTAAGAAGGTAATGAGAACTTTTGATAATGAATTCACTAACCTATATGATATTACAAAAGTGAGAGCTCAAGTAGCTTATGAAGCTGAAATGCTTTTGAATATTAGCCAGAATATCAGGAATGATATTAACAATCTTGATATCTGTATCAAGGACTTGAGAAAGCATTTGGAAATAGGAAAATATTTGTACATACAGTGTAAAAAATCAGAGACCTTAATAGCAGAAGAAGATCAGAAGATGAAGTTGAAAGAAGCAGAAATTCAGAATGAATGTAACCTTCTTTCTAGCCCTAATGTGAAACTATTAGATGTTGAGAAGAAGATTAGGAAACTATATGATGAAATTAGAGTTTTACAAGATGAAAGAGATAGAAAAATGAGGAGATTTACTCTTTTGAGAGAACATACTTCTATGAAGTTATGCATAATTGAAGAACAGTTGGAAGAATGTCTTTTAGCAAAGACATCTTTTCAGAAGTTTAACTTTGAAAACCTTCAAGCATGTCAAATAGCAGCTTATGGACTGAGCACTTTACTCAATGTGGTAGATTCCATTAAGAAATCATGGGATAAGGAGATAGAAGCAATGAAAGTTGATTTTGCAGATTGTGTTGCAAGCCTACCAGCTTTGCAATAAGGAACTAAGGTATAATCTTTTTGTGCCACAATTTTGTATCCCTCCCTACTTTATTTTGTCATTGTTGTCAAAGGGCGAGAGATATAGAGCAGAAAATTGTTGTATATGATATGGATTGATACTCTTAGGGGGAGTATTGTATTAGAGATTATATTTTGAGGAGTTATAAGGATAGTATATGTATATGTTATACTATGGCCACAATTTTGATACAATTTTGAGATTTTGAGTTGTACACTTAGCCAATTTTCTCATATGTTGCCACCAATGACAAAGGGGGAGATTATTGGCAATTTGGCTGAGTTGAGTACATAGATGTTGTCATTATGGCAACATATGATTCACATGAAGAGCACAAAGGTTAGAGAGCAAGAATAGCAGAGCACATTACAAATTTATCTAAGTATGAGACGGTGTTTTCACTAGTGCACCAGGAATAGTTTTTGTTTGCGACATTGACTGGAGTAAGTTCAGTGCTTTCAAACTTGAACATAGACTCTATGGTGACCCATCTTAGAGTGAAAGTTAGTACGACATGTACGGAATTAGTTATGATAGTTTTACCAAAGATAGTGTTAAGCCGACAGGATAGTTTTGAAGACAGAATTGGTAAAGAGTTAAGGGATTATTTTGTTTATCAAAATAATGACTTAACAATATAAAGGGATGACATCCTAGATGTTAAACCTTGGATAAAGATATATGGACACTGACCATGTAAAGTTATTATCCTTAATAACTTGTATATATGTAATTGTAAATTGTAAGAAGAAAAAAAAAAGTTGTAATATTGTAATGATATGATAAAGTGATATGATGCAAATGTAAGAGAAGAAAAAAGATATTGATGCAAGGAGAATAAGGTTATGTACCTTAATCCATTTTTGTAATCAATATACATTGTACATTACTTGTTTGGGCAGTGGGCTCATCTGGTAATCAGATTTTGTATTGACAACTCCTAATAGGGTTGAGGCTTCTAACAAGGCCTATAGTCCCTTAATCAGGAGTGATACACTATATGCTTGTAATAGAATCCTAACAGGGTCAATATCCTTAACAAGATACTTTTAATTAGTGGATCTTTTTGGGTACCATCCCCATCGGGGTTTTCCCTTGGCCAGGGTTTCCTCGAGAGCATATCATGTGTTATGAGTTGTTTAGTTTTATTGCTATGCATGTTGTTTAGCTTCTTATGTTATGCATGTGTAAAGATAATCTGTTATATCCATAATTGGGAAAAAGATAAAGTTTGTAGAATACTAATTCACGCCCCCTCTCAGTATTCCCTATTTCTAACATCTTCTACATAACATATATGATAAATCCATTCTAACATTTGACTATCACTCTATATCTACATAAAGACACTAGAAAACTATATATAGATCATCCAACTAGAACCTTGAATAAGTGGTCTTGCCCAAATTGGGCTGGTGGATATTTCCTATATATTGATAAATATAGGGTTTCTTGGCATCATGCGAAACCTCTATGACTAGTTGAGCTATAGGAAGGTGATCAAATGCCCAAATCTATAATACAAGGGCCCTGGCAACCATGGTCCCCCCATGATGATATACAACCTCTTGTAACTCTCTATACATGTGGAAAAGGAGGCAAGCACCCTAGGAAAATTTCCTAGGGGTAGTAAGCAAATCAAGTAAGATATGGCCCCAACCACATAGGAACCCCTATTGAATCATATTGGACATCAGTATGCATCTGATCAATCTATCAATGACACATGTGAGTAGATAATTGATCGTATAATAGGTCATCATGTGATCCCATGTAATGTGCCTCTCAAGTATGGTAGGATCTACAAAATTTTATCTCAAGGCTGTTATGCCCTGAGTGGGCTCCTAATCATAATAACCAAGATCTGTAATAATGGGGATACAAAGGATCCAATACACATCCTTTAGGGTCACTAGTAATATCACCTGTTGGTAGGTGGAAGGTATTGTGCTTAGAATTAAAGTGCTCAACTAATGTTGTCAATAACCCATGGTTAACCCAAATGTTAGGTATACATGTGAGCCTACAAAGCCCACACTGATCAAGGATGGCTCTCTCCTAGTCATAAATATTCTATACTAGGCTCATCATCTAAGGATACACACAAAAATTGGGGATCAACTAGCTTTACTTGCAAAAAAAAACAAAAGCTCATCAATATGTGATCAAAATGGACAATCTAAGGAAGAATCATATAAGTAAAGTAGCTTCAAATCTCAAGGATCAAGTAAACAAGTCAAAATTGAAAGCTAAGTGCTCAAACAACTTCACAAAGTACATGAAAAAAAAACACTTTTTTTGATACGATCGAAGACATCCAATCCATATTATTGCATAATAAATCTCACATGGTGGTACGATAAAAGAGTCCAATATGATAAAATGCATAGAGATGCACGATACAAGGGGAAAACTTAAAAAGGTTCATACAAATAAAGGCTACCCTTAAAATGATAAAAGCTAACAATTGGTACAATAAAGTGGTGTTCACCATTTTATTGTATGAGTAAACTCACAGGGCTGATACAATGAAGTTTTCCATCATACGATAAAATGACATAAACTACTAAAATTGTGGAAAAATTCAACAAAATTGAATGAAATTTACAAAAAGAAGATATGTCATCGATTACTTACTGGTGGTCCATAGTTTCTAGGCTAGTAGTGGCATCTTTGTAGCTCAAATCAATGATTTTGGATTATAACCACCATTTTCTCTCATGGGAGGCTCGAAGGTTCTCAAAATAGTGAAAATGAAAATGAATTGAAAATGACCACTTGGACCCCTTTTATACCCATCTGACCTAATTTTCAAAGTCCTCCGATTGACTTGAAATTGACCCCCTTACCTAATTTGGACATCCTAAATCCATTTTTAGGAGTGAAATTAAAATTTGAGATCAAATTCTTAGTCAAAAATCTTGGTCAAACATAATTGACCACTGGGATAATCAAGATAATTAACACAAAAGAATCACAAATCTCCACAAAATAAACACCAAATCAATATGACAATCTGAATCCAACATGGTCAAACCATGGTCAAAGTAAGGCATGATCTAGTCAAACCTTAGTCAAACTTATTCTGAATGACCTAAATCAAACCTGAAACTCATTCTAAATCATCTGAAACATCATCAAAATCAAATTGAATCAATTCAACATCATTCCTGATTGAAATCTAATGCTTCTCATCCATCAAATCAGCCAAAATATATGTGGTCTTTTTTTCCATATTTCAGTTTCTCTCTTGAAAGGGAAGCATCATTATATCATCAAGCTGATAATCAAACTACAAAAATTAAATCAAGAAAGACCTCATCGCTAGGGGCATCTCCACTTCATCAAAATCCATATTAAGTGGAGGTTCTTTAATCTTTCTGCATGAGTGATTTCATCGCTCCACATCAAATTACTCAAATAGGCATCTAATTAGGATTCAACTAATTTGAAGCTCTATGGGAATATCAAATTCATCACACCACATGAATCTGATAGTGCCTTCCTAATCAGGTAATTGGATTCATAAGGATTCACAATAATTTAGTTAATCCAATCAGTCTCTTAACAGTAATAAGTTTCATCACACTTCATCAAGCTAGTTATTCCTTCAGACCTCATGGTTTAAAATTATTTCTGACACTAATCAATTTCATCGCTTCACATCAAATTGGTTGGTTGTCATCATCATCAAACATGCATTCAGTTTCATCGCTTCACATCAAGATGAGCATCTCGGTCTTCATCTATCGATATTCATTCAATCAAGCTTAGATTTGGTACTATCAGTCTTCGCCCAATCAACCCGAAGATGATGTCTTTGATCTTTAATCAATTTCTATTCAATCAAGTTCATAATCGGTTTCTAACCAGGGATACTTTCATCACATCACGTCAAGATATTTCTTGATCCAACATCATTTGATCTTTGAATCAACATGCTGCACACACATCGATTCAAAGATGGTCAAATGTAATCACCTAAAAATGGTCTAGTAAACCCAAAGCCCCTAATTTTGATTAATTGCCTAAAAATCCTAAATCAAAGGCATAAATTAACTAGACCTAATTATGTGAGTATTTCATCAAACTTTCTTGCATAGTTAAATCAATTCCCTAATCAAATCATCAAATAAATCTTGAATCAAGGCATAAAGGTTATTAAATTGCTAAAATTAAAAGTCCTAAACACTTTTAATTAAAATAACCCATTCACCCAACCTCACACATGTGTGAGCACATAAAATCCAAATAAAAGAAATTTAAATGAAAGAAATGACCTATTTTGTCTCATCTCCAACCAAAAAAACACAAATTGAACCAATTGTGTGCCTCTCACATGGATTGAGGGAAGACAAATCTCTGCCTCTCCTCACCAGTAAATCTTGACTATTCATTTTGGTGAAACTTCTATAAAAGGGAAGCTCTTCCTAGCTCAAGGGATCCTAGGTTTTTATAGAAAATGCACTCTTCCATTTGAGTTGCTCATATAGCTTGGTATGCTTTTTTCTTAGCTTAGATTTCTTAATTTAGTTTTCTTCCAATCAATGTTTACTTTCATAGCTTAAATCTTGTATTGTACTTGCATTTTAGCATATAATCATTAATATTTTATCATAGCTTTACATTTATCATTTCGAAAGAACTTTTGAGAAAATAATGCAAGTATTACATCATGCTCATACAAAAATATTCCATCTTAGGGTAGTCAAGTCACTAGTCCCATAGTTAATCTGATGAGCATCATTCATGGACTACACTCACCCTAATTATGAAGTAATAGATTAGTTTTAGTAGGTTTTATGTTATTTGATTTGGATTTTGAATATCTTGCTGTTAGAAAGTAAAGTCCACCAAGATAACTGAGAGGGGGGGCGGGGGGGTGAATCAGTTATCAGATAATTATAACTTTTATCAATTTCAATAGCATTTAACCATGTAAGAAATATAATTACCAACCATAGAAAGAAATTCATACACAATAACACAATGACACAAGATATGTTGAATAGGGAACCTCTTGATCAAAGAGTAAACCCCAGTGGGAATGATGCCCACAAAAGATGCACTAATATGAATATTCCTTGTGAAAGGATGGACTCTGTTAGGAGTCTTATGAAATACATTCAATACATATGAATCCTGATTAGGAGATTTTGAATCCCTGCTAAAAGATTATAACCTTGTTAAGAGTTATGGAAGACAGAAGGACCCATTGCCCAAATAACTTCAATGGCAAGATCACTAAACACACTATCCAATTGATCTCAAGATTATTCAATAGAATAATAGAAAATATGTTACCTCCTTCACTATGCCAAACCCCACTCACTGCTACACCAGATCTCAATTTTAGATCTCTGTACTTCGCATGTCTTCCTTCATAATTTCGCTTTCACAACTGTATTAGCTCTTTTATTCACTTCATGCATACATTTGCATTCAACCATAATCAACCACAGCACAACAAGGAAAAAAATTCCTTCCTTTACACCACACTCAAATAATTACACATGAGTCGACACACAATTACAAAATAAAAGTTTCCATACGCTACATCAAAATTACATAAAACTGTCAGCTTCCAAATACAATAATTCTCCACTCATGTAACCTCAAAGTTTGTGCTATCATCCATGTCACTATCAATGGGTCTCTAACTTCCCTTTAACTACATAAAACCAGATTCCATACTGATTATGAGATATCATCCGATTTCCACAAACCGCTACTCAGGAACACTGCCTGAATATTGCTTCCACCAAAAAGCTCATAGCTTCCATGAATAAATGAATTTCTATCTGCGCTCTTAACCATCAACATATAAAATATCAAAGAATATATCCTCAACATCACATAGCTCCAACTACAATATCCCACATGCGCTAATCCAAATACTGTCTGCTTCTCTGTAAGTCTCCAGAAGATCACTGTGTTGACATCAGTAACAATCATAGTCATGAATGCAATAACAACTGCTATAGAATGACTGCCAAGTATTCATTCCTAACAATCTCCCCCATTGGCATTGATGGAAACATAGATGAAAAACATCTAATGTTCCAAAAATCCAATACTGCAACACTTCTGCATCAATTAAATCTTGCTTCATTTTCCTATTCAGTTCTCTCCAATAGATGGTACAACTAGTTTTTCATGTACGCTTCTCCGCCATTGACATCAATGATAGAAGTTTCATCATTATGTCAACAAAAACTCTAATGTCAAAAGACACTATTCAAAAAATACATTCACAAGAGTCCTCATGACTCAACTCGGATACACATACTCCCCCATAGAGGAAGTACCAACATCCAGTCCAGAAGAAAAGATAAGGCTTATATACCACTAGACGGATGCAACCAACTGCATCATTTCTCAAAAGTAGGTTGGGGTATAACCCCAAGCATACCTCTCAAATACTCAAATGTATCCTTAGGCAAAGGCTTTGTAAATATATCTACTATCTACTCCTTTGTGCTTATGTACTCTAGTCTGACTTCTTTCTCAGCAACTTTTTCTCTTACAACATGATACTTGATCTCTATATGTTTTGTCTTAGAATGTAATACAAGATTCTTAGACATACTAACTATGCTGGTGTTGTCACAATGTATGACAATAGTCTCAACAAACTTTATTCCAATATCTTTCAACATTTTCTTCATCTAAATTATCTGGTTACAATTGTTTGCTGCTGCTACATATTCTGCTTTTGCTGTGCTCTGTGAGATACAATTCTACTTCTTGCTTAGCCAAGAAACCAATCTTCCTCCAAGGAAAAATGCTCCACCACTAGTGCTTTTCTTATCATCAACACTACCTCCCCAATTAGCATTTGTATATGCACATAGGGTAAAATCATCAGATTTTTCATACCACAATCCATAGTCTATTGTGCTTCTTAAATATCTTAGTGTCCTCTTTACTACTGCATAATGTGATTCTCTAGGTTCAGCTTGAAATCTTGCTACAATTCCAACTGAATGTGCTATATCAGGTCTTGTACATGTCAAGTACTGCAATCCTCCAATCATAGATCTATATTTCTTCTATTCAACTACTGGTGTTTCATCTATGCTAGATAATTTATGTCCATTTACCATAGGTGTTCCAACTGGTTTACAGTTATCCATTCCAAATCTTTTCAACAAGTCATTCAGGTACTTTGTCTGACTTACAAAAATACCATCACTATTCTATGTTATTTGTAATCCCAAAAAGTATTTCATCTCACCAGTCATACTCATTTCAAATTCAGTCTTCATTTCATCAGCAAATTTGTTACTAGCTTCATCTTCTCCTCCAAAAATAATGTCATAAAAAAAAATAACTACAACTAACAAACCATTTTCAATTTTGTTTGTGTACAGATTGCTATCAGCTATTCCTTTTGTAAATCCCAATTTTAACAAATACTTATCCAATTTGGCATACTAAGTTCTAGGTGCTTGCTTAAGTCCATATAATGCTTTCTTCAGCTTACATACCATGTCTCCTTCTTGAGTCAAAGGAAAACCTTCAGGCTGCTCAATGAAGACTTCTTCTTCCAATTCACCATTCAGAAATACAAACTTCACATCCATCTGATATACTTTGAATTTCTTAAAAGCTGCATAGGCAAAAAAACATTCTTACTGCTTCAATTCTCGCTACTAGTGCAAAAGTTTCTTCATAGTCAATTCCTTCTTATTGTGAGTATCCCTTACATACCAATCTTTCTTTGCTTCTTACTACTCCTTTTTCATTCATCTTGTTTCTGAATACCCATTTAGTTCCACTAACATTCTTATCTTTAGGTCTAGGGACCAATTCCCATGTCTTATTCTTTTCAATATGATCTAGTTCTTGTTTCATAGCATTAACCCAATGTTCATCTTCACAAGCTTCACTAGTAGATTTAGGTTCAATTTGAGAAATAAAAAATAACTATTCTTGTACCTTATTTCGAGTCAGAACTCCTCTTTTAATGCTTCCAATAATTTGCTCAACAGGATGATTTCTTGATAAATTTTTGTTAAGTGTCACTGTCTCAGATCTTACTTTAGGTGTCAGTTCTTCAATGACTTCACTATGGCTTTCATTCACCAAATCACTATCAGTCTCATAGAATAGTTCAATAGTTTCAGTGTTAGGCTTAGGATGAGTTACTTCATCAGATTCATAATCAAGCTTTCTTTCCTGAATTTTGAACTTATCAACTTTAACATTTGCGCTCTCAACAATAGTCTTAGCTCTCTTATTGCAACATCTATATGATTTTCTCTTCAAAGAATATCCAAGAAAAATACCTTCATCACATCTAGGATCAAACTTTCCAATGTCATCATCTCTCTTTATATAACATTTTCTTCCAAAAATTCTAAAATACTTAACTAAGGGTGCATGTCCAAACCATAATTCATAGGGTGTCTTGTCTGTGTTTGCTCTGATATGTACTTTGTTCATTGTATACACTACTGAGTTCACTACTTCTCTCCAGAATATCTTCACCAAATCATTCTCAAATAACATAGCTCTTGCTACTTCAGTCACTGATCTGTTTCTTTTTTCTACAATACCATTTTGTTTAGGTGTCCTAGGGGCTGAAAATTGTTTCTTAATGCCATTCACTTCACAAAAGGTGTTAGACTCTCTAGAAGTAAATTCTCCACCTCTATCAGATCTCAAACATTTAATATTTATTCCAAATTCATTCTCAACTTTATTCTTAATGATCTTAAACTTATCAAATGCTTTAGACTTTTCTTTAAGAAATGCAATCCACATCATTCTTGTAAAGTCATCAACAAGAATCATAAAATACCTTTCTCAATAGAATCCTCTAGTCCTGGTAGGACTGCTCAAGTCTGCATGAACAATCTCCAACTTCTCTTCAAATGTGAACTTCTTATTGGGAAATGAACTTCTCTTCTGCTTAGCCATCACACATTCCTTGCAAATCATGTTAGTAGGCTTCATAATTTTAGGCAAATCCCTTACTGCAAGTGTAGTACTTACTTTCACAATGTTATCAAAATTTATGTGACAAAACCTTCTATGCCATAACCAATTGTCATCAATATTAGTAATCAAACATGTCATCTCAGTAGGATTCAACTGAAATACATTACCTTTGGTTCTAGATCGAGTTCCAATTAGATTTCCATCTTTATCCTTTATCACACAAGTTTTCTCAGTAAACCAAACTTGATATCCCTTATCAACTAGCTATCCAACACTCAAAAGATTATGTTTCAAACCATCCACAAAGTAAACATCATCAATATTAGTCTTTCCATCAAGAGTAATATATCCTATACCTTTAATCAAACAAGGTGCATTGTTTCCAACTCTCACAACTCCTCCATCATAATTGTTAAACTTTATGAACTTTTTCATATCTCCAGTGATATGATGTGAACATCCACTATCTATAATCCAATCAACTTTCTTTTCCACTTGGGAAACTAAGGCTTTTTCTTCCTTAACATCACTTTCAGGATTTTCTTCTTTGATTGCTACAAATCCTATGTTATCATTATTCTCAGTATCACTTTTACTTAGAGTTCTTTCTATACTAGCTTCAAGATCTTCATCATTGGCATAATAACATTCCTTAGATCTTCTAGGCTTGAAATTGTTTTTGTACTTATTAACTCTCTTAGGATATTTAGATGCAAAATGACCATATTCTTGACAAGTCCAACATTTAAAGATTTTCTTACCATCTAGTTCTCTTTTCACAAGCAAGGCAATACCTTCTTCAATCTTTTTGTCTTCTTCATTTCTAGATCTACTACCACCAACATAATCTCCACTCACACTGATGCTTCTTGACAAAGTAGGGTGAACACTAAGAGCATTGAATGCTATCTCCATTCTAGGCAAGTCTCGTAATAACCTCAGGTTCATTTCTGCTACTTCCAATCTTCCAAGAAGAGTCTCTCTTGTAAAGTTAAAAGTACAAGGTATAACTTGTTCAATCATCTGTGTTGTTTGCTTAAATACAAGAGTCAATGTCCTCAGAATTTTCCATATCACTTCATTCTTTGTCTTTGTTCCTCCATAAGATTTTATCCCTGCAACAATTTCTGACATTCTACCAATATAGCTTCTAACAGATTCATCTTCCATCATTCTTATATCTTCAAATGCACATATCCAATTATGTAATCTAAATTTCTTTGCATGTTCATCACCTTCAAAAGTAGAGTGTAAAGCTTTCCAAATTTCATAAGATTTCTTCAAACATTTTACTTGACTGTACTCATTTTTTGGAAGGGATGTCAAAAGTACTTCTCTTCCAAGTATGTTAGACATGAATATATCACTTTCATTGCTAGAACATGTCTCAAGATTATCCTCTTCAATGATAGTCTTATCATTCTTTGTAATCAACCAATAGCCTGGTCTTAAACACAATAGATGTTTCTTCATCTTCTCTTTCAAGCTATCAAAATTTACTCCATCAAAATTAGGGCTTTCTTTCCTAAAATTTTCCATGGATCTCCTTAAGCTATTAAACTTTTCTTTCAAGGACCTGCTGCTCTGATACCAATTGTTAGAAAGTAAAGTCCACCAAGATAACTGAGAGGGGGGGGGGGGGTGAATTAGTTATCAGATAATTATAACTTTTATCAATTTCAATAGCATTTAACCATGTAAGCAATATAATTACCAACCATAGAAAGATATTCATACACAATAACACAATGACACAAGATATGTTGACTAGGGAACCTCTTGATCAAAGAGTAAACCCCAGTGGGAATGATGCCCACAAAAGATGCACTAATATGAATATTCCTTGTGAAAGGATGGACTCTGTTAGGAGTCTTATGAAATACATTCAGTACATATGAATCCTAGTTAGGAGATTTTGAATCCCTGCTAAAAGATTCTAACCCTGTTAAGAGTTATGGAAGACAGAAGGACCCACTGCCCAAACAACTTCAATGGCAAGATCAATGAACACACTATCCAACTAATCTCAAGATTATTCAATAGAATAATAGAAAATATGTTACTTCCTTCACTGTGCTAAACTGCACTCACTGCTACACCAGATCTCAATTTCAGATCTCTATACTTTGCATGTCTTCCTTCACAATTTCACTTTCACAACTGTATTAGCTCTTTTCTTCACTTCATGCATACATTCACATTAAACCATAATCAACCACATCACAACAAGGAAAAAAATTCCTTCCTTTATACCACACTCAAATAATTGCACATGAGTTGACACACAATTACAAAATAAAAGTTTCCACATGCTACATCAAAATTACATAAAACTGTCAGCTTCCAAATACAATAATTCTCCACTTGTGAAACCTTAAAGTTTGTGCTACCATCCATGTCACTATAAATGTGTCTCTAACTTCTCTTTAACTATGCAAAACTAGATTCCATCCTGATTATGAGATATTATCCAATTTCCACAAATCGCTACTCAAGAACACTGCTTAAATACTGCTTCCACCAAAAAGCTCATATCTTCCATGACTAAATGAATTTCTATTTGTTCTCTTAACCATCAACATATAACATATCAAAGAATATATCCTCAACATCGCATAGCTCCAACTACAATATACCACGTGCGCTAATCCAAACACTGTCTGCTTCTCTGCAAGTCTCCAGAAGATCACTATGTTGACATCAATGACAATCATAGTCATGAATGCAACAACTACTACTATAGAATGACTACCAAGCATTCATTCCTAACACTTTCTACTAACCCTACTAATGTAATGATTTATTGAAGTGTCGGTATTTGCACGTCAAGACCAAAAAATAAATACACAATCCACAATAATATGAGAATCCAATTCATAAAAAATCCTCCTCCATCCTAAGGAATGACCATGCTTAATGACAACCTTAATAGAAAGAGCCTCCATCAGATTGTTAGAGTGTTGATGCTTATAAATAGAGAAGAAGAAAATAATACAACCATCATCACCTCTCCCTATACCTCCAATACCAACATGCCCACGATTCCCACAAGAAGAGCCATTTGTGTTAATTTTTAATATGTAGGGGGAGGTATCCACCTACCATCTCTACTACTTCATGGCTTGGCATGTTGGGGTCTATTTCCAACAACATGCCCCACTATATTGTTCCCTAACTGTAGATTCTAAACAAAAACATAATCACCAAGATCAACATTTTTAGACATATCACACTTTGCAAAGATAGTCTCTTGGAGCTTGTTAACTATCTTCTATCACACCTAAAAACTCCCAAGTTGAGAATTAAAAAACACCCTATGGCTCCTTTCCAACCACAAGTTTTAGATAATAAGGGTAGGCTCGATAGTCCAATCCATTTGGAGAAAATATTTTTTTTTCTAGAGGTCTACCCAAGCTCTCCCATAAATCAATTAAGGAAGTAGCATGAATACATGATTATTGTCAAGCCTCCCACTACCTGTGCCAAATCTCTCTAGAGAATGGGAAAAGAAAGAACAAGCGGGAGAAATATTCCTCGCTATGCAAACAAAGAGAGAAGATAGAGGGACCCTGGAAACCTCTCTTGCAAATATTCTCCCAAGTAAGGCATTTCCTTTGAACTACCAGCCACAAGAAAAAATTATGTTTAGGCCATGAGAAGTTGTTCCATACCTTCTTCCACCAAGTTACATCTATTAAACCATGCAATTGTCTATCTATATTAGCATAACCCTTTGTAACAATAAATTTACCTTTTGGATTGGGACCCCAAGCCAAAATATCCCTCTCTTTAAGGGAACTACATAACCTACCTTCCAAGATAGACACCAACATAGCACAGTCCTCCTCAGAACCACACAAGGGCCACTCAAGGGAGTCCTTCCAACAAGTCATCTCCACCTGACTTGTATGCCTACATATTTAAAAATTTTCCACTTTAATACATCCATCTTGAGTGAAAATGTTACAAAGAGACCAAAGTTATAGATAGCTAGATAGGATAGGAGGGTGAACATCCCAAGAGTCTTTCCAAAATAGAGCTTCAAAACCTCTATTAAAAATACAAAAAAGGCCATCTTTAACAATTTTATCTCCCTTCTTAAGGGTGTCCCAGATGTAAGATCCCCCACCCAAAAAGTCAAAATGTGGCACCTCATGATAGTCAACACTAGGGAGGTACTTGCGGGTAAAAAGCTTGGCCCAATCCTAATCCTAGTTATTACACCACCTCCAGTACAACTTGGCTACCAAGGCCTGGATAAAAAGAGAAAAATATTGAAGACCAAGTCCCCTAGAATGATTTGGTCTACAAATAGACCCCCACTTAACTAAACTCCACTTAGAAGAAAGAAAATTTCTATACCAAAGAAATTGTCGAGCAATAGCATCAAAATCCCTCACAAAGATGGAGGGGGGAACTTGCATAAAACATCTGTAAATTTGAAGAGCTTGTACCACCATCTTTAGAAGAATTACTCTTCTAGTAAAGGATACCCATCTGTGAGTCCAATGACTAACCTTGCATCTAAATTTGTCCAAAATTCCATTCCAAAAATCTCTATGCTGAGCCCCCAAACAAGGGAATCCCAAGATACATCAGAGGAATAGAGTCAATCTGAAATCTAAGGATTCTAGCAATCCTATTTTGAATATGCCAAGGATTATTAAAGAAATATATAGATGATTTTTGTTTATTAATTTTTTGACCAGCGACTTTCAAGTAGATGTGCAAGGCTCTCCTGAAATTTATTACCTCACTGAATCTAGATCTACCCATCAAACTTGTGTCATCCATAAACTGAAGATGAGAATAGGGAGGTAGAGCATTGGTCCAACTCCATCCTTGAAATAAATCTTTTTCATTAATACATATATATAATATTTTTTAATTTTTTGATATATAATGGGTTGAAGTCGGAAAAATTTTTACTAATAAAGTTTTAAAAGTTACAACTCTGTTCGTGCAAGCATCGATAGGAAAGAATAGAGACAAGAAAACCTTTGGTCTAGCCCATGAATTTTTAGTTTAGATAATTACAAATTCACATTAAAAAGGAAAAAGGTCCCCAGATATAAAAAAACTAGATCACTATGCATCCCTATACAAACTATTTTATCTTGCTAGTTTGTAGGCATCTTGACAAAGATTTACAATAATAACATGACTTTATCTTTATGTTGTATTTACCCTAAAATGGTCACCTAGACTATGGGCCCCATTTATTCAATTATCAAAAATCAATCCTTGAATCAATGCTTTGCAACATATTTGAATCAAACTTCTTGATCAAACTGTAACTATTTCAATTATTTCAATTTTCCCATAAGGTTTGAATATTTCATTAACTTTATTTAATCAAAAGAAATAAATCCCTTTTAAATAAATAAAATAATGTTATTTAATTGAAATTAATATTCCTTAAATGAAATAATGTTGTTTAATTAAAGTCCATTTTTAATTAAATGATTTTATTTTATTTAATTAATATTCATCTCTAAATTATATAATCTTATTTAATTTAATTAAGAGAGATATTATTCTTTTAAATTAAATAAATAAAATATTCTCTCAAAATATCTTGTGATGGAAAAGGAAACAAATCAATTAATAAAAAAAAATGAAATAAATGAAATTCCATTTTCCTACAAACCTTCTAAAAATGACATTTGTTTCCTCTTTTCCATTTATCCCACATTGCTTCTAGATTTGCATTCAAATCCACATTTCGCTATAAAATGAGCTCTCTCGCTCTTAGTTGAGGATCCGAATTTTTATATCATCCTTATGCTGCAAATTTTCATAGAGCTTTGAATTTCATTATTGCATATTTACATACTCATAGCATTTTAATTTGATTTATCTCATTGTTTTAGTTTAAATTTCATATAGATTAATCTCATATAGACTATTTTAGATTGCATATTTTAGTTTGATTTTCATATAGTTTAATCTCCATTTCAATAATTTAGTTTATTACTTGCATTTGCAATCATATTAGATTAATTGTCATTTGCATGCATGAGCTAGGTTCAATGGAGATTAGCATGCTTGCTATTCATCCTTGAATCTCTCATTCTGAGGTGTACTTGCATGGTTTGACTAGGTCGATCTGAGGGCCTCAATATCAATCCCTACACATACTCGGATAGAGAGCTGTGAGTCAGTTTGCGAGGACTCATTATTGAGTCTCCTTGCATGCAAGGATTCATAGAAGTGTCACAATTTCTGTGATACATTTTGGCACCCACCACTAGTTTTCAAATTGTTTTACTGGTTTTATGTTTTACTGGTTTTATGAGAGTGCATTAACAAAATCGATCTATGTTTTGTGTTGTGATGAACTTACAATGTTAAATCGTTTGATCGTTGTTTTGTGATGCACTTTTGATTGTTATTTTGTTGACTTTGGCAACTCTCATAGCCAGCAAAATTCCTCCTTATTGGGCAATGAGGATGACGGCAAAGGTTATTGCATTCATCTTTATAGTTTTTAATACTCTTTTCTACAAACTATTTCCAGTTGCTCAGAAGCCACTGCAATGTGTGTTGCTTGCAATAATTTTGCTTCATTCCTTGGGTACTTTGTCTTTGTTTCCACATTAGACAGGCATGTCTTTGAAAAAAGTCATAGTTTTCTATACTTTTTTGTGATGGTGTGGTCCTAAAGATACAACCAAAGGATCATATACTTCCCTCTTACAGTTCTTTATGGATTCAAGGACCCTATAAATGCAAGCACTGACAATTTGTGACCGCAGTCTATCTTTGGACGTACCATATTCCTTATTTACCTGCTTAAGCCAATGATACTCCAGCACTAGAAGCCTTCAATGAAATAGGATTCTTCTTGGAAGTTCATATTCTACAGACATATATTATAGTTTGCTCAACGTTCAAGGGAATCCGATAGTGTGTTGGAAATGAAGCTGTAGAGACTAGAGTATGACAATTGGAAGATGTCTTGAATTTTTTTGAAAGCGCTAATCATAGATTTTCTCTGACATTAAGGCCTTGCTGTTCCTGTCTAACTATTTGAAAATGGTTTGATTCATTGCTTTGAAGTAAGAAACCAGATCAGTTACACGTGAGAACATAATCCTTGACCAGGTTTGGTGATTTGGTTTATCAAGTTTATCTTATTCATCACATAATCCATGCTCTATCCATCACGTGAAAACTGTTTGTCACTGTGAGAAAATTGTCTGTTACAAGTGTAGCACATTGTAGACATTCTGTGGAAACTTGGGAAGTGCGTAGACATGGATTTGTGCCCTTAATTATCTTTCGAGTGATAGGAAGTGCTAATTGAGAAGCATAGTTTTAAGGTTCAACCGCAGATTTGAATTTGTTTGATTCTCATTTTATCATGATGCAACAAGAACTTCAAAGACATGTTCAAGAAAGTCACGATGTCATTATGTTGAACTCGGGGAAGTGTGTTTGAATACACATGTTACGAACAAGATTGTAGAATAGATTTGAAGTATTTGGGATTTTTAGATTACTTTTTTTTAGTTTTTAAAATTTAGATTAGATTTTTTTAATTTTGTTAATTTAAATTAGATTTTTGGTTTTTTAAATTTAGATTAGATTTTTTTAATTTTGTTAATTTAGATTAGATTTTTGGTTTTTTAAATTTAGATTAGATTTTTTAATTTTGTTAATTTAGATTAGATTTGTAGTTTTTTAAATTTAGATTAGATTTTTTTAATTTTGTTAATTTAGATTAGATTTTTTTAGTTTCTTTAATTTAGATTAGTTTTTTTAAAAAATTTAGCTTAGTGTTAGATTAATTTAATTTTAATTTTAGTTTTGTTAATTTAATCTTTAGATTAACTTTTGTTAGTTAGTTAGATTAATCTTTTTTTAAATTTATTTATTAGTTTTTAGATTTTAGTATTTTCGTTAATTTTAGATTTTTATTTTTAATTAAATTAGATTTTTAATTTTTCCTTTTGTTTATTGTGGCGAGGAGCTAATTTTTTTCTTTTTCTTGTGGGCATTTGTAGGTGCTAAATTGTGGATTGCAGATCTTTTGGACTTAAGGTACGTTCTCACAATCCCTATAACATTTGGTTTGGGCATTAAAATTTACCTCTCATGTGTTTGGCTTGAGTGTTACATGCTTTCCTAGAACACCTTTTTTATGCTCTTAATGGGAAATAAATGAACATAGATTTGCTTTCATAGAAATTTGTGTTTCAGTGAATGCTTGTCTTTTAAACTGTAAGTAATTCTTGGCTTCAAATATCAAAACATCTCATTGAGTACTCTAGGGCATGGATTCATTCTTTGTTTACATGAAGAGTTAAATGCACCACTTTGTGGACTCACTTCATGTTTACTTGGAAAGTTAAATATTCCATGATTCAAACCCTCTTGCACTTATGAGTAGTATTGATAAGCAGTCTTAGATTACTTGTGATTGATCTAGATTGCTATCTTGGGTTATTGGACTCGCTCATCTGCCAGCCCCTCATTCCACCCCATGGTTGCAAGGTCAATGCCACATTAAAGGGGAGGGGTCTACAAGAAAGAAGCATTAATTTTTCCACTAGGCAACCCTTTTGTGCTTTCTGGAACTCACTTGTTTTCTAGGTTGTGGACTCATTTGTAGCTTGTGTGAGGTGTTAAGTGTTCCACCTTGTGGACTCACCTCATATTTGCTGTAAGCATTAAGTGTTCCACCTTTAGTGCTTTCCAATACTTTTTGATAGAGAATTAATTACTTTTTCATTTTTAGAAGGCCTGCTTGGGGATTTCATCACCTCAAGGGACGACCTTAACTCCCGTGTTCTGGCAGAGTATAAATATTAGGAGGTGAATCCAAAGATACCTCTCTTGAGAATGAGTTAGATTTCACTCTTGGCTAAGCCTCAAATAAATTTATACCTTTGAGAAGTGGAGGAGATTTGGGTTACCGTCTCCCCCCGGCTGTGTGATTTCTGATTCTTCTCATCTACAGATTTGGGCCTCACGTACCTTGCGTATATCGAGGATGCCCTTTAGAAAAGCCATGTATATCCTTCTAGACAACTTGCTAGGATGTTGTTGTGTTCTGAGTGCCTGCTAAAACATCTTCAAGAACATACACAAGTAGCATCTTTAAGGAGTAGCATACTAAGTCACTATTCTTGTTCATATGCAAGGTTACTTTGCCCCTTGCTCATTGTTTGAAGACAATTGCTTGCTTGGACTCCCTGATTACTATCTTATGTGCTTGATACAAATCTGTTGATATACTTGCTTGATCTTTAAAAATGAACAACAAACTGAAATACTAAGTTCTTCGATTAGGTGACTTGTCCCAGTTCTAGAGACCTATTCTGTATTTAGGATTCTTGTGTCCTTGACCTTTTGAGTTAGTAATCCTTGATCTCATAAGTGATTTTGCTTGAGATTGGCAAATCAGAAACTATTCCTGTTAAATAGATAAATTTTCAAACTCTTCGATAACACACTTGGAGAGTGCTAGTAATCTCTTCGTCCACCCATTTTCCTCACATTCAAATTCAATAATTTGTGTAAGTCATCCTCCTAATCCATATGTGCTAGGGTATTCACCCAAGAATTGAGCACCTCTGTGGCAGTGTTGGTTTGCACCTATTTGCAACAGTTCTATTTCACCATTTCTCTCAAACAAGAGAAAACTTTTACTATCCTAGTCTGGTATTGACATTTCCTAGAATTGTCTGTTTTCCTGAACTCTCCCTCTCATGTTAGTAACAACAAGATATCAAGTGAGCCAAGGAAAGTGACCTCAGATAGTCTTCAACAAACTACCCCCAGTTCAGACTCATCAAAAGAGAAAGGAAAAGGAACCAATATTTGACCAATCGCCTAGGAGTAAGTGTGAAACTTGGTTTGACCCAAAGAGCCATTTTAGTAATTTGAGTACCCCCTCAGCACCTTCCCACTTAGGTATGGATATGAGTTATACTATCACTCGGTAGGAGAGGGAAGCCATGGATCAAACTCTTGATGATATCTATGAAAGACATAGAGACAAGATTTTGTTTGGTAATTCCTCTCATGATGCTCAACCTAGTTCACCCCCCATCAGCACTAGGTACCTAAATGCACATAAAAGAGCAGAAAGGCATGAGAGACGAGCTCACCCAGAAAAATGGTCACAACATGAAGACCAAGACAATGAACCTGGTGATGCTCATGTCAATGCAACCTATACCAATGATTTGTACAAACATTCAAGACAATAATCTCCACTTCGAACAACCTCAAGGCATACAAGTGAGAGGCTAAAAAGAATTGAGTGGGAAAAATAGGCTGCAAAAAATGAACGAGCTACAAAAGAAGAAAAACTTAGGCTTCTAGAAGAGGAACAATGAGCCTTGTTCGATATAGAGAGAAAATCATTCCAAGAGGAGAAAGATAGGCTATTAGCCCAACAATTAAACACTCAATTCAACAATAGGGGTGCTAACAGTGGAAATAATTCTCCTCCCTCCACCCCTTCTAGAACACCAAGAATTAGAAGGCGGTCAAGAACCCCTTCTAGATCTCCTAGTCCTAGAGGAAGAAGGGCCTCTCAGTATGCTCACTATAGGATGAAAACCCCTCCTAGAAACTCAAGACCACACTCCCAACATGTACATCATGGTTCCCAACATGGAGGTGGTAGCTCACAATATGACCTTGATACTCAAGACTTCATGCGAATGCAACAAGAGCCTATCTTCCAACAGTATGTGGATAGGTATTTGGAACAAAAAAAAGATAAATTCTTGGGAAGTCTAATCAACAAGGGCGCTAGAGTCCCTTATAATTTTGATGTGGACAAAAAAATACAAAAGCAAAATCCCTCTCAAGAGGAAGAAATCTGCCAAATGAAGCAAATGATGGAGAAAATGATGCAACCTAAGAGATCATTCTCACTAGACTCAATTTTTCCTAATCCATTCGACAAGAGTGTGAGTATGAAGGATTTTCCAAGGAGGGTGGAATTCCCTAAATACGATAAATATGATGGCAGTGGTGATCCACACGACCATGTGCGCCAGTTCTATACTATGAGCTTTGAATTCCATCAGGATGACTTCTATTTGATGAGGTTGTTCCTTAGAAGTCTTAAAGGACAAGCAATGGAATGGTTTACCAATATCACTTCCCTTGTCAAGACTTTTACAAAACTTGTTCATAGATTCGTTCAACACTTCACATATAATCTATCAAGATCTGTTACTATGTTGGACGTATGCAACTCGAAACAAAATCAGGGGGAACCCTTTGTTACCTTCTTGCAAAGGTGGAGAAGACAGTGCTCTCAGTATCCTAGGATGATCCATGAGGATGAAAAGATTAACATACTTGTTAGTAACTTGGTGCCTGAAATGAGATATGAGATTAAAAAGATAGTCTTCAATTCCTTTGATACCATGGTTGAAACTGCATGCCGCATTGAGGATTTTCTAAAAGAACAAGGCATTTTGACCAAACATAGCAACAATGGAAACAATGGTCAACACAACAACAAGGATAAAGGGAAGAACAAAAATTGGAACAAGAACAAACAAGTTGTCAATGACGAAGTTTTAGACTCTCCCCAACCTAAAGACAAGGTGTCCTTCACTTGTCCAGTGCAGTTCAAGCTATGAAGCTCAATGCACCTCCTCAACAAGAGAGCAAACCAAGATATCCCGAGAGGCCCAAAAAGTAGAAGTGGCAATTTACCAAATTGGGTGACTCATATGAGGATGTTCTCAAAACTCTCATTGCTAACAACTTGGCACATCCTCAGGATCCTACAAAACATTACATCCCTAACATTAAGCCACATTGGTGGGATGAGAAGGATTTCTACATGTTTCATAATGGCATTGGGCATACCATTGAGAATTGTTGGAAAATCAAGCACATTATCCAAGATTTCATTGAGAATGGAAAGCTTAAGGTGGATGGACTGAACACCAATGCTGATCACAAAGCATTTAAGGAACCTTTGCCTAATTATGACAAGGGGGAAACCTCTAAACCAAAGGATGGCAAGGCTGCAATCAACTACACTTACACAGTGGCAGAACATGTGGTAAACATGCTTGAAGTTGTGGAGAAAAGTGTTAATATGATGAGGAGTAAGGACCTACATGGTTATGACTCTCCCCCTATCTTTGACAAAGAACCTGTTATGGTGCTGAGAGGTCCTCATTCTAGGTTATCTTCTCAAGCCCTTAATGTTATTACCAGGAGTCAAGGCCCAATTGTTCTTAGAGGTCCTAGTTTAGGTCCATCCAAAAAACCCAAGCAAGTGGCATCTAAGAATGTCACCAAGTCCACCAATGCTCCCAAACCAAACTACAATCTTGTAGATCAGTTATAAAAAACTCCAGCACAAATATCAATCTTGGAGCTTCTAGAGTTGTCCCCTAGACATAAAAGATCCTTGAGGATGCTTTGCACACAACAAATGTCCCCAAAAACATAGATATAGACCAATTTAAAGGCATGGTGAATCACATTACTAGCCCACATTACCTCTCTTTCTTAGAAGATGATGACAAATCTCTAAGCCATCCACACAATCTTTCTCTTCACATTGAGGTACTGATTCATAAAACCTGTGTCAGGCGCGTGTTGATAGATGGGGGTGTAGGGCTAAATATTTGTACTTTAAGTTTGTTAAAAACTTTGGGCTATTCAAAGGAAGTGATTGACACTAAAAAGAAGATCACTATAAAGGCCTATGATGAGGTAGAATGAAGTTCTAAGGGGTTAGCTGTCCTTCCTGTCAGGATTGGCCCAGTTGAAAAAGATATCTTGTTCCAAATTGTTGATACTAGACCCCTTGCATACAACATTTTATTGGGTAGACCATGGATTCATGACATGTAGGTAGTGCCATCTACCTACCACTAGTGTGTTAAGTTCCCCTACAATGGAGTAGAAATTTGCATACCAGGGGATAACACTTTATCAGTTAATTCAATCTTAGCTAATGTTCATGTCCCTCTTAATCAAAAAGTAGAGGATTATCAAGCAACTTTAATAGACTGTCAAGACAAGTTTAAATCAGTAGACCTTGGCATGGGGGGGTATCAACTTGACTCTTTTGCAAAGATGCATGTTTCCCCTAGGTCCTATGGAAAGCCTTCATAGGAGATGAAACCATCTTCTTCGGCAATGACACTATTTGACAAGTTTGTGGAATCCTCAGTACCAATACAAGATGAAAAAGAGGAAGTCGCTATTCGAGATTGGATATACAAAGAGGAGAAGTACCAACACAATGAAAATTTCTCCCCCTCTCCTAACTCCTATGGGAGAGGATATACTTTTGTCAAGAAGATGGATTATTCAGGATATGGCCCTCTTAGTCATAGGTTAGATGCTAGAGCCAAACCACTTAATCATGATCTTTTTGGACATAAGTCTAAGAAACTAGTTTGCCTAGGCTTTATGAAGAATAACAAATGCACTGTCCCCATTCCTGATAGGTGAGATAGTGAAGATGACATAGAATATGTACCAAATTTGACAAATCAACAAGACATGACAGATGATTGGGTACCTTCAACAAATCTCCTTTGGGGAGATTCCAGAGATTTAACAATTGACAGTCCTCCTATCCTAGCTATAATAAATAGTGACTATATGAATGCAAGATTGACTATGGATAGTGTCTCCATCCTAGCTACAACAGATGGTGATAATTCAAATAATTTTGTGATTGAGCAAGTTGCTAGAGTAGAGGAAACTCTTCCAAATCTTGAGACTTCTACATCACGAGGCCCCAACAATAATTCAGAAATAGACTCTCATGAGTTTGAATGGGATTCACTCTCAGATGCAATAGTTGAATTGGATATGGATGTTGTCCACACTTATAGTTCTCAACCTGACGTAGCTGATGAGTCATGTGTCAGATTAGAAGATTGGAACCTACATGTCACATTAGTAGATGATTCTTCGCTCGATAGGGTAAATTCTAATTTAGACACCTTAGAGGGATACTTGACAGACTCCAATTTTGTGGTCACCAGAGATGACACCACCTATATCCTTAATATTGAACCAGTCATTAACCTACCCCTTATTGACCCCAACCTTATTGATTGGTCTCAACGTTATCAAGAGCCTCAACTCTTGACATTTCACAATGACTATGAGATCAGCTGCTATCTAAATGCCATTGAACCTATAGTCTCTTCCACCAGTGAACCAACTACCAGTATGACAAAACCTAACATCAAGTACCTTAGTCACAAGATAAAAAGAAAAGAAAAAAAGAATAAGAGTTCTGATGGTGAAAACCACTATGTGGCGGTGTCATAACCGAAAAAAGTAAAAATAAAAGACGTATCCAAAGGTGAAAACCTCTCTGAGGTGCCTACGGATGAGGTACTTGATAGTCTCCCAAGCCATTTTTAGGACAGATCATTAGTATTGGTTGAACCTATAGAAGCTATTAATTTGGGCACAGAAGTGGCTCCAAAAAGTGTACACTTGGCTAAATCTTTATCACCTCAAGAAAAGAAAGCCTACACTGAGTTCCTGCAAAAGAAGAAAATTAATTTTGCATGGACATATTCAGACATGCCAAGGTTGGACACTAATCTCATTATGCATCATTTGTCCATAGCTCCAGGTGTCAAACTAGTCAAACAAAAGTTGAGAAAAATGCACCCTCATATAGCTCTTCTAGTGAAAGCTGAATTAGAAAAGCTCCTTAGTGTAAGATTCATTAGAGCCATAGACTATGCTGACTAGATTTCCAGCATTGTACCTATTTCTAAACATGATAAATCCATCCAAATCTGCACAAATTTTAGAGATCTTAACAAAGCATGCCCAAAGGATGATTTTCCACTTCCTAACATAGACATGATAGTGGACATGATGGCGGGCTATGAGATCTATTCCTTGATAGATGGTTTTTCTGGGTATAATCAGATCAAGATTGCTCTCGAGGATCAGGAAAAGACTACATTCACATGCACATGGGGTACTTATTATTGGAATGTCATGCCCTTTGGCTTGAAAAATGCAGGAGCTACTTATCAAAGAGCTATGACAACCATCTTCCATGATATGATGCATAAGAATATGGAAGATTATGTGGATGATACCCTCACTAAGTCTAAGAAAAGAGGAACACATTTGGCTGATTTAGAAGTAATTCTGGATCGCATGGAACAATTTCAACTAAGATTAAACCCAAAAAAGTGTGCATTTGGTGTTACTTCTGGCAAATTATTGGGATTCATCATTTCAGCCAAAGGGATAGAAGTGGACCCTGAAAAGGTCCAAGCCATTATAGACATGCCACCTCCCAAAAATATTAGTCAAATGAGGAGTCTTCAAGGACACCTTCAATCCATAAGGAGGTTTATTTCACAGTTGGCCGATAGAGCGCAGCCCTTTAACAAAAATTTGCATAAAGGTGTTTAGTGTGTCTGGAATGAGGATTGCCAAAAGAGCATGGATCAAATTAAGAAATAGTTGGCAAATCCTCCCATTTTAATGCCTCCCATTCCAGGAAAACCTCTCATTTTGTATGTCTCAGCTACTAAATCTTCACTGGGGGCATTGTTGGCTCAATTAGATGAACAAGGGAAAGAAAGGGCCATATATTATATTAGCCGCACCCTTGTTGCTCATGAGGTCAATTATACTAGCATTGAAAAAGCTTGCCTTGCAGTAGTGTTTGCCTCTCAAAAATTGCAACACTATATGCTTGCGCACACCATACATGTCATCACAAAAATTGATCCTCTCAAATACTTGCTTGGCAAAGCTGCTCTCATGGGTAGACTCACTAAATGGATGATAATTCTTTCTGAATTTGACATAGAGTATATTGAGTGCAAGGAAATCAAAGGCCAGGCTATTGCAGATCAACTGGCTAATTTCCCAATTCAAGATAATATGCCTATTCAAGTCAATTTCCCAGATGAACATCTTATGTACATGACTGAGCGATCCTGGAAACTATTCTTTGATGGTTCCTACATGCAAAATGGTTCTGGCGCTGGTGTGTTGTTTGTCTCTCCACATGGGTACACTATTCCCAAATCTTACAAGTTACTCTTCCCATGCACAAACAACATAGTTGAATATGAGGCTTTAACAAATGGACTAAAAATGGCTATAGAGTGGAATGTCATAGAACTACATATCTATGGGGATTCTCAGCTAATCATCAATCAAGTCAATGAGCAATAACAAACAAAAGATGACAAGTTGATACCTTACAAAAAAATGGTTGATCCCTAGGGCTGAGAATAAAGTAGCTGATGCTATGGCCACCCTTGCTTCACTTCTTCAGTTGGAGGATCATGAGTCTAGATATGAATTCCTGGTGGAAGAGCTACATCATCCCATATTTGACTCACCCAAAAACCATGTCATTTTCACCCTTGTCAATCATGAATCCTCTCGCTATGGTGCTATTTACTCATATCTCCGTGATGGCATCATCCTCAACACATTTAACTGATCTGAAAGAAGAAACCTTGTTCGTAACACCTCTCACCATTCCCTCATCTTTGGTGATTTGTATAGAAGGGGTCTAGATGGGACACTTCTTAGGTGCTTAGAAAAGGAGGAATCTGATCAAGCGCTAGTTGACATCCATGAGGGCATATGTGGGGGACATTCTAATGGTCTTTCCATGGCTAGAAGGTTGCTTAGGGCGGGGTACTATTGGCCTATGATGTAGATAGATGCAGTAGCTTTTGCCAAGTCTTGTGAAAAATGTCAGAAATATGGACACCTGATACATGCTCTAGGTAGGGAGCTAATTCCTTCTATATCTCATTGGCCATTTCAGCGATGGGCGTTTGACCTTGTTGGGCAGATTCATCCCAACTCATCAGGTGGACATAAGTTCATTATCACTGCTACTGACTACTTCACAAAATGGGTAGAGGCTGTTCCACTTTCTGTTGCCTCAGGCAAGACAATATATTTATTCATTTTAAACCATATCATCTATCAATATGGAGTACCATCTAAGATCATCACTGAAAATGGAGGTCAGTTCAAAAACAAGGACCTTACACAACTCTGCCAAAGATTTAAGATAAAGCAACATTGGTCCTCCATTTACTTCCCGCAAGGAAATGGCCAGGCAGAGGCTTCAAATAAAACCATTCTCAAGATTTTACATAGAACAGTTCATAAGAATGGTAGAGACTGGCACCTACAAATAAACCCAGCCTTGTGGGCCTATAGAACAAGTATTCATACTCCAACTGGGGCTACTCCTTTTGCCCTCACATACGGCACTGAAGTAGTGTTACCTTTAGAGGTCAAGATTCCATCACTTAGGGTCTCTCTCAAAGGTCTAGTTATAGATGAAGACTATCGCGCCATGAGATTACAAGAATTGGAACTTCTGGATGAAAAGCGTAAAGCATCATTTGACCATATGAGGGTCTACCAAAAGCAGATGTCCAAAGCATTCAACAAAAAGGTTCACCCTAGAGAATTCCAAGTAGGAGATCTTGTCCTATGAGAGAATCCTAAGAACCAACAAAATAGAGAACAGAAGGGAAAATTCAAACCTAATTGGCTTGGACCCTACTTATCACATCAGCTTTTGGTACAGGTGCTTATCTACTATCTACTGAAGAGGGGGAGCAGCTCCCTGAGCCTATCAATGTTTTGCACTTGAAGAAGTTCTATCCTTGATGCCCATTCTGTCTGGGGGCATCCTTTGTATATAATTATGATCCTGAAAAAATTACAAAAAAAAATTGATATATGATCCTGAAAAAATTCCAAAAAAATTCATATTTGATGCTGAAAAAATACAAAAAAATTAAAAATTCAAAAAATTCAGAAAAAAAAGAAAAAATGCCTTGGTGAAAACCTAGAAACAGGTGCCTTGGTAGCAAAAATACAAAAAAATTATACAAAGTCCTGAAAAAATTCTTCCAGTGGTGAAAACCTAGAAATGGGCGCTACTTGAGGCCTTTGCACCCCTATTTCTTAGCATGTGTCCTCGACACTTAGCCTTTCTCCATCATGCCTTGTGCTTGTTGCCTTGGTTTGGAATTGGTCTTTGTCTTTGTCTAGGGGGCATCACTGTGTTAGCTTTGGTCTCTTGGATATGCTTGTCTTTAGGACACCTTGCAAACAGTGTTTTTCAACACCAACCCAACTGTGTTTTTCAACACAACCCCTGACATCGAGTGTTTTTCAACACTTATTAGTTTGGTCTTATCTAGTTTGGTCATGTGATCTTACTTGCTTGCAAGCATTTGATCCTTACCCTCGGAACTCATTATCAGTTTACACACTAAAATTTTTAAACGCTACACTTAATGTTTGAGATATGTCCCAATCTTTTCTTTGTGTGCTGACTGATATTGATTTTCATTGAGTGTCCTTGTCTAATAAGTCTCTCCGTGATGCATATCTAGAGGACTTGGGGCATGGGGCATGTTTTTATTTGCTTTCTACTTGTGGGTGTTGTCTTGAACTACTTGAGTGCCTCTTGTTGTCTCCTTGACACACTTAGGAAATTTAAGGCATCATCCTTGACTGTTTTTGCACAACCGTTCTCATGGTCATCCTGACGTTTATGCCTTGATGCGAGCATGGTTTTGCTACATTAAATTGGGTAATTTAACATTGCAGTCATCTTGACCTTTATGTCTTTGATGCTCATGTTAGAATCTTTCCACATTCCAATCTGATATAAATCACATTCATATCTTCATAGTTGCGTTCGTGACTAGCGTTGATTGTGTGATTGTCCGATGTTCAGTAATAACGGCCCTATGATGAAAATAAGTTCTTTTACATTCTCTAATGAATGATGAACACAAAATCCTATGTTACCCTATTGCAAGTACACCTTTGCATTTTCATGTAGCTTGCATTATTTAGACTTCATGTTAAATTTGCACTTTTAGGCTACATTATGAGTTTGAGAGGGTTTCCTTCATCTTTCTTGTGGACTTTCAGTCAACTGTGGTCATGATTTGATCTTCATTTCCTTATCTTCTTTTGTGATCTCAATCGAAATTTCCTATCTTAAACAGTTGATTGATTTTAATGCATCCTCTTTCTTCTCTACATTTCTTTCCATTTCTTCCAAACTTCTATCTTCCATTCACTTTCATCCCACTTCTTTTCTTCTAATTCAACCTTGGGGCATAATTTTCTTGCTGATCTACCTTGGTTCTATGATTCTTATATTTTTCAACTTACATCAAGAACCTTATGTTTTGTTCGATTTGATCAAATTTTTCAATTTACTATTTCTTCTCTATCTCATTTTGATTTTGATCATGAGGGGGCAGTACCTACCTAACTTCAATCCTTGATTTAGCTTTATCAATTTATCAATTGCTTCTCTTGGGGCAACCTTGCTTGAGATTATTATCTCCTATTTTGGACTTGATTTAGCTATGTCTTGTCCTTCAGCTTTAGCTTATGCTTGTCCTGATGTGTTCCCATCTGTTGAACACACATCTGGGTTGTTTTGTGATCCCAAATCGATCTCACACTACAATTCCATTCTTTGACTGCATGTGATCCCGAGTCGACCTCACATTAGTCAAAGAGGGGCAAATGTATGCACCCTAAAATGGTCACCTAGACTATGGGCCCCATTTATTCAATCATCAAAAATCAATCCCTGAATCAATGCTTTGCAACATATTCGAATCAAACTTCTTGATCAAATTGTAACTATTTCAATTATTTCAATTTTCCCATAAGGTTTGAATATTTCATTAACTTTATTTAATCAAAAGAAATAAATCCCTTTTAAATAAATAAAATAATGTTATTTAATTGAAATTAATATTCCTTAAATGAAATAATGTTGTTTAATTAAAGTCCATTTTTAATTAAATGATTTTATTTTATTTAATTAATATTCATCTCTAAATTATATAATCTTATTTAATTTAATTAAGAGAGATATTATTCTTTTAAATTAAATAAATAAAATATTCTCTCAAAATATCTTGTGATGGAAAAGGAAACAAATCAATTAATAAAAAAAAATGAAATAAATGAAATTCCATTTTCCTACAAACCTTCTAAAAATGACATTTGTTTCCTCTTTTCCATTTATCCCACATTGCTTCTAGATTTGCATTCAAATCCACATTTCGCTATAAAATGAGCTCTCTCGCTCTTAGTTGAGGATCCGAATTTTTATATCATCCTTATGCTGCAAATTTTCATAGAGCTTTGAATTTCATTATTGCATATTTACATACTCATAGCATTTTAATTTGATTTATCTCATTGTTTTAGTTTAAATTTCATATAGATTAATCTCATATAGACTATTTTAGATTGCATATTTTAGTTTGATTTTCATATAGTTTAATCTCCATTTCAGTAATTTAGTTTATTACTTGCATTTGCAATCATATTAGATTAATTGTCATTTGCATGCATGAGCTAGTTTCAATGGAGATTAGCATGCTTGCTATTCATCCTTGAATCTCTCATTCCAGGGTGTACTTGCATGGTTTGACTAGGTCGATCTGAGGGCCTCAATATCAATCCCTACACATACTCAGATAGAGAGCTGTGAGTCAGTTTGTGAGGACTCATTATTGAGTCTCCTTGCATGCAAGGATTCACAGAAGTGTCACAATTTTCATGATACATATGTTACATATATCAATATTTCCTCGCATTTATTTTGGTTGCTTGATTATCTGTGGGATCCCCATATTTTGATACTAGGTTTTACCTCTTTTTGAAATGAACTTCAAAATGTCTTTCAAAACCTGTAGAAATAAAAAAAACTTCCAACTTTGCAAACTAGATTAGTGCCATAGAATTCACAATGCAAAATGTCTTGTTTTAACTAGATTTATAATATTGTAACTTTCCAAAAGTTGTTTTCCAAGAGAAATATAAATTTTAATTTTAATTGTACCTTTATAAGAGATTTAATATATCAACTCCAATACTTTTGTTTCTATCAATGTACTTAATCATTAAAATTAGAAGTTGGAAGACTAACAAGAGCATACTACATATGTATAATACATCCTTTTCCAATTCTCAAGTTTATTAGTGAATTATGGCTATATTTAGTCTTGTTTTTTATAAAGATACATATCTTAATGTATGTATCTATTTTTTTTGGCATCAAAATAAGCACATTCATACGAATATGTGTCTATATAACCAACAATGGTACATTGTATGTCTATATTCATTTATAAATACTTAGTGAATTTAATGTATTCATAAATGAATACAAAGAATTTTTTTTTAGCCACAATTCATTAAAAAATATACATAATACTATTTTAATCTTTTTAGCCAATACAATCCTTCCATGAGCTATTATGAGTAGTATTAGTTTACTAAAATTGAAAATGATTTTTGCATAATTTTATTTAGAATTGCATTGTTTGGGCCTGGCCCTTTTTACTGCAACTACCAGAATGATGATTAATTATTAGATTTTTACCAAATCTCCATAGAATTTCTTTAGTAAGCCTACTATTCAATATAGAGGGACATTATAAATAATAATAAATTCAAGAAGGTATAATTGACTATACTGCATAAATGGAAGGTAAAGATCTAAGATACAACATATCGAACAATCAAGAAACAACTTATTGTACCCAAAAAAAGAGAGAGGAAAATGAACACAATAATGAAAGGGAAAGCCCAATAAGATAGGAATAATACCAATAGAGGGTGCAGGGGAGGCATAAAGAATATAAAAACTGAGAAAAGAAAGAACAAGGAAAGATAGACCATAAATAGGAAGAGACTAAAAGGGATAAAGAAAACTAAAGAACAAAAAAAAGGATGAATAAGAAAATACAAGAAGGGAGGGGGAGTAGAAGAGGCCAAATAAATGACCAAACAAAAGAGAGGCAAAAATAGGGAAAGAACAACTAGAAAGAATACAAGCAGAGAGAAGCAACATAGGGACAATAGTAAGAATAAAATGAATAAGATAAAAGTAAGAGATTATATATTCACAAAATTTCTAAAGTTAAGCCACCTGCACCCATATTGGCCAATCCATCTACCAATTTATTAACTTCTCTGTATATGTGATTGATTTTGAGATTATTTAAATAAGATAGAAGATCAATGGCTCTTTCAAGTCTAGTGTTAAGTTTTCAATTATGTGTGGTTCTAGTTGTTAACAGGTTAATGATAATTTGTGAGTCTCCTTCAATCTCTAGTTGCTGTATACCAAGGTTCTTACACATGATTAAATCTTCCACTAACGCCTTAATTTCAACAATGTTGTTAGTGACCTCCCTAATTGGCTTAGCTAATTTACCACATAAGTTTCCATCCTATTTGTGAACTATGCAACCAATTCCAGCTATACCTAGGTTTCCCCGAGAAGCTCCATCGAAATTGAGTTTGTACCTTCCTTATTGGGGGAGATTCCATTTACAATTTTCCCTTGATTTCTTACTATCTTTTCCCTCTTTACCATATTGATGTGGAATGATTAACCCAAACCACTCTTTTTTGATGATACTATCCCATATAGAGAATATACCTTCAATGTGATTCATATTCCTAAGTCTATTATTTACTCTTTCTACTATACAAACTTCAATCTTGTTTTGAAGATAACTTGTGCTCATCTTTTTATCCTGAAAGATTCTCCCATTCCGCTCTTTCCATAATTCCCACACTAGAATGGATAGGGAAATCTTCCAGATGTGTTGATATAGAATTTTGTACTGATCTTTGGGCCATGTCTTTAGGTGATCTACTAAGGTATTGGCAAGGAATGATTGCCAATTAAGCTTCCTACACAACCATTGCCAACAATTAGCAGCATAGGGACAATTTAGTAAAATATGATCTTTTGTTTCTTCTTGATGATCACATAATACACACCTGGATGGGCCTTCAACCAATTTTCCTAAACCATTCAACAATTAGGATCTTTTTTGTGAAGCATCCCATAAGAACATGCCTACTTTTGGTAGGCATTTCTTATCCCAACAAAGGTTCATGGGTAGGTTTGATTCTTGCCAATTCCAATTCTTGATTAGGGAGTTATAGCCATCTTTGAGCTTGTAGGATCCAGATTTGGATTATGTCCATATTAATTTGTCTACTCCATTTTTAAAGGTTATTTTTCTGGTGTTTAGAATTTTTATTATTTCATCCTTCTCATCTCTAGTTAGAGGTATTACGTCTAGGGATTTCTAGTTCCATCCCAATATGGGGTCTCCTAACAGGATTTCAATATAGTCTTTAGCACATTTGTACCATAGGGTAGTTAGTAAATCTTTAATTCTAGGGGAAACAATACTATCCAAAGTGGCATATCCCCCCCCCCCCCACAAGAATCTTCCCAGAAGAGGGAAGAGTTACAATCTCTCTACACTCTAAAATAAAGTTCCAGGTTCTGGATCCCCTAGGTGGATTACTAGTTCTAGGGATACTAGTTGGGTCTAAGGATTGAAGATATTTGTTTGTAAGGACTCTCACCCATTTGCTATTACATTCTTGGTATATTTTCTAGACCAATTTTTCTCCTAAAGCCAATTTTTTCCATTTTAAATTTTTAATGCTAAGGCCTCTGTTATTCGTTGGTTTGCATAGATTGTCCCATTTAATTAATGCCATATTTTTGTCTTCTAAGACACCTTGCCAAATTTTTTTCCTAAGTTTCTTATCCAATATACCTTTAGCACCCTAAGTTAAAGGTAAGCAAGACATTTGATAAGTGGGGATTGCTGAGAGTACATATTTGATCATAGTTACTCTCTCTGCATTAGAGATCCATTTCCCTTTCCAATTCTCCATTCTTTTTTCCATTTTTTTGCATATGGGGTTCCATAGTTTATTGGTTCTGTTTCCCTTGTCCAAGGGCATACCTAGGTATTTACATGGGAATGTACCTTTCTTAAAGCCTAAAATACTAGAAATATCTTTTTCTAAAATGTGGTCAGTATCGAGAAAAAATATTTTTGATTTATTAGCATTAACTTGCTGTCTCAAAGCTCTCATATACATATTTAAAATTTATTTGAAGGTTTTGGCTTTAGATTTTGCACTTTTTGCTTGGTAAAATTGTATCATCATCAAGTTGTTGATGAGTTATATTTGGCACTCCTTTTGTAACTTTGATCTCATGATCAAACCATGTGGTTTTTCTTTCATGATTGATCTTCCAAATGCTTCTGCCATTATAATGAATAGAAAGAGGGATATAGGGCCCCCCTGTCTTAGTCCCCTAGAAATATCAAAGAAACCCTCTTGGTTCCCATTTATTAGTAAATATATTTTGGGAGTTGATATACAATTAAAGATTAGGTGAATTCATTATTTAGAAAACCCAAATGCTTCTAAGCATTTACAGAGAAACCGCCAGTCCACTTTATCATATGCCTTTTGGATGTCTAATTTTATTAACATACCAGGTTCCTTGTTTTGTTGTACAGAGTGGATAATTTATTATGCAATGATGGTGCCATCGAATATTGATCTTCCTAGCACAAACCCAATTTGTTCTTCTGAAATAATTTTTGGTAGTAACTTCTTTAGCTTATTAGCAATGGTTTTAGATAGTATTTTGTATATGGTGTTACATAATGCTATAGTTTTGAAATCACCCGGTCCCTCCACTTTGGACCTTTTTGGTATTAAATTCAAGAAGGTATTATTAATTTCCTAGAGAAGTCTCCCCAATTTGTCCAATATTTATGCCATGTAACAAAAATTTGTCTTCTTGTTATGTAACACCCTGCCAGGGAACCCAAAAGAAACTAACCTAAAACATTATACTAGTTTGGTGAACAAATTTTTTTTTCTAAAGTTTACATACAAGATATACATTCACATGAAAGCATTAACCATTATCTCACATAAAACACATTGTAAACATAGGTTACAAATCTAATGGGTTCCATGATGTAGAATTACTTACTAATATAACACATTTAATAACATCGACAAAAGATTCCATAAATTAAATACAACATTTACATCAAATTGATTACATCTCATGAATGATCATGAATCCTAATAAACATACATCCACTGCACATGTCGTAGGGTATGCAATAATCATCCTAACAACTAAATTACAATATCCAAATTAGGTATCACATGCAATACTCTAATACAAGATTTACAATAAAGAATAAGTATATAAGAAAATCAATGAAGAAGTAACATAAGGAATCCAACTGAAAAGACACCATCAAGCACTGGTACCAATATGTTGAATCTCAAATGGTAAAGAATCACTACCACCCATCCGTGTAGAACCACAAAGGTCTACCCCACCGTGCTGAGGAGATAACATCGGACCCCAATCAGATAATCAAATCAAATAAGGAAATACCACTAAGAAAGGAATCCTGATAGCTTATAACTCAAGGTCAACAAAAGTAGTGAAAGGTATTACTCACTAATCCAGAGGCAACCGACCATGTAGGATAACTAGACTATGTGTAGGAAGGTGTCATCATGTACGTCTAACCCTTGAGTCTCATCTTGGTAATCTCTCTAGATCTCGGCACTCAAGTGACTATACAGGGAATCAATGACTTCTCGTACTGACGAAGCCACTAACTATCCCAGAACACACACCTCAATAGGTGGAAAGCATCATCTCATCCTCATCTTAGTCTGTACTAGCACTCAAGCATGGGAGAGGAAACTATCTTATTAGGTTCATTTATTTCCCCTTAATTTAGTTAGGTTATCACTTGTTTACAATAACTTACAATAAGTGATCCACAACAGCCACTTGTGGGCCTCGACACTTATTGCAAGCCACCTCCTAACAAATATCTAGGTAAACTACCCTAGGCTCATAGATCTCTCCTAGATCAAAACTCAGATAAAATAGCTAGTCACACATCTAGATTCATCACAGAAACCAGGATTGATTACATAAACACATTCACTGAATCATATAGTACATCAAGAGCCTATAAGATCAACTAGAACATTAACAAATCACACTCACGCCAAACATGATAAACAACATGAATAACAGATAATTCCCAAGCCTCTGTCTTTCCTAGGTCATCGAGTCCCCATAAAACTGATAAACCCAACATACAGGAAAGATAAAATCATATTGAGCTAAACAACCAATTTCAGTAGTAAATAATGCATGTATAGATGAAAAGATATTACACACGTTTTCAACATTAAGTAAAAGCCCAATTTGATCATATAAATGCATCATATAAAGCTGTTTATATTAAAAACCAACTTAAGATAAGTAACCCATATTAAAACAATTAATCAAACCTAATTTATTACCCAAAAGACACAAGGTTTATCAACATTGATTAATTTCCAATAAGCAAGTTTTACTTTAATAACTAATTCACATGCTTCACTAATGTTTATTTAAAATTACCAAATGAATTTATTATTATCCAATAACAATAAATTACAAATAAAAATTCCCTAATAACGTTTACCATAAAACAAATAAAACTCATTAATAACAAATTCGTTAAAACTAATTAACACTTTTTAATAATTTTTTTTTTTATTAACAACAAATCTAATATTAACAAATTAATATACTAACAAAATTTAATATAAATTTTTTTTTATTTTATTAATAAATAATAATAAAACAAACATAAAATAAAAAAAAAATTAAAATAAATAACATGTGGGGGGGCCCGCGGCCACCCACCACGCTGCCCACATGACAGCCTAGTTTGTCAGCGACATTCCTAGATTGCCGTGCGGCAGGCTATGACCCTGCCTATGGTGGTGTGAGGGAAGTGGGGGGGTAGGGGATAGGTGGTCCCCACCTCCCACTTGCCCTTTTCAACCTTTTTCTTTAATAATAATTTTTTTTAATATATACATTTTAAAAAATGTTTTTTTTTAATTTAAAACTTTTCTTTAAAAAGAAAATACTAACTTTATTATTTCTCTTTTGCAGATTTCGAAAATGACAAAAGATTATATATATATTTTTTGGGCTCTGTTTCTGAAAATGGAAATACAGGCCTGGTAAAATTTTTTCCAGAATTGGAAAATATGAGGAAACCCTTTTTTTTAAAGCATATTTTATTATTTTCTTCTAATCAGATTTTTTTTATCCTCTCAACATCATTAATCAAACACTCAACCAATTAAAACAAAAAGGAGCTAATTTTGTCCTTTACCAGTATTTTTTTTTTACTGTATATTTTACATAGAGAATGAGATTTTTGCATAGAATAGTGAATTTTTCCCCAAATTGATTTTCTAACAACCCATTAATTTATTTTGTCTACTCAATAGTTCAAACTATAGCCAGTTTAATTTTTTTGTTTTCTAAGTGATCTAGGATGAGTTTTCTCCTGAAATTTTGGCAGCATAACCCTACTATGCCAAGTCTGTATAAAAACATGAAAAGAAGGACCTATGGGTTCTCTAACACCCAGAAATTCTAATAAAGCAAAATAGATACAATGAACCTAAAGAGATAAACCAGGCACAATGAATTTATCAAAATTTACACAAAAAAGAATTGAATAGAGTTTCTTCAAACCCTACCTCAATTCCAATGCTAGAACTGAATTGAAATTCTTGTAGAATGTTGAACTTCTAATTCTGTCAGATGAATAACCAGCCTTGCAGATTTGAATCAACAATGCAGCCAAGCCAATTCCAAAACAAAAGCAATCTTTCTCAAGCTCAAGCACATACACCCAAAAACTCAAGAACACAAAAATGCTTCCAAAAATTCTCCAAAAATCTCCAACAACTTGATTAACTCAAAATGAATGCAAAATCCTCCTATTAGGGATTCAACTCCACCAAACAAGCAAAACCCTGGATGGCTCACAAAGAACTCCTATTCAAACTCTCCCACTTTGTTGAGAGAAATTCCTATTTATTAATTAAAAATACAAATTTTATGCACAACTCATATTAATCTCCAAAAGACAAATTGACTCCTTTGTGAAAAATGACATATTCAAACTTAATACAAACACATGTTTAAAATTGAAATCTATTATTAAATAAATTTAATATTCTAACATCATTAAATCATGCATTATATTAATTAAATAACTAATGGTCAATTTCAAATATATTTTCACACATTTGATTAATTAATATCAAATATCCTAATATTTGATTTTTAATTAATGAATCATCATAAAATAACTTAGGAAATAAATTTAATATTATTTTCCAATTTTAATATTAAATTCCATAATAATAGAAAACCACATATGCAAACATCAATAAATCAAGATCAACCAATAAACATGCAGACTCAAAGAAGGGTACTGCGAACTGTCACCTTGAAAAATTTGGATATGGTAGTCAACAGATACTTATCCAATAATTAGGATAAATGGGCTACGGATTGGGTTTTGAGTCCATCTGTCACCTCCCCTCTTTACCAATGAGATGAGTATTTATGGGCACGCTCACTCCTGACAATTTAGGGAAGATGATGCCCTGTACCTGCAAACCTATCATCACAAAACAAAGAATGTACATACAACATTTAACAAGCAATGATAGGGTATGGTCAGTCGTGTGGATCTTGACAAAGCGAGTAACTATGCCTTCGCCCTCCACCATAAAAACACATAAAATAGATACATACATATGAGCACCATACACATGCTAGTATGGGGTAAGTACATCATAAACTAACTAAAACATGAAACATCTCAACATAATGTATATCAATATCCAAACATGACATCACATAATCATAATCAAAACCATAATCCAGATCATCAATAGTTACTGACATAATAAAATCTGCACACAAGAATGTGGCCTAAAAGAGTATGGCATTTGAAAAATTGAACGCAAAATATGGAGGTACTACATCCACCCCCCCTTGTATCAGGCTTACTCCTAGAAGCCTGCAAACAAGTAGGGATAAGATTCTCAGAATCTAGCTGCATCCTCCCAAGTAGCTACTGTCTCATCGTTTGGATCCCATTGGACCCTTACCTAATCGACGGTTTGACCCCTAAGGATCAAATTCCGATGCTGTAGGATACATATGGGCTCCAATTCCAACTTCCCGTCCTCCACCTGCAAAGCATTCCAATCAAGTACATGTGTAACATCAGGAATATATCATCTAAGTACTGAAACATGGAATACATCATGAATGTGTGATAAGCTAGGTGGCAAAGCAAGATGGTATGCAACTGGACCTATCCTCTCTAAGATCTCAAAAGGACCAACAAATCGAGGCACCAACTTCAAACTCTTTCCATAACGGATTGGACTCTTCCGCGGATGCACTCTTAAGAATACTCTATCCCCAACAACAAACTGCCTATCAATCTAGTGAGCGTCTGCATACTTCTGTCTATCCTGTGCAGTAGCCACATGCTCTCAGATATGAATCACCTACTGCTCCATATCACAAAGCATATTTGGACCAATAAGAATATGATCCTCCGGTCTATCCCAGCTCAATGGTGTACGACAAGGACATCCATACAATGCATGGAAGGGTGACATGCTAATGGAACTATGATATCCATTATTATAAGCAAACTCCACTAGATATAGATAATCCTCCCAGTGAGTCTGTCTGTCCATGACATACATCCTCAACATATCCTCTAGCACCTGATTAACCTATTCTGTCTAACCATCGGTCTCAGGGTGATATGCTAAACTAAAATTCAACTGAGCACCAAGATCATTTTGTAGTGAAGTCCAAAAAGTAGATGTAAAAATAGGATCTCGCAGAGATAATCTTACGTGGAACTCCATGAAGTCTCACTATATCTTGCATGAAGAACCTGGCCACAAAAGCTATTGTATAAGAAGATCTCATGGGAGAAAAGTGTGCCACCTTAGTCAACCAGTCAACGGTCACCATGATAGCATCATGTCTGTGAGGAGTCATAGGCAATCCAACAATAAAGTCCATAGAAATAATATCCCACTTCCAAGATGGAATGAGATTAGGTTGTAAAAGCCTTGCTGGATGTTGATGATCCACCTTGACCCTCTAACACTCAAGACATCTAGCCAAAAAATCCGCAATGTCACATTTCATGCTAGGCCAATAATAAAGCTTTCGTAAGTCTACATGCATCTTGTTGACACCAGGATGTGTCGAATAAGGTGCACAATGAGCCTCTGATAAAACCAATGAATGTAAATCATCCAATGGTGGTACATATATCTGGCCCTTGTGTCACATAAGTCCATCTGACTCCATGAAAAATCCTAAGAACCTACCCTCCAACAGTCTACCTGACTCAATCACTAAAATCACCTCCTGATACAAAATATCTCTGGGGAGTGACTGAAGAATCCTGCTCCTCAAATCCACACTAAGAGTCATAGCTGAAACCATCTTCTTCTTGTGACTCAAAGAATTTGCTACCACATTTTCTTTACCCTAGATGTATTTGATCTCAAAATCATACTCGTAAAGGAATTCCATCCACCTTCTCTATCTAGCATTCAGATTAGGTTGGGTAAATATATACTGGAGACTACGGTGATCACTATGAAGCTCAAATCGGTGCCCTAATAGGAAGTGTCTCCATCTGACTAAAGCATGGAAAATCACTGCCAACTCAAGATTATGTGTAGGATAATTAAGCTCATGATCCTTGAGTTTGTGAGACTCATATGCAATCACTCATCCTTCCTGCATGAGGACTACTCCAATACCCTCTAAAGATGCATCAGTGCATACAACAAAATCTCTGGCTGGATCAGGCACTGCTAGAATAGGGGCATTGGTCAAACACCCCTTAAGCTTCTGGAAATCTTCCTCGCACTTCTTTGTCCAAATGAACTTCTTCCCTTTCCTTTGCAAAGAGGTGATAGGATGTGCAACCCTAGAGAAGTCCTTGACAAATTTGCGATAATATCCAGCCAAACCCATGAAACTATGGACTTCAGACACATTAGGGGGTGCTAGCCACTCTACAATTGCCTGAATATTTGAAGGATCTACCTAGATACCTTCTCCTAAAATCATATGACCAAGATACTAAATCTCTGTTTGAAAGAAATCACACTTCTTTGTGTTAGCATAGAGTTGATTCTCCCTTAAACACTACAAAACCTGTCTAAGATGCTCTTCATGTTCCACCATGGATTTAGAATAAATCAATATGTCATCCAAGAAGACTAATACAAACTGATCCAAACACTCATGAAACACTCCATTCATTAAGCACATGAACACTGATGGAGCGTTCGTTAAGCTAAAAGGTACCATTGTGAACTCATAATGCCCATATCGTGTACAAAATGCAATCTTATGAATATCTGCATCATGAATTCATAGCTGATGATAACTTGACTTTAGATCAATTTTAGAGAAAACCTTAGCTTCCTTAATCTGATCAAATAGGTCATCTATGTGTGGCAATGGATATCTATTCTTGATCGTTACCTTGTTCAACTGTCTATAGTCAATACACAAGCATAAAGATCCATCCTTCTTCTTAACAAAGAGGACTGGTGCTCCCCAAGGAGAAACACTAGGTCTAATGCTCCCCTTTGCCAAAAACTCTTCTAGCTGAAGCTTAAGCTCACTCAACTCATGAGTAGTCATCCGGTATGGAGCTCTAGAGATAGGCTCAACTCCTGGAACAAGCTCGATCCAAAAATCAATGTTACGCTTAGGTGGCATACCTGGAATCTCTTTCAGAAATACATCAAGATATAGGATGATCTAGGGTCTTGTCCTTGCTCTCCTCTTCATCAATCTTATTCAGAGTCACCAAAAACATCTGGCAACCCTTTCGCATACAACGTTTAAGTTACATAGCTGAAATCATTCAGAGAGAAATAGAACGTGGGATACCCACTATCTGACACTCCTTGCCCTCATCATCCTTGCAAATGATGGTCTTCTTCCTACAATTGATGCTAGCTCCACGAGCCCCTAACCAATCCATACCCAAAATGACCCCATATGATCCCAAAGGAATCACACATAGGTCTACTAAGGTAGTGAATTTGCCCAAATTCAGCTCACACTTAGGAACCAAAGATCCTGTTACAACCCTAGCTCCTTGTCATGCCCAGATTTCCTTAGGCAAAAACACAACTAATTTTTTTTTAATATTAACATATATATATGTAAAAAGTGTATAGCTTACTAAGAATTCTTCTAAACACATTTTACAATAGCAGTACAAGCACTAGCAAGGACAGATTATCACAAGAAACATAAATAAATAAAGAACATTACTCTTCCTACAAGTTAGAGCCACAATCAAGAGATAGTTCAATAAGCATTTTCCTTTTTCCTTTATTATATTACAACTTGGAAGCTAGTCACTTCTTACACACACTACAAATCTTTAGAAGGATATTATATCTTACAAGATCTTACAAGAAGAAATAGATGAGACAAAGACTTATATTAAATTTTTACAAGGTACACTTTACACCAAAAAACCACTTTGAGGGAATACACAAAACACTACATTCTTTCATAGCCCTAGCCTGGTCCAACCAAGATATCTTGAAAAACCTGAAAGAAAATAGAACTGACTACCAAAACCATGGTCCTCTCCTCCATACCATATGGCATCATGAGACCTCATAGGTCCTAGCCAACCCCCGAGCAAGGGGAAATCAAGCCAACAAGATACACCCATACATCCCTCATATATAGCACACATCACATTACTTCAAGAATCAACAACTGTAATACCCCAAAAATGGGTTATAAGTTCATTAATCTCCTACATCTTCAATTCAAATGAAATCGACATCAAAGTCCTAACCTAAGGCACATCTAAACATCATCGAATCATAATTGATTATCTTAAATTCTGCATCGGGGAATATTCCTAGTAATATTCTTAATCATCATAATTATCTTTAATTTTATAATTATTTGGCAATAAATCACATTTATCCTAAAATTTGATTAATTAAATATTTTGCATATTTAATTAATTAGATTTAATATTTGCCACTTAATTGTATAATTAAATTTAATTCTATCTATTATTAATTGTATTATTTAATTTTGACAATAAATCTAATATCATATGAACAATTGATTAAATTCTTATTTAATTAATTAAAGCAAATTGTCATTATTTAATAATATAGTTTTTAATAAAAGTTTGATTAAATAATTGATTAACCCATAAATCAATTATTTTATTTTTAAAAGTAGTTAAGTTGGAAATAAATCACTTTATTATTAAATTAATTCATAAATAAAACATGCACAATCATAAAAGCAAACAACTATCAATTATCAATTAAAGCTAAACTCTATTTTGAGTTAAAGCTTAGCTTTTGCATATTTTTGTGAGTTAATTATCATTTATTTAAAAATAACTCAAAAATCAACCTGAGTTATTTGAGTGATTTATGTCTTTTTCTCATACACCTCCAAAGCCCTAGATTTCTATAAAAACAAGGCTCAGCTCTTCATAATTCATCTCTCAAATTTGCATCCAAGCATCTCATATTTTGCACAATCACGCTGGAGAATTAGAATTGAAGAATCAAAGCTTTTGCGAATCGACATCTTTGTGAGATCAATCTTATTTTTGCATTCATATTGCATATCATTGTTAGATTAGCATTGCATATCAATTTTCAATAGCATTCATAGCATATCAATTTCATCTAGCATAGATTTCATATCAGATTAATCATTCTTATTGCATAGAAAAAATACCAAAAAAATAGCTTAATTGCATTCAATCTCATATCTAGATCAATTGCATTCAAATCTTTCATTTAGGTGTCGTTTAGGTCACTGATCTCGATTACAATTTGAGAACATCAATCTCGCACCTACTAGAAGGCAGTAAATCGCTTGGTTAGATAGATTTCAATTTTGCACGATTTTGATTATAGCTAACCTCTAATATTTTACTGAGTGTTGTGTTTACAGATCAGGTACAATTTTCACACACATATTTCTGGCGCCCACTATGGGGCAACCCACCTTTGCATGCTGGTTTTGATTTTTTTTTGGGAGCTAAAACCTCAAAGTTTCAAAGATTTAATTTTATCTCCCAAATGGCTTGGAGTTTTGGTTTAAAATTTTTTTTGTAGGTTGGTGACATATCGGGAAAGCTTCGATAAAAAATTCAAAATTTTCTAAATTTTTTTGAATTTTTTTGAATTTTTAAAAAATTTTTCATAAAAAAATAATTTTCGGTGCAAATCAGAATATTTTTTGGAAATTTTTACATTTTTGGAAAGCTCTTCAAATTCTATAGGGGGTCCATTCTTTGTGTTTTAAATTTGGATGCAATTTAATAGCTCAAATAGTCAATTTGCAAAAACTGGTTTGTTTTGATAAAACGGGTCTCTAGGGCACAAATGAAGAGATTTTTCTAAAATTTTTGCATTTTTGGAAATCTCTCTATTTTTTAGTAGGGGTCTCTATTTTGAATTTCTATTTTTGTGGCCAAAATCATATCAACAAAATCAGATCTTGTTGACTAGGTCAAATGCAGCAAAAAAAATAAAGTTTTGTGATGGGTATGCACTTATTTTTTTACATGGTTCAATGAATGATATGAGTTGTCATTTGGGTTAATTGCTGATTATTATTGCTGATGATAATTGATTTTTAGAGCTAACCCTATGGTTTTCATAAGTTGAATATATTTTGCATATCTTGTTTGCTTGTTTGCTTGTTGGGAAGTTTATCACTTGCTTGCATGGAAAAGCTCAACAAGAATTGCTAAAAATTAGGTAAAATCTACTAAGTGCATTGTAAGGATCCTAGGTATTCTTCTTCATCTAATAACATTTCAATTTGGCCTTAAAATAAATCTCTCGTGTGTCTAGCTTGGGTGATTCTTTTCATGCTTTTGTTCTACACACTTGCATAATTTGATACTAGGTTGTGATCCCCTAAAGATTCATTAAGTAGTCTTAGAATACTTGTGATTGATCTTGATTGCTATCTTAGGTTATTGGACTCACTAATCTATCAGCCCCTCATTTCCGCCCCATGGTTGCAATCTCAGTGCCATAAAGGGGAGGGGTCAACAAGACAGAAGCATTAAGTGTTCCACTTGGCAACCCTTTTGTGCATTTAAGAACTCACTTGTTTTCTAAGTTGGGGACTCATTTTCAGCTTGTGTGAGGTGTTAACTGTTCTACCTTGTGGACTCATCTCATATTTGCTTTAAGCGTTAAGTGTTCCTCTTTCTACTTTTTGGATGCTTTTGGTAGATTTGCTTTCGAGAATATATCTGTGCTCACATAGTAATTGATGCAAGAGCATTCTGGGTGTAAGAGCAATCTTGCATCACCCAAAAATATTTCTATTTTTATATTCAATAAGAGTTATTTTGTGCAGAGCTACTATTTATGGAAAGTTACTATTTTTGGTAATTTTCATATGTGCTCAGAATGATCTGATTTCTTTCTTGGAGGTTCATTTTGGTCATATAAGTCTGCCAGTAAAGTTTCATTGCCAGACCAAGTGTATATTGGAAGATATTGAAGATTTTTGGTATTGGTAGCAAGGTACAGAAACTTTGAACTCATTTTTGAAGGCTTTAGAGGCCCTGAATGAGGTCAAAAATTTGGGTGACGGGCGCTTGCACCGATCAAGTCTATAGAGCGCTTCGTGGCATTTCTGAAATGGGGTTATAATAGCCGATCAGGTCAACTGGTGATGACTTATGATTTTCAGAAGTTGGGCCACCTGAAATGGCGAAAAATAATTTTTTTAAAAATTTCTATTCGGATTTCAAAGGCTATCTTGAGCCGACTATGATGTAATAAAATATAAAATAAAATAATTCTAAGTTTGGTTGGTCTTATTGGCTAAAATTCTGGAACCTTCCTAGGCGGTGGAAAATTGCCTATATAAGGAAGGCTGTATTATTGTCTTAAGTAGTTCAAAATAGTTCTGGGTAGTAGATCTGGGTAATAGTTCGAGGCTTTGTCCTACAGGATATTGTAAGGGAATGCCCATGTGGCTTTGCATATTGTAATTCTGAAAGTTTGTAATTCCACATTTGTGGAGATAATAAGAAGCCAATTTTTTGTTCTTGCATATTATTGTTGTTTCTCTATTTCTGTTATGTGTTTGTGGTATTAAGGGGAGCACCCTTCATCAAGTGGTATCAGAGCAGGAGTTCCTGAGTGTGTAAACAGATCACCGACTGTGAGGCAGTTTACACCAGGACCGTGGTTAGGGTTTCAACGTGCATCGCAAAAATGCTTCCATGAAGGGAACGTGGCAGAAGAGCTGGTGTTGTAACACCTGAGGTTAGGGAACTGCAGAGATAAGTGCGAGCATTGCAAGAAGAGATTCGTAGAGGAATGAATCTTAATGTCAGAGATGAAAGCAAGGATGAAGCCAAAGAAGAATATCAAGAAGGAGAAGCCGAAGTTGTGAACTAGGAGGAAGAAAGACTTTTTCGGGTGATTTCCAAAATTGGAAAAAGACCTAAGATTGAGGTTCCTACATTTTCTGGAAATCTTAACCCAGAAAAATTGATCGACTGGATCAATGAATGTGAGGAATATTTTGAGTATGAAGATGTTGAGGATCCTGATAGGGTCAGATTTGCGAAGGCCAGACTGAAAGGCCATGCGAAGATTTGGTGGCAAGAGATTCAATTGGAGTGAAATAGAAGAGGGAAAGATAAAATCACAAGATGGGATCAGATGGTGGATAAATTGAAGTGACAGTTCATTCCTGTTGATTATGAGCTTGACCTACTAAAGAAAATGCAAAGTTTGAAGCAAGTAGGAAAATCTGTTCAGGAGTATACAGAGGAGTTCTATCGACTCCTCATTAGAACAGGCCATGCAGAAGCTGATAAGGAGAAAGTTGCCCGATACCTTAATGGGTTAAGGCCAAGCATTCAGGAGGAGTTGAATCTAGTTCGAATGAACAGTATTGAGGAGGCATACCAGTTTGCCCTAAAAGTAGAGGAAAAGCTGAACAAGAAGTTTGAGAGCAGACAAAATGGAAGAGGTTGTGGTGGAAGATCTGGTGGACGGTCATATGGTGGCCAAAATGAAGATCCGAAAAAGAAGGATGAGGCCAGTAGTAGCCAGAATCAGAGAGGAAACAATTCCAATCATTTTCAAGATCAGAATAATAGAGATCAGAGAGGAAGAGGAAGAGGACAAGGTTCAGGAAGAGGAGGCTTCTGTGGAATGTGTTTTCACTATGGAGAAGAAGGCCATAGGGCATTTGAATGTTCTCAGTGCCAAGGCAGAACAGACAGGAGAAATGAAGGCTAGGCCAGAGTTGCACATGTAGATGAAGATGCTAGATCATCAAACTCTGAAGATACTGAAAGAAGAGAAACACTGATTAACAGAAGAGTCCTGTTGAGTGGTGAGAATGAACCTGAACAAAGGAGGAGCCTGTTTCGCACTAGATGCAAGTGTGAGGGTAAATGCTGTGATGTGATTATCGATAGTGGAAGCACTGAAAATTTGGTGTCAGAAGAGATGGTGATAAAGTTGAAGCTCAAGAGACAGAAACACCCACATCCATATCGGATTGCCTGGGTATAGGATGACCATAAGGTCATGGTCAATGAACAATGCCTGGTGAAGTTCAAGATTGGCGGATACCAAGATGAGGTATTGTGTGATATCATATCTATGGATGCATGTCATATGCTATTGGGTAGACCATGGTAGTTTGATAGATGTGCTGTACATGATGGTCGTGCGAATACCTATTCCCTAACAAAGGATGGAGTGCGACATAAGCTAAAACCATTGAAGGAGACTGAAGAAAAGGTATGTGGTAATGCAAGAATAACTTTTGTTGATGGAAGAAATTTCTTAGATGGTATGAGGCATGAGCATGTATATTTTGCTTTAATTCCAAAAGCTGGTAAAGAGGAAGTAGAAGATGTTCCTGTAGAAGTTGCAAATTTGTTGAATGAGTTTCAGGATATTGTATCCGATAATGTGCCTGATGAATTGCCACCAGTTAGGAAGATCAGTCATCAGATGGACTTGATCCAAGAGCGAGTTTGCTGAATAAGGTAGCACACAGAATGACACCTGCGGAAAGTGAGGAGTTGAACAGACAGGTACATGAGTTGTTACAAAAAAGATTGATTCATGAGAGTCTGAGTCCCTATGCTGTACCAGCGGTATTAGCACCAAAGAAGAATGGAGAATGGAGGATGTGTACAGATTCTAGGGCAATAAACAAGATCACAATCAAGTACAAGTTTCCATTGCCATGAATGGATGATATTATGGACTGTTTGAGTGGAGCTGTGTATTTTTCAAAGATAGATCTGAAAAGTGGATATCATCAGATTCAGATCAGAGAAGGAGATGAATGGAAGACTACCTTCAAGACAAAGGAAGGACTGTATGAGTGGTTAGTCATGCCTTTTGGGCTAACCAATGCACTGAGCACTTTTATGTGGCTCATGAACGAGGTTTTGAAAATTTTTTTGGGTAAGTTTGTCATTGTTTACCTAGATGATATTCTGATCTTTAGTAAGACATTGGAGGAGCATATGATGCATATTTGTATGGTATTTGAGAAGCTGAGAGAAGAGAAATTGTTGATTAATTTGAAGAAGTGCAGTTTTGTGAAGAAAGAGTTAGTGTATTTGGGGTTTGTAGTTTCAGGAGAAGGTCTAAAAATGGACCCAAAGAAGATACAGGCTATCCTTGAATGGCCTACTCCAAGGAGTGCTACTGAGGTAAGATCTTTTCATGGTCTAGCTAGCTTTTACAGAAAATTTATCAGAAATTTTAGCAGTATTTGTGGACCCTTGACTGAAACAATGAGAGGGGATAGAAAAGAATTTAAGTGGACTAATGGGGCAGAAAAAAGTTTTCAATTGTTGAAACAAAAAGTTACAGAACAACCTGTTTTAGCACTTCCAAATTTTAATAAGGTGTTTCAAGTAGATTGTGATGCTAGTGGTACTGTAATAGGAGCTGTTATGAGCCAAGAAGGTAAACCTGTTGCTTATTTCAGTGAGAAGTTAAATGATGCCAAGCGGAAATATTCTGTTTATGATAAAAAATTTTATGCTATAGTTCAGGCATTAAAGAAGTGGAGAAATTATCTGCTTCCTAAGGAGTTTGTTTTGTATACTGATCATCAAGCTTTGCAATATTTGAATATTCAAGAAAAGTTGAATCAGAAGCATTTGAAATGGGTTGAGTTTTTGCAGAGTTATACATTTGTTTTGAAACACAGGAGTGGAAAGTCCAATAGGGTTGTTGATACTCTTAGCAGAAGGCAACTATTGCTGACAGAAATGCAGATTGAAGTGGTTGGGTTTAAGGAACTCAAGAATTTGTATCCAGAGGATCCTGATTTTGGTGAAGCTTGGAAAGCTTGTACAGAACCTGTTACTCTAGACAGGACGAAATGGCTGGATTTCATCATCTAGGACGATATGCTGTTCAAAGGGAGTTAGTTGTGCATTCCACGAAGTTCTATGAGGGAGAATCTCATCAAGGAGAAGCATAGCAGAGGATTGGCTGGACATTTTGGTCATGACAAAACCCTTTCTTTGGTTAGTGAGAATTATTATTGGCCACAGTTGCAACAAGATGTGAAGAAGTTTGTACAGAGTTGCAGAGTATGTCAGATGGCAAAAAGAGTGAAGTAGAATATAGGGTTGTATCAGCCATTATCTGTACCAGAGAAGCCTTGGGAGGATATCAACATGAAATTTATTCTTGGTTTATCGAGGACTCAGCGGGGACATGATTTAATTTTTGTGGTGGTTGACAGATTTTCAAAGATGACACATTTCATTCTCTGCAAGAAGACTAATGATGCTGCTCATGTAGCAGAATTGTTTTTCAGAGAAGTAGTGAGACTTCATGGTTTGCCAAAGACCATAGTTTCAGATTGGGACACTAAGTTTGTTGGATATTTCTAGTGTACATTGTGGAAGAAGTTGAAGACAGATTTGAAGTTCAGTTCATCACATCATCCATAGACTGATGGACAGATAGAGGTGGTGAATAGGAGTTTGGAAAATTTGCTGAGATGTTTGGTTGGAGATAAGCCAACAGGATGGGATTTGATTTTACCATAGGCGGAATTTGCATACAATAATTCTGTCAACAGGAGCACTAGTAAATCACCATTCCAGATTGTATATGGAAATAGTCTGAGAAATGCATCTGAATTGAGGAAGATAGATAAAGGAGAAATAAGTAGTGCTGAAGCTGAGGATTTTGCAGAACACTTGAAGAACATCCATGGGGAGGTGAGGAAGCATATTACCAAGATGAACGGATAGTATAAGGCTAAGGGAGATGAGAAAAGGAGGTATAAGGAATTTTAGGTTGGTGATGAAGTCATGGTTCATTTGCGGAAGGAGCGGTTTCCAGTTGGTACATATAACAAGCTGAAAATGAAAAAGTTTGGACCATGTAAGATACTGAAGAAACATGATTCAGGAAATGCATATGAGGTAGAATTGCCTACTGAGCTACATATTTCACCAGTGTTTAACATTTCAGATCTGACAGAGTATCATGAAGGAGGTGTTGAAGATGCGATCATAGTAGCACAGTGGAGTATTCCAGCAACTAGTTCAGACACTAAGGAGATCGAAGATATACTGGACAGTCGTGTTGGCAGAAGCACAAGGAACAGGACATATGAAGAATATCTGGTCAAGTGGAAAGGATGACCTATTGAAGATTCATCATGGCTAACAAGGGTGGAGGTTAACCATCTTGGTTTTCCTCTGCACACCTGAGTCGTGATAGGGTCACTTCTCAAATTACCCCGGGTGTCTGATGCAGGAGCATCCTGGGTGTAAGAGCAATCTTGCATCACCCAAAAATATTTTTGTTTTTATATTCAATAAGGGTTATTTTGTGCAGAGCTGCTATTTATGGAAAGTTACTATTTTTGGTAATTTTTGTATGTGCTCAGAATGATCTGATTTCTTTCTTGGAGGTTCATTTTGGTCATATAAGTCTGCCAGTAAAGTTTCATTGCCAGATCAAGTGTATAGTGGAAGATATTGAAGATTTTCGGTATTAGCAGCAGGGTATAGAAACTTTGAACTCAGTTTTGAAGGCTTTAGAGGCCCCGGATGAGGTCAAAAATTTGGGTGACAAGCACTTGCGTTGGTCAAGCCTGTAGAGTGCTTCGTGGCATTTCTGAAATGGGGTTATAATAGCCGATTGGGTCAACTGGTGATGACTTATGGTTTTCAAAAGTTGGGCCACCTGAAATGGCAGAAAATAATTTTTTTCAAAATTTCTGTTCGGGTTTCAAAGGCTATCTTGAGCCGACTATGATGTAATAAAATGTAAAATAAAATAATTCTAAGTTTGGTCGGCCTTATTGGCTAAAATTTTGGAACCTTCCCAGGCGGTGGAAAATTGCCTATATAAGGAAGGCTGTATTATTATCTTAAGTAGTTCATAATAGTTCTGGGTAGTAGATCTGGGTAATAGTTCGAGGCTTTGTCCTATAGGATATTGTAAGGGAATGCCCATGTGGCTTTGCATATTGTAATTCTGAAAGTTTGTAATTCCACATTTGTGGAGATAATAAGAAGCCAATTTTCTGTTCTTGCATATTGTTGTTGTTTCTCTATTTCTGTTATGTGTTTGTGGTATTAAGGGGAGCACCCTTCATCAGTAATTAGGCCCTATGAACACTATTTGTGATTCTTGAGAGATTGGATTCCTAGAGAAATCTTTCTTGACGACAGAATCCTTGTAGGTAGGGAGGATACTTAGTGCATTTCACATTCAACTTAGTTAGTGCGTCTTCTCTTATTGATCGACACATTTTCTCTCCGGAGAGGTTGATAGATCACGTGGGGTTGATATCATGAGCTTTGGTGAATCAAAATTGGTTAGTGCATCTTCTCTTATTGATTGATACATTCTCTCCCCAGAGAGGTTGATAGATCACGTGGAGTTGATATCACAAACCTTGCTGGAACAAAACTTTGTCTTAGCGTGTCAGATTAATCTGCTTGCTTTGTTTGGGTTAAAAGTGAAAAGGTGTCAAAGAATTTGGATCTGGAGCCAAGTCCCCTTGTGGTATAAATCTGTGAGTCACCTTTAGAGAGGGTTAACCATAGCGGACAATCCCTTCACAGGGAAAACTGAGTTGACGGAACCTCAAGCGGTAATAGCCATTTTCGCCATGGTAGTGACAGCCGGTATATAAATGTCCTTGTAGAAGAAATCTCCACAGGTATGGTTCATTGTTGGGTTGTCAGATCTCCCTAGCAGCTCTTGAAGATTAAGTTCTCAGATTGTGTCAAAACCCTGGTGTGCCGGGATTGGAGTTCACCCCTTTCAATCATAAAAGTTGCAAAGTCAAACCATTACTAAAAACCCTAGAGAGGCCAATTTTTCATTCTCAGGTATATGTGTGTTATTGTAAAACTTTTCAGAACATACACAATTAGTACTCTCAGGGATTAGCACAATTTGGTCACTTGATTGTTCATGCGCAAGGTTGCTTTTGCCCTTGTTCATTGTTTTTAGACGTGCTTGGAATCACTTGCTTGCTATTCTACGTGCTTGTTTATCTACTTGGCTATTAAAAATGATCAAATCTGGTATAACCTTCAAAATCTAGACAGTACAATTTGCAAACAATCCAAAACTGAAGACCTTAAATTTTGCAAAAATTGACTTAAAATCTTTCTAGAGTCAAAAGTCATTTCAAGAAGTCAAAAGTCATATGAGTTTTGTCAAGTGTCATTTCAGTATTGCCCATCTGTCGTACGATTGAGAACCCAGTGTCGTACGAGTTTTCAAACTAGCAAATTCAAGAAAGTCAAAACCCTGTTAGCAACTATTGTACAAGTTTTGTCAACTGTCGTTTCATTGCTACCAACTGTCGTACGAGTTTAGCAACTGTCGTTTCATAGACTACCTAGTGTCATTTGGAAAAATTTGAGAGAGTTGTCAGAAATTGTCAAATTGCAAGATATCCAATATTTCCAGCCTAGTTCCAGAATCTGTCAAAAATATCATTGTGTCAAGAACAGAGCAGTAGCTATTGAGAATTCTACCATTTTTTGAGATTGATCTTTTGAATCCGATCTGGCCTTCTGTTTGATCAATTTGAATCCTTTTAATCTCGTGTCAAAACCTTGTCATAACTATCAATCTTCAATCAATCAATCTTCAAAAATAGACTAAGTGTTGAGAACTCGTGTCTGCTATCTTTTGGGTGATCTATCCCATACATCCAGGGCACAGTATCCTTCACCCACATCTCATCAAATCTTCAAAACTATCATAATCTTGACAAGGCTGCATCATTTGATTTTCTCGAATCAAATTGTTCTTCAGTTGTCTTCATCCTTTTCTTCCATTTCATTCAAAGTTAATGGTGGAGACCAGAGCTTCTTCACACAAGAAATCAGAAGAAACATCTCAAAATTTGCTTTTGACCAATACCCCAGGTCTAACTCTTGAACAACTCATCAAGTTAGGTATCTACGAAGACGACAGTCTCGGTAACTTTCGATTGAAAACTGGTTACATACCTCCTTTATCAACTCACAGAGGTAATCAGCAAACTCCTCCTCAATCTATTTTAGGGAGCCCAAAAGCTCCTACCATGTCTCAAGTAGGGACAAACCATGGTTCTCTAGGAGGAGGATCCTAGGGACACCATTCTCAACATAATGTCGACCAAGAACCTACACCCTCTAAAATCCATCGATGTCAGAATGATGATGGATTCAAGAGAATGATGAGGCATTTCTTGAAAGTGGATAGAGAGGCATACTTTTTGCAATTAGCCTAGGAAGGAGCTAAACTTCCTCCTCACTTCAATGTCAAAGATATCATCACGCATGAGGAAGAAACTCCAATGATGGCCATAATGAACCAGCTGCACGCTATGTAGGTCAAAATGAATAAAATTGAGAAAGAGAAGGAACCCAAGGAATTCTCCATGGAGGCCCTTTGTCCTTTCCCTTTTGACAAAGACTTGTATATGCCTCCATTCCCAAAAAGAGTGGAGATGCCAAAGTATGACAAATATGATGAACACTCTGATCCTCAAGATCATGTCAGAGAGTTCTATATGCAATCTATGGAATTCATGCATGAACTGACTTATCTGATGCATCTTTTTCCTAGATCCTTGGGAGGAGCATCCATTCAGTGGTTTTCAAGATTACCTTCTATGATCAAAATTTTTGAGGAATTGATTAAATTGTTTTATCAACAATATTCCTACAACATTCAACATCCGGTCACCATGATCGATATCTGTAACCTCAAGCAATATCCAGGGGAATCATTCCTAACTTTCCTCAAGAGGTGGAGAAAGAAGTTCTCTTTATATGCTAGATAAATTCCTGAAATGGAGAAACTTGAAATCTTTATCAATAACCTTGTTCCAGAGCTCAACTATCCATTACAAATGTAAGATCATGTATCTTTTGATAAAATGGTGGATAATGCAATCAAGATTGAGAAAGTACTTGTCAAGAAAGGAGAAATCACACTTCAAAAGGACAAGTCTGAATCTGGATCTAGCTCAAAAGATAAAAATAAGAGCTAGAATAGAAACAAAGGTATCGTCTTTGATGGTGTTGTTGACACTATCTGCACCCCATCAAAGGCACCGGCCTACAATCTCACCCTTGCCACCAAAGCCATTGAAGCTTCAGAGCAAAAATCTACCGAACCATCTCCAAAGAAGCCATTCAAATGATGGGATAATAAATGAAAGTTTACTCCCCTGGGAGAATCTTTGGAATCTGCCTTGAGAACCCTGATAGCTGATAACATGATCTCTTTACCACCAATCCAAAACCTTGATCCAGATCCAAAACCATATTGGTGGAAAGATAATGAATTCTATGCTTTCCATTAGACTAAAGGCCACAAAACTAATGGATGCTTCCACTTGAAGCATACCATTCAAGACTTGATAGATCAAGGAGACATCACAATCGATAATCCTACCAGCAATAATGATCACATAGCATTTATAGAACCGTTTCCACAACATGGCAAGGGAGTTTCCACTTCTCAGCCTAACATGGTGGCAAAAGTCAACTATGCCTATCCTGGAAACAATGCTGTCATCAATATGGTTGAACCATGTCTCTCTAAGAGCTGCAATGTCATCATGATTGTACGAAGAGACATAAATCATTCCTCAGCTAATGCAGTTACCAGATCACAAGCTCAGGCTCATCTGAAAGGACAAACACCAAGTTCATCTAATGTCCCTAAGATACCTTTCAATCTCACATCTGCTTCTAAATAGAAGGCTACCTTGAAATCTTCTAATCCAAAGGATACAAGACCTACATCTTACAACATCATCCAACAACTCCAGCATACCAATGCCAAAATCTTTATGTTTGAGTTACTTCAAATATCTCCAGCTCACAGAGATATCCTAGACAAAGCTTTGCTTGGCTCTAATGTTCCTGATGATCTAGATCTAGATAGGTTCCAGACTATGGTTGGTCATCTAACGTCTCCGCAATATATCTCCTTTTCAGAGGAAGATGACAAATCTTTGAGTCACCCACATAATCAGCCCTTACACATAGAAGTCTTGATCCAGAACCATCGAGTCAAACGTGTGTTGATAGATGGGGGTGCAGGCCTCAACATTTGTTCTTACAACTTAATCACATAGTTGGGATTCTCAGAGATGGCTATTGATCCTCGAAAGAAGATCACCATAAAGGCCTATGAAGAACAGGAAAGATCTTCTAAAGGCACCATTGTCTTACCCATCTGAGTGGGTCCGATCATCAAAGATACCACATGTCAGGTGCTTGATCTGCCATTGGCTTACAATATTCTTCTAGGGAGACCCTGGATACATGAAATGCAAGCTATTCCTTCTACGTACCATCAATGCTTGAAATTTCCCTATGAAGGGGTAGAAGTTACTATCCCAGCAGATCTGAGTACAACTTGCAATACATTGAAGGAAAGTGCCGATAAGCTTGTTCCCAATAACAAAGAATCTTCCATCAAGCAACAAAATGTGGCTTCCGCATCTAAGATGGAAGACATTGCTAAAGAGATCAATATCAAAGAAAATGGGATGGGAGAATACACTATAGAGCCAGTCTTGTCTCTGACATCTCTCCCAATCTCACCTAAGTTATATGGACAATCCTTGAAGTAGTCTAAATCAGAACCTAAGGAACCTATGGAAGCATACAAAAGAAATTTTGTGGCGGAGCAAGTATCCAAACAAGAATTTGAAGAGGATGAAGCTGTGATGGCATGGCTATACAAAGAGGATTCTGAATCTAAAATTGTTCAACCTAGTGAATCTATAGCACCTACAATCCCTTCTAATTCGTATGGTCCAGGGAACAAATTGATAGCCAAGATGGGATATTCCGGTCAAGGACCTCTAGGAATTAGAGGAAAGGGTCTTGTGACACCCATTTCACATATTGGTAGAGCCAACAAAGATACTAGTGGCTTAGGCTTTAAGAAGCAACCCTATCATCTCAAAGGTGGTTTTTCTCATGTCATAGAACAAATTGCACCAAGAGAACCCCTTCTCAAGAAAGAAGAAATAGAACCTTCTGATGATGATTTAGATAGTTCAGAACTCATCCCCTATGAAAAATTGCCTAAAAAGATTAAAGATCTTCTTGATGATACAGATAATCCTATCAAAAGAATTAATGTAGTAGAAACACAAGAACCTACTGTAGCACAAGAGATGGTTGCACCACAAGAACCAACTAATCTCGAAGGAAATCAAACTGATCAAGAAGAAGGGGGTAGTTATTATGACACTGATTCTCATGAATATGAATTCAAGTCAGAGACTAGGGTAATCCTTCTTGGGGTATTCATCTTGATTTCACACATTTTCTAAGATTTCCTAGAGATCCTGAATCAGAAGCTGAGTCAAATGACTATGAATGGGGTGCCATTCCAGAAGAAGATGAGCTTATAATAGAGAAATATATTGATGTTATTCACCAATATGTATCTCAACCCAACGTAGGTCTAGAGTGAAACAATGAACTTAACATGTCTGATCCACCTATGGCTGAAGAGGATTCCCATGATAACATTGAGCCTATTCACGAGTTAAACATTTTGAGCTGTAATATCACCTTTGAACTTGAGCATCGGGTTAGGACCAATGATGACATATCCCCATCCATGAACACCATATCCCAAGCCTTTCCTGCTTTAACTATCCAATGCCCTGATCTTATCGACCAAACTTCCACAAACCCAAGCCATGGTGTTTACACCTTTTCCAGTGACTATGCCCTTGCTTGTTACCTCAATGCAGTTGAGCCTATGAGGACTTCCATCAACAAATCGAGCGTCAGCATGACCGAGTCGGACATCAAATATCTTAGTCAAAAAAATAAAAATAAAAAGAAAAAGAGTTCTGAGGGTGAAAACCACTTTGTGGCAATCTCAGATCCTACAAAAGTAAAAATAAAAGACGTATCTAAAGGTGAAAACCTCTGTGAGGTGCCTGCAGACGAGATATTTGATGTCCTTCCGAGTCATTTATAGGATAGATCTCCAGTTCTGATTGAGCCCACTCAATCCATCAATTTGGGTACAACAGAGGAACCACAATTGGTACATGTAGCACAATCCTTATTAGAAGAAGAGAAACAAAAATTCACTACATTCTTATCAGAAAAAAAGATCAACTTTGCATAGAAATATTCAGATATGCCAGGATTCGATTCCAATCTCATCATGCACCATCTATCCATTGCTCCTGGGGTAAAACCAGTCAAATAGAAATTGAGAAAGATGCATCCTCATGTGGCACTCTTAGTCAAAGCAGAGTTAGAAAAACTCCTCAAAGCTAGATTCATCGGTGTCATAGACTATGCTGAATGGATCTCTAACATTGTACCTATTTCAAAACTAGATGGTTCAATCAGAGTGTGCACGGACTTTAGAGATGTGAACATAGCATGCCCTAAGGATGATTTTCCACTGCCTAACATTGATATGATAGTGGACATGACTGCGGGCTATGAAATGTATTCCTTAATGGATGGCTTTTCTGGGTACAACCAAATCAAAATTGCTCCAAAAGATCAAGAGAAAATAGCTTTCACATGTGCGTGGGGAATCTTCTGTTGGAATGTTATGCCATTCAGACTCAAAAATACTGGAGCTACATATCAAAGAGCAATGACATCTATTTTTCATGATATGATGCATAGAACAATGGAGGATTATGTTGATGACACATTAGCAAAATCTATGATCAGGACTGAACATCTAAAAGACTTGAGCACGATCCTCGACAGAATGGAAAAGTTTAGTCTCCGACTAAATCCTAAGAAGTGTGCTTTTGGTGTCACTTCTGGAAAGCTCTTAGGATACATAGTTTCAAAGAAAGGCATTGAAGTTGATCCGGCTAAAGTCAAGGCTATCATCGAGATGCAACCTCCCACAAATATTAGTCAAATGAGGACGTTGCAAGGCAGAGTTCAATCTATCAGAAGATTCATATCATAGCTAGCGGACATATCACAGCCTTTTACAAAAACATTACATAAAGGTGTGACCTTTGCCTGGAATGAAGACTGTGCAAAGAATTTTGATCATATCAAGAATTATCTCTCGAATCCTCCTATCTTAATGCCTCCTATTCATGGGAAGCCATTAATATTATATGTCTCCGCAATAGATACATCATTGGGGGCATTGCTAGCACAACATGATGAGAACAAGAAAGAAAGAGCCATCTACTATATCAGCAGAACTTTAGTGGCCTATGAGAAGAACTACTCAATGATAGAGAAGGCATGTCTAGCTGTGATCTTTGCATCGCAGAAATTGAGACACTACATGTTAGCTCATACTACTCATTTGGTAGCTAAAATTGATCCACTGAAATATCTCCTAAGCAAAGCTGCCCTCACAGGTAGACTAGCTAAATGGGTCATGCTCTTGAGCAAATTTGACATTGAATATGTTGAAAGAAAAGCTATCAAAGGATAGGTCATTACTGATCAATTAGCTGAAGCACCACTATTTGATGATACACCCATGCAAATGGAATTTCCTGATTCCTCTATCATGCACCTCTCTTCTAGAGCATGGCGGTTATTCTTTGATGGCTCCTACACACAGAATGGATCTGGAGCAGGCATATTGTTCATCACTCCTCAAGGATACTTGATACCCAAAGCATTCAGACTAAAGTTTCCTTGCATAAACAATATTACTGAATATGAGGCACTTCTCAATGGTATGAAAATGGCAATACAGTGGAGAGTTACAGAGATGCACATCCATGGAGACTCACAATTGGTTATCCACCAAGTCAATGATGTGTACCAAACCAAAGATGAAAAGCTCATTCCTTACAAGAGAATGGTAGATGATTTAAAGAAATACTTCATCTCTATCACATTTGAGCAAATACCTAAAATGGAGAATAAGGCTGCCGATGCAATGGTGACATTATCTACTCTCTTACAGCAGCCCGAACATGAACTACACTACGAGTTCCTGGTGGAAGCCCTATCCTATCCTGCATATGACTCCCTTGAAACCCACATGATCTGCACTGTTGTAGGTTATGACTCATCTCGCTACAAAAATTTGTTCTCCTATCTCCACGACCAAATCATTCCTGAGTCCTTTAACCATTTTGAGAAATGAAACCTTATCTGATCCGCATACCGATATGTCATCATTGGTAATGATCTGTACAAATGAGGTCTAGATGGTACACTGCTTAGATGTTTAGAATGGGAAGAGTCTCAACATGCATTAGAGGAAGTCCATGAGGGTATATAAGGATCACACTCAAATGGTTTAACGTTAGCTCGAAAACTTATTAGGGTTGGGTACTATTGGCCTGAAATGGAGAAAGAGGCTATTAAATTTGCTAAAAATTGTCAACAGTGTCAAGTACATGGCAACTTGATTCATGCTCTAGGGAGAGATCTAATTCCCTTTACTACACAATGGCCTTTCCATCAATGGGCATTTGATCTTATCAGGATGATTCATCCTCATTCTTCTAATGGACATACCCATATAATCACAGCCACAGATTATTTTACAAAATGGGTAGAAGTGGTCCCTTTGACACAAGCAACTGGAAAGCAGATATCGATGTTCATCTTGAACTATATCATATGCAGATATGGGATCCCTCATTCCATAATCATAGATAATGGTGGTCAATTCAGGAATAAAGACCTCGATGATCTATGTGCCAAATTTAAGATCACCCAACATTGGTCTTCTATCTACTATCCACAAGGAAATGGACAAGCAGAGGCTTCTAACAAAAATCTATTGAAGATCTTGCATAGAACAGTAAACAAAACCGGCAGAGACTGGCATCTCATGATTAATCCAGCTCTCTGGGCATACAAAACTATTATCAGAACACCTACAGGGGCTACACCTTTTGCTTTAGTTTATGGGTCTAAAGTGGTACTGCCTATTGAGGTTGAAATCCCATCACTCAGAATCAGAATGCATGGACTTGTCACTGATGAAGACTACAGAGTGTCTAGGTTACAAGAACTTGAATTACTAGATGAGCGTAGGCAAGCAGCATATGATCATCTTAGAGTGTATCAGAAAAGAATGTCTAGAGGCTACAACAAGAAAGTTAGACACAGAGAATTTCAGGTTGGTGATCTAGTGTTGAGAGAAAATCCTAAAAATCAATCACATCGAGAACGCAAGGGGAAGTTCAAACCCAATTGGCTGGGTCCCTTTGTTATCACTGCTACTTTTGGCTCTGGTGCCTATCAACTCTCAATGACTGAAGGAGAACAGCTCCGAGAACCAATCAACGTTCTCCATCTGAAGAAATTCTATGCCTAAGGCATTCAGTGCTTGGTAAATGTCCTGAAAAAATCTTAAAAATTAGAAAAAGTCCTGAAAAAATGAACATCTTGGTGAAAACCTAGCAATAGGCACCTTGATGATTCACAAAAAAAAATAAAAAAATATCAAAAGTACAAAAAAAAATTGAAAAATGAAAAATACAAAAAAAATGAGAAAAAAAAAGTGCCTTGGTGAAAACTTGGAAACAGGCGCCTTGGTAGCAAAAATAGAATCTCTGCCAAGATGGTGAAAACCTGGTAAATAGGCCCCACTTGTTCCAAATGCTCCATCTATCAGTGCAATCTTGGTCTTTCCTAGCTTTCAGTCTTGCTTTAGTTTGTACATATCTCCCGGTTTGTTTTCACATTTCCAGTTTTCAATAAGTCGGTCTGTACACCAATCAGCTCAAGCGTCTGTATCCTATCAATGTTCAAACTTGGGGGCAATCAATGTCATATCCTATGGCCTCCAATGTATCTTAGACATGTCATATCCAGTCAGAGTCCTTTGAAGCTTCAAGTTGAGTCAGTCAGTCAGTCTCGTCTCCAAAAAGGATTTTGCATCTACAACAACGCAATCAAACATCAAAACATCAAATTGAAAACAATCTATGCTTTTTACATGCTTTTATCTCCTTGTATGCTTACTGATTCACATTGAGATTTTTGCATATTGTGTCCCTTTGAGCTCCTCAATGATGTCCTTCACAGGATTTAGAGAGTGATGATTGGGGGCATAATTTTTCTTTGTCTTCTGCTTGTATATGAAAATCTAACATCTTTGGAAATTCTGGATTGAAATGGTGTCCGACTATAAGAGCCTCTATCTCAAATTGGATGGCCATGCGTACCTCGACCATTGATACCTGGAAAATTCAAAGAACATTTGATCTAACTATTATATTTTTGAAGTGAATTCTTTCTCCTACTGTGAAACACGATCTTGCCTAAGGATGTGAATGATAAAGGGTCACTACGGGTAATTCAAACTGGATTTAGAATGATCTTTTGACTATTTGATGTGTTTGCAATGCAAGGTGTATTCAGGTCATCATGACATTTATGTTTTGATGCTTATACAAATTGCTATATCAAAATGGACATGATATTCAGGTCATCCTGGCGTTTGTGCCTTGGTGCTTATATCTAATCCAACATTTTGAAAACAAATCAATATTCATATGTCCATGGTTGTATAACCAGTGGGTGTTGTATTGATTCTTGCGCATACAAATTGATATTCATATGTCTATGGTTTCATGGCTAGTGGGCATTGTATTGATTTATCTGGTTACCTAAAATTTCAATGATGATAACAAATCGACACATGATCAGTGACTAGCTCCTAGGTCTTAGGTTGCATTTCATTTTGCATGTCTCTTTGCATTTTGCATGTTTTCATGATCTCACAATGGCTAAACGAACTTCAAAGCTTAAATGATTCTTCATATCAATTCTTTAAATCTAACAAGAGCTGGATCTCACACAAAGGTTCCTCCAATGAAGCAGCAAGTAGAATCCTTTTTTGGGATCAAAATTCAAATCTGAGATCATTCATATTATTAACTACGTGCATAATCAACCTTCAATCATCACAGAAATCTAGTATTCAACTTAACTGATTAGCTTTCATCAAACTATCAAAATTTCAACTTGGTCAACCATGGTCAACTCATGGTCAAACCTAGTCAAATTCGGTCTCCAAGACCTCCAAACGATGCAGAATGCATTCTCGGACATGTTTAACCACTTCTCAAATCAATTAACATGCTTCTAAACTATTAACGCTGACTTTTCTTGTCAGATTTCAATTTTAATCCTGAAGGGGGCATGGTATTGCACATCATTCAAAGTTTGTAAATCAAATTCTATCGATCAAATCTATCAATATCTTTCATCAGTGATCAAGACAACAATCACGTCTAGTCGCTGATTCATCAAAAGTCCTCATCGCTCGGGGCAAATCTATCATCACTTGGGGCATATCATATTCATCGATCCATATCAATCTGGTATCCTCCTAATCTTGTAATCTGTATTAGTTTTTGCAACCATCAGATCATAGTGTTCTTTCCTTGGTTCTTCGGCAACTGAAGGGTTCAGATGTGATACCTGCTAGTTCTGCTAAGACAATCGAGTCTAGAACCGGTCACTCACTTCTTTGCAATCCTAAGGTTTGGAATTAGGCATTTTGACACTTTTTCGCAATCATAGGTTCATTTGCTGTTATAGTGAACATTATCTTTGGTCATTCAGGGCCTATTATCTCCATATCAAATCAATATCAATCAACTTCTGTCTCATATCAATTATCAATTTTGAATCAGTTTCATATCTCTATCAAACACATACTTTCTTTGAACCACTGCGCTTCACACAGTAATTCAAAGAGGGGAAAAATGTAATACCCCAAAAATGGGCTATAAGTTCATTAATCTCCTACATCTTCAATTCAAATGAAATCGACATCAAAGTCCTAACCTAAGGCACATCTAAACATCATCGAATCATAATTGATTATCTTAAATTCTACATCGGGGAATATTCCTAGTAATATTCCTAATCATCATAATTATCTTTAATTTTATAATTATTTGGCAATAAATCACATTTATCCTAAAATTTGATTAATTAAATATTTTGCATATTTAATTAATTAGATTTAATATTTGCCACTTAATTGTATAATTAAATTTAATTCTATCTATTATTAATTGTATTATTTAATTTTGACAATAAATCTAATGTCATATGAACAATTGATTAAATTCTTATTTAATTAATTAAAGCAAATTGTCATTATTTAATAATATAGTTTTTAATAAAAGTTTGATTAAATAATTGATTAACCCATAAATCAATTGTTTTATTTTTAAAAGTAGTTAAGTTGGAAATAAATCACTTTATTATTAAATTACTTCATAAATAAAACATGCACAATCATAAAAGCAAACAACTATCAATTATCAATTAAAGCTAAACTCTATTTTGAGTTAAAGCTTAGCTTTTGCATGTTTTTGTGAGTTAATTATCCTTTATTTAAAAATAACTCAAAAATCAACCTGAGTTATTTGAGTGATTTATGACTTTTTCCCATGCACCTCCAAAGCCCTGGATTTCTATAAAAACAAGGCTCAGCTCTTCATAATTCATCTCTCAAATTTGCATCCAAGCATCTCATATTTTGCACAATCACGCTGGAGAATTGGAATTGAAGAATCAAAGCTCTTGCGAATCGACATCTTTGTGAGATCAATCTTATTTTTGCATTCATATTGCATATCATTGTTAGATTAGCATTGCATATCAATTTTCAATAGCATTCATAGCATATCAATTTCATCTAGCATAGATTTCATATCAGATTAATCATTCTTATTGCATAGAAAAAATACCAAAAAAATAGCTTAATTGCATTCAATCTCATATCTAGATCAATTGCATTCAAATCCTTCATTTAGGTGTCATCTAGGTCACTGATCTCGATTACAATCTGAGAACATCAATCTCGCACCTACTAGAAGGCAGTAAATCGCTTGGTTAGATAGATTTCAATTTTGCACGATTTTGATTATAGCTAACCTCTAATGTTTTACTGAGTGTTGTGTTTATAGATCAGGTACAATTTTCACACACACAACAACATATACATCATTCTTTCCCTCACACAAGGATTACAACAACTTTTTTTTTTCTTACATGGCCATTCACAATAAGGATCTACTAAGACCCTCTCAACAAGAAAGAAATATGAACTTCAAGCAAAAACAACCATGGTTCATCTCTAGCTCACCTAATAACACATTTATCACTATGACACAAAAGATTTGAAAACACTTTTCCCACACAATACTCTTATGAATGAACTCAAGGACTTACATAAAGCATAACAACAACTCACAACACACATATACAAACTGAAATACCTTCCTACTCATATGAACTCATAAAATGCATAAACTCCATTAATGGAGGTTGAGGTGCACATACCTTCACCTAAAGTTATGGTAGACAGATCAAGTGAGTCTTCCCTTTTCTTCCCTTTTTTCTTCTCTAACTTTCTCCTAGCTCCTAGCTTGTCTCCAAAGTTGGAGAGTGGGTGATTGGGCAACACCATCCAAGTTTGCCACTAAAATAGGCTTCTCACACTCTCCCATGCCCTTGGGAGAGTTGTCAGCTTCCCATTGGGTGACCTACCCAAAACCCTACAACTTTCCTAAGGTGGCACTGCAAAAGGTGAATGGGGAAGAGAGTTGGAAACTTTTGACTCATGAAGTTTCACATGTGAGTTTTTTATTTATTTTCGTCCTTTGACAAAAGCCCACTTTTGGAGGGCTTCCCAAGGTGGCTCTAGGGTGTCCTATGGTTAAAAAGGACCCTTACCCATAGGTATAACCCATGGGCCTACCATTTTTGTGTAAAACAACTCCCTAGGGGTCAATTTGACCCCTCAAAACCCCACCTAAAAGTGAAATTCGAGATTTAAGGAGATGTGACTTCCCATGTGTGTCCTAACCAAGGTAGAGAGGTATGGGGAAGACTAATTTGTACTAGAGTTGGATGGTGACAACCTCCTAAATACCAAGTAAATTTAAAATGCAACTAAATTCACATTACAAGTGTCATAGACAACTCCAAAAACACATCACTTTCCTACTTGGCAAGGGCCACAAAGAAATAATAAAATTAAACATTCACATGACCCCCTTTCTTTTAAAAAAAATAAGACACATCACAATAGGCCTAGTCCCCCTTTAGGACATGAATTTGGTGTCATGGGAGGCACACACATAATAGCTTGATTTCCCCTTTCCATGGTTTTAGTCCTGCACACTCAATGTAATTATCAGTATTCCCATAATAATCAGAGCATGATCAAAATAAAATAAGAACTTAACTTTCATTTTATCAATACACTTTCAAGTTAGGTAATGAGTTATCCTCTTAAGGAATCCATCCTTTCTCTTATGATACTAAATTTCAAAATGCTTCAAATTACAATTAATCCTTAATTCCAATCTATGAAATCATCACTATTTGCTTTATTGAACCAATCTTATTCTATCAAGAAATTATAATCTTCTCAATTCCCAAAAGCAAGATTTAATTTTGAATAAACATCATGAACTAAAGTTAAAGTCACATAATTATCAACCCTTCATTATTAATCCTACCTCAGGGTATACTAGGGACTATGGTAAAATAGTTATCAGTGCTATTTTAAACTTCTCATTTTAACTCAAGGTTAAGTAACCTAACCATTCATCGCAGTTTCACCTCTAGTTCATAGCAATTAATTGTCTAATCTGATTTTTCAGGATGTTCCCATTCTACAATATTAAACTTTGAACAAATTGAATTAACTAGTAAATCCATAATTACATGAAAGTGCACTAAGAGTTTCATTTGTACATCATTTCCTAGCTTAACCATAATTATTCATTAGGGCAATATTCTAATCCACATAAGCTCCTTATTATAATTTCAAATGGAATTTCCAAGCATCTTAGAGTAATATTAATTCTATCATGTAAGCACAGGTTTACACCTTCATGTTCTAATACCACAATAGTTAACTAAAGGTATTATTACTTCAAAACTATGTCTTAAATCAACATATTTCCATGAATTCATTTGAAGATGAAATCTATTCTAATTAAGTTGATGAACTATAGTCAAGATATCTAATAACTAGGCATAAAATCTATGGAAAGTTTTGCAAGAAATAACAATAGTGCTTACCAAAGCGTTCTTACCAAGATGAGGGAAATGGAGGGGTCCTACACTCTTGAGGCTAATTCCACTTGCCAACCACTATCTTGCTTTGGAGCCACTAGCCCACAATGCTCAACTAAAAGTGGAGATATGAAAGAATCAGTAGCACCAGAGTCATATAAAATAGAGATGAGTATGCCTCAAATAGTACCTATAGTCTCCACCACTATGCCCTGATGATCTACCTACCGCTGATCCAATGCTGCAAACACTCTATGACCTCATCCCGCATCATCCACTATGGTTTCAAAAGCTACTGATCTCTATGAAGAAAAATGAGGTGGGCGCTGTGGATAATTCACAACAATGTGTCCAAACTACCTACAAGTGAAACAACCTATGCTCTTGAAATTTCCTTTCCCATTGGAAGGCACACTAGACTGCTGGAAGCTACCTCTGCTAATGCTCTACTAAGCACTCTAAGTTGGCTGAGTAGTCTGATTTCCCTTAGAGTGCTTGCCATTCCAGAAGTTCCTAGAATGAGAACCACTACCCTGAGAAGGAGGTGGAGGTGACCTAACCTACTGCTGGTTCTAGTTACCTTTATAGAAGTTTGAAGACTTCTTGAAGTTCCCACCACCATGAGACTGATTACCTCTGAAACCTAATCCTGAAGGTCCACCAACTGATGCATTTGGATGCCAACCATGACTCAAAGCTAAGTTATCCTCCTTAAGTGTAGCCTTAACAATCGCCTCCTTGAGGGTCTTAGGCTCAAAGAGTAAGACCTCTCCAATAATGCGGGCATTCAGCCCTCTGACAAAGTGCTGAACCAATAAGGCTGTGTCCTGTCCAAATCTAGTGTATTGCTTAAGCTCAAAGAATTTGCACTCATATTCACTCACCATCATAGTTAGTTGTTTCAAATTATGAAACTCATCGGCCCTCTATTTCCTCCACTGATTAGATAAGAAACGTTCTCAAAAATGTTCCAAGAACAATTCCCATGTAACTGTGTCCATCTGAAGACCCAACTTCTCTTCCTTAATTTTCCACCATACTACTACAAAATCTGTGAGCTGTGTCATAGCATATCTAGCTCTAGTGTTGCTACTAAATGGGTGCATGGAAAAAATTTTCTCCAAGGTGATCAACCATGTCTCTGCCTCAAGTCCTGTACCCTTCCCATCAAAGGGAATAGGCTGTCCCCTCATAAGGTACCTCATATGGTTTGCTGCAACCACTGAAGGATCCAAAGTAAATTTCCTCTTAAAAGGACTCCTGGATCTTTCCCTCTCTCTCTCTCCTTCATTCCTATGGGAATGATGTGAACCCTCTTGATCTACTCTATCCTGATTAGGACCAAGACAAGAAAGGATTTCCTGAAGGAGTTGTCTAGTATTGAGTCCATCAGACTCCCCCTGATGCTCATCTCCCTGATCCTCTCTCGACTACTGATAGTTACTGACTTGCTCAACACTGGTGGAGGGGCTAGGTTGTCTTCCCCTACCACATCCACCTGACCTACCTCTACCTCTGCCTCTGGCTATTCTAGTTACAGGCATGATTCCTGCAACATGAAGAAACCAACAAACACTCATGAACATATATCAAAACATAAACCAAGACAGGATGATCATAAAGTAACAATCTAAAAATAGAATTGTTATATGTCTAAGTTTTGTTTGCAAGTTTAATCTACACACATAAAACCTAATGAGCGTACATACCAAGAGTTCCCAGTGTAGAAACTTGGCTCTGACACCAAATGTAATGCCCCGCCAGGGAACCCAAAAGAAACTAACCTAAAACATTATACTAGTTTGGTGAACAATTTTTTTTTTCTAAAGTTTACATACAAGATATACATTCACATGAAAGCATTAACCATTATCTCACATAACACACATCATAAACACATGTTACAAATCTAATGGGTTCCCTGGTGGGGTGTTACATGTTATTGCACATATAAATTCCATCATTTGTGTTGATATCTATAATACTATTGATGTTAATCTACTCTCTAAAGTCTTTCAAGGATTGTGCCTCCCACTGAATACCTCCATATTTTTTACTAATTTCCCTAATAGCATTAAAATCACCTCCAAGAATGCAATTTATGTCTTTATTAAAATCACCTCCAAGAATGCAATTTATGTCTTTATCCAAATTGCAAAAGTTTTCAATTTATTCCCATACTTCTTTTTCACCATTTGTGGTGATTTGTCCATACACATTAATTAGAATAAAGTGTAGGGTACTTTTCACACTTCTGACCATGCCTCCCATCCAATTTTGTTTCTTTATAACAATATCTACAGTGACCTTTTTGTGGATCCCATATTATAGCTAAACCTCCCAAGGCGTTGTCTACATCAATATGTTTTGTCTTCCATACACCTATTTTCCTATTGAATTTATTCATTTCCTCTTTATTTAGTTTGGTTTCCTATAATAGAATAATTTTAGAATCTAATGTGTTCAAATTACACTTTAATAAGCATTGTTTGTTAGGGGCATTTAAGCCCCTAACATTCCACATAGTCAGTTTCATTGCTCACAAGGAAGGAACTTCCCCTTCTCTATATTAAATAAAGTGGTGAGATTTGCTTGGTTTTCTGCTTCCCCATCCTTGTTCCTTAAATCCACAAGGGATCTCATATTGGACTATCATTTCCTTCCATTATTGCAACAATACCATGTTTACCTTCATTATTAGTTGCTTCTTTTATGGCCTTCTTTCATGATTGATCCATCTCTTGTATTTACCCTTCCTCTTCTAGCTCTCTCATTATTTTTTCAGTAAATGAGTGTATGAATTCCTTTTCCTTCTGAAGTTCTAGATCCTCCCCTTTTTCCTCTTCTGAACTAGGCCTAATTTGTAGATCCATCTCCTTCATTGTTTCCCCAATTACTGCTTTGTTTTCTTTCTCATTTAATGACTCAGTATAATCCTCATCCAATTGATCAAAGTAAGCACCCCCATATCATTCCTCAATTCTAGCATTATCCATCTTTTGGTTCAAACCAATGTTGTTGAAAATGGTTTATATCTCCACTAGGATCTGATTAGATTCTAGTGTTGGTTCAGCTGGTACAATGACCAAATTAATATCAGCATTATTGTTATCTATCATGTTAGTTCTCATATTAATTAATCCTTCTCATTATACACTTCTGATGTTGACTAGATTCTTCATATTATGCCAACATATTAATTCCTCTTTAACTTCATTATGTACATTTATAATTTCCCCTATCAATTCTCCTGAAAATTCCATACCCATCTCCATTTTTTTGACTGTTTCTTCCTGTGTTGACGAATTGTTATCTATGTTAGCCTTTTCTTATATATCCACATCTATGTTGCAAGGGTGCTTGGCTCCCAGAGATACCTCTTTTTGACAACTTTCCAAATGCATAATTTCCTCCACTAATTTACAAATACCATTATTAATGAATTCCTTACCAAGTTTTTCTACACCTTCTATATTATCTTTGCTGAATCGTACTTCCCTCTTGATTTTTTCTCTATCAAACATGTCTAAGGATGACTTGTTTCCAAACTTCTTCTTATTTTTTGAAGTGTCCATATCAACTAAGGAAATATTTCTTGGTCCAGACATTGCTGGAGATATCTCAGTCCCTACTGTCTTCTCCTCAATATCAAGGTCAATCAAAGGAGAAAGATACTAGTTCAAAAGAGGTTTTGATGGATTAATGACATGTTTTTCTTGTTGATGGATTCTTCTTATAGTCTAAAACCTTATTGTCTAGATGGAGATTGGGAGGGGGAGCTTCAAACTAGAGGAGAGTAGCAATGTTAAGGGGTATCAAAGACATTGAGTTATTTTCAATAATAAAACCTCCCATTTCATTATTGAGGGTAGCCTGGATGTCTGTAGGCAATCTCAATTAGAGATCAAAAGTTCTAAGTGTATAACCATAAAGTTATTTTTTGTTTGGTTGTGAGATATTATCATTCCTACAAAATGCAATGTTGTTAATGTAAACACTTATAATTCAGGTTTAAGATAATAGATAGATTGATTCGTAATTAGTTTGACAGGCTCAATGAATTCTACATTAAGTTTCAGATGGACTAAGAATTTTATAGAGGAGGAATTAAGATAAGTTTCTTCAATCCCGATGGCTCCACCCATTAAGTCATTGTTGGAAAGTTAAGGTGCTGAGAGAGGGGGTGTTGAATCAGAACCTTGTAAAACTTTTAACCTTCAATAACTGATTTACCCTTTTGCTTTGCATGCATAAAATTAACAAATCATTTGTTGAATGCAAGTAAACTAAAGTAAACTTTTTTAACCATAAACACATAACACATATGAACATATTTGACACATGATTTGGTCATGCAGAAACCCTTGGTTAGAGGGGAAAACTATGGTGGGGATGACACCCACAATCCTTCACTACTGCAGCATAAAGGTTTCTCAGTTAGAGCATACAAACGTATCATTTATAGTGATTTACCCTGTTAGGAGTAATACAAAAATAAGACCTGCTGAATTCTACCTAGTTGAAGGATTTTTAACAATCATTAAGTGTGCACTCTATTAAGAGATTTACAATATGAAAAGCTTGCTAAAGCCTACCCAATATGTGGAATTTAAGAATACAAAAATAACAATATATTCCTATAATGACTAATCTGTAATAATTCATCTACTTGTATGCTAGGTCAGATCCTTTGTGCTCTCTACATCATCATTGCCTTTCTTTGACTTGACTTCACCAAAATCATTCTCCCTCTACTTGGTAGCCTTAATTGCTTTATCTCTTCTATGTGTTCTCTTCTTCACTCTCTTCTCTCCCTCTCTCCCTCTCTCTATCTTTTCTCAATTCATCCTTATGTAGTTAATTTGTAGCTTCCTAATTACTTGACCTAATTAGGGTTTGGATCCTTCTAGAAATCTTGGTCAAATAGATCAACTATCCATATTCATTTCCCTTTTCCAAGAAATATCTTCTTTATTTTCATTGGTTCAATTTGTGCCTTGGGATTAGTTACAATCATGTTTCATTCCCAACAAATCTTACCTAACATTTTCCTTGATATTTGTAAACCATTTTCTTGCTCAGTCAAATCCAATCACACTTCTATGTTCATCATGTGTCTCTCAGTAGTCTTTCTTGATTTTCTTGGTTATCATGCTGTTCCTGCTCGATAATTCCCTTCCCTAGTTAACATACTCACTCAGTACTCTTCCTTCTCAGTAACCATTGTGCTCAGTTAAGTTTATTTGTTCGATTTCCATTCTTCTCGGTATACACTATTAGCTAAATGCTTTGCTTTGTAGTTGATAATTGTTCTACCTTGTCTTTACCGATTGACTTTCTCTTCACCAACTAACTTGCTCTTCACTCATAACTCATCTCTTCTTCACTAATGAACACAATTAATGAATTTAGAAGTAACAGTTGTAATCACCCAAAATTGGGCTAATAGAACCTAAGGCCCTATTTTCCCTAATTCAAAATAACCTCCTGATTATGTTAATTTGATTCTGGATTATTAGCATAATTCAATAAATTTGGTAAATTGATGAAATTCTAAAATCAACAAAATTCCATGTCATCTATCATGATTATTTTATTGTGGTGGGGATTCCATGTCCTCCACCATGAATATTTTATTGTGGTGGGGATTCCATGTCCTCTACCATGATTATTTTATTGTGGTGGGGATTCCATGTCCTCCACCATGATTATTTTATTATGGTGGGGATTCCATGTCCTCCACCATGATTATTTTATTATGGTGGGGATTCCATGTCCTCCACCATGATTATTTTATTGTGGTGGGGATTCCATGTCCTCCACCATGATTAATTTTATATTCAAAGTGGACTCTTCTTTTGAATTAAAAAAATCAAAATCATTCTTTAATTCATAATGGTTTCTCCACTATTGAATTAAATGTGTTTCTTTATTCATAGTGCTCATTCTTTTATTCATACTGAGTGCTACACTTTGAATTTAATAATCATATTTGGATGAATCTTAACCGTTGGTTTTCAAGCAATCTTGACCATCCATTTCATCAAATTTCCTATAAAAGAAGGATTTTCAAGCCTCACAAGGGGGTTCATGAGAGAGTTAGTTGAATTTTCATTTTCATGCTACATGTATTTGATTTCATAGCTAATTAGATAACACTTCATTTTCTTAGCATAATGGTAATGAACTAATGGCTTTCTTTCATAGGTTTTAGCTTAATTAGATTAAAATCTCTCATTCTAGCATTGCATTGTCACTGTTTAGGGTCTAATTCTAAGAGAACATTTAGATTCTTTTCATATTTGTGTTAGTTAGAGAGCAATAATTCAATTTCAATTGTTATGGTTTTGATTGATTTTATGTGCCAACAATTGATATAATGAGTTATTGAAGTGTTGTGTTGCAGGATAACAAGTACCACAAAATACACACATTTCTGGCACCCACTGTGGGGCTTTGAGCCTTAATTTTATCAATTTCATCAAGTTTTGTGTGTTTTTTTCTTCATTTTTACGTGAATTTTATAGAAAATAGGAGAAATGATGCCTATGAAGGATCTAATGACGCCTACAAGTATTCTGTCGATGCTTGCAAGCATTTAACTCATGCCTGAGTGATTCCTTCTTTTTTTTTTCTATCTTTATTTCTCTTTGTTTCCTACAAGATAAAGTATTATGCCTGTGAGCATTTAAATGACACCTATGAGCATTTAAATGATGCATACAAACATTTAAATGATGCCTATAAGTATTTAAATGATGCCTACGAGCATTTAAATGACACCTAAGAACATTTAAATGAAGCCTAAAAACATTTAAATGATGCCTACGATTATTTAAATGACATTTGATAGCAATGAAATGCGCGTCTTAGCTGAATAACGCCGCGTAGAATTTTTGGCTTAATTTCACTATTGGACTATAAAATTCTATTTTCTTATTCTCTGTCTATGTTTTTCTTGCAGATGAGCAAACACAGAAAGGTGCAAAAACTAGAAAGTCGAGTCACACAAGCAAACAAAGAGTTGGGAAAGCTAAAAAATTGCTAAAAATCAGGTAATAATCTACTATGCACGTTGTGAGGAATTCAAGTATTCTACTATGATCTGATAACAATTCAATTTGGACATTAAAACAAACATCTCACATGTCTAGCTTGAGTGTCTTTTCAGCTTTCATAACTCACACTTTAGTTTTGGGCTATAAAATGAACATAGATTTTCTTTTTGCACATCTGTTACACATAGTAAATAGGCCCTATGAACACTGTTTATGGATGATCTTGAGAGAGTGGGCTTCATTCTCTTGTTCATGCATGCGAAGCTCTTCTTGACGAAGGATCCCCTTGTAGGTAGGGAGGTTACTGAGATTATCTCATGGTCTTACTTGGTTTGGTTCTTAACTTTGATCGATACATTCTCTCTTGGACCCACTTAGAGAGCTCGGTAGACATTGTTTTGGACATCACAAACCTTGGCGAGGTAGATTCAGTCTTAGCATGTCAGATTTATCTATCTATTTTGTTTGGGTAAAAGTGAAAAGGCTAGAGGATTATGCTCTACTCCCTTTTTGGGTAGTATTAGAAACTCAAATCCTTGAATCTAGACCAAGTCCCCATGTGGTATATTTTGTGAGTCACCTTTAGAGAGGGTTAACCATAGTGGACATTCCCTTAGTTGGGTCAACCACATGGACATAGCCTCAAGTGGTAATAGCCATTTTTTTTTCCGTGGTAGCAACAACCGCTATATAAATGTCCTTATGGATAAAATCTCCATGGGTGTAGTCTCTTGTTGGGCTGTTAGATCTCCCTAGTAGCTCCGGATTGATTAAATTCTCATACTGTGTCAAAACCCTGGTGCACCTGGATTGGAGTTTGCCCTCTTGAGATTACAATAGTTGCAGAGTCAAACCATTACTACAAACCCTAGTGAGGCCAACTTTTTCATTTTCTAGGGTTATGTGCGTTATTGCTGAAACTTTTTGAGAACATAAATAAGTAGCACTTCTAGGGATTATAACAATAAGTCACTATTCTTGTTCATGTGCAAGGTTGCTTTGTCCCTTGTACATTATTTTAAGATGATTGTCTGTTCCCTTCATTGCTATTTTGCATGCTTGTTATACATAGATCTTCAAAAACCTAGACAAAACATTTGCAAACAAATCTAAAACTAAAATCTTCAAAATTTGGAAAAATTGCAAAAATACCTTTCTAGTGTCAAAAACTCATCTAGCCAGGTCAAAACTTGTATGAGTTTTCAAGAAATTTGTCTCATTACATCCAAAAAATCATACGAGAATCAGTACAAACTCGTATGAGTGTTGTTAGCTGAAACCCTTAAATTGTCAAATTTGGAGTCAAAAAATCATACACAATTTGAAAAACTCATTTCAGAAGGTAATCTAGACTCGTACGAGTCTGGATAAACTCATTTTGTAAATTTGTCAGAAAGTCCCAAATTTGTCAGGAATCTAGATTTCTATCCAAACATCAGGGTCTATTAGAAAAATATCATTATGTCGGGAACAAAGCAAAAACCAAAAATCCATTCATTGGCTAAAGGTGGTCCCTTGAGCTTGATTTAGTCTTTTGATCTATTGATTTGTTTCTTTTCTAATCTCATGTCAAAACCTTGTCAACATCATCTTCAATTCAACTTTTCTTCAAAAATGGCTAAGTGTTGTGAGCTCATGTCTGCTACTATTTGGGTGTCTACCCATACAACTAGGGCATAGTATCCTACACTTACATCCAATAAATCTTCTCATCAATCAACCAAACCAATCTTGACAAGTTGTGCCATTTGATTTCTCTTGAATCAGATCATTTATCAGTCTTATTTATCTTGCTCTCTTGCTTCACTTGAGGTTAATGGTAGAAACCAGAGCTTCCTCACATAAGAAACCAGAAGATAGACATCAGCCCTTACCTTTTTCTTCTTATGTGGGTCCAACCTTGAACGAATCTACAATTCAAGTCTTTACAAAGATGACAGTCTTGGAAATCTACGACTGAAAATTGGTTACATACCCCCTCCATCAGATCACGGGGGTGCTCAAAAAAATCTACATCAATCTATCCCTAGGAGTCCAAAAACTCCAATCATGTCTCAAGGTGGAGGAAACCAAGGCTCCCAATGCCATCAATCCAATCATGGCAGAGATCCTGAACCCACATTGTCTGAGATCGAATGATACAGAAATGATGATGATTTCCATAGAATGATGAGACATTTCCTTCAATAGGAAAAAGAAACCTACTTCTTACAATTGGGTCAACAAGGAGCTAAGCTTCCTCAAGACTTCAATGTTGAAAACATCATCACCCAAGAGGAAGAAACCCCTATCACAACCATGATGAAACAGATGCATGCTATGCAAGTTAAACTCAATAAGCTAGAAAAGGAGAAGGAACCTAAAAAGTTCTCCATGGAGGCTTTGTACCCTTTTCCATTCAATAAAAATTTGTACATGCCACCATTTCCTAAAAGAGTCAAAATTCCTAAATATGACAAATATGATGGAAATTCTGATCCATAATATCATGTCAGGGAATTTTGTACTCAATCTATGGAATTCATGCATGAACCTACCTATCCGATGCATCTTTTCCCTTGATCTCTAGGAGGAGCATCCATTCATTGGTTCTCCAAACTTCCTCCAACAATCAAGAATTTTGAGGAGGTCATCAAATTGTTTTATCAATAGTAATCCTACAACATTCAACATCCAGTCATGATGATTGACATCTGCAATGTCAAACAAAAATCAAGAGAACCCTTCTTGACTTTTCTCAAATGATGGAGAAAGAAATTCTCTCTTTATGCCAGACAAATTCCAAAAATTGAAAAGCTGGAAATCTTCATCAATAATCTCATCCCAGAAATCAACTACCCTTTGCAAATGCAAAATCATACCTCTTTCGAGAAAATGGTAGAAATTTCCATCAAAATTGAAAATGTGCTCATCCGAAAGGGAGACATGTCGCTCAACAAAGACAACAAACAAGAGTCAAGTTCAAATTCCAATAACAAAGACAAAGTCAAATTCTAGAATAAGAACAAGAATATTGTATCTGACGGCGTTGTCAATCATATCAGTGCTCCATCAAAAGCACTAGCCTTCAATCTCACTATGGGTACCCAAGCCCTCAAAGCTTCTGAACCAAAGGAATCTAATCCTAAAAAGTCTAAAGAATATCAACCTTGGGTGTCAAAACCAAAATGTGAGTTTACTCCTCTTGGAGAGTCCTTAGAATCTGCCATGAAAACTCTCTTGGAAAATAAGATCATCACGCTGCCTGAGATTTAACCTTTTGATCCAGAACCTCAACCAAAATGGTGGAGAGAGACCGATTTTTGTGACTTCCACTGAAATAAAGGACATAAGACTAACAACTGCATATGCTTGAAACATCTAATTCAAGACAAAATAGATGAAGGAGAAATAGTGATTGACAATCATAAATCAAATAATGATCATACAACATTCACAGAACTATTTTTGAGGCACAATCAAGGAGTTTCAACTACTCAACCTAACATGGGTGCTAAAGTCAATTACGCTTACTTTGAAAACAATGATGTCATCAACATGGTTGAACCATGTCTCTTAGAACCTTACAATGTCATCACAATTGTAAGAAGAGATAGGGACAATCTATCAGAAAATGCAGTGACATGATCACAATCTCAGGTACAATTACAAGGACAAAAATTGGGATCATCAAATGCCCCTAGGGTTCCTTTCAATCTATCATCTACTTCTAAATAGAGGACTACCTTGAAGTCATCAATGCCTAAAGAGACTAGACCTACCTCTTATATCATTGTCCAATAACTCCAACATACAAATGCTAAAATCTCAATGTTTGAGTTGCTTCGAATATCTCCCACTCATAGAGCAATTCTAGACAAAGCTATGCTTAGGTCGAATGTTCCTAATAACCTTTATCTTGATAGATTCCAGACTATGGTTGGACATCTAACATCTATGCAATACATCTCCTTTTTAGATGAAGATGATAACTCATTGAGTCATTCACACAACCAACCTTTACACATTGAAGTCCTTATCCAAAACCGTCAAGTCAAACATGTGTTGATAGATGGAGGCATTGGTTTAAACATCTATTCCTACAATTTGGTCACACAATTGGGCCTATCAAAAGAAGCTATTGATCCTAAGAAGAAGATTACAATAAAAGCCTATGATGATCAAGAGAGATCCTCAAAGGGAACCATTGTGCTCCCCATTATAACAGGACCAATAATCAAAGATGCCACTTGTCAAGTTCTGGACCTACCATTGGCTTATAACATTCTTTTGGGACAACCTTGGATACACGAGATGCAAGCTATTCCATCCACATATCACCAATGTGTGAAATTTCCTTATGATGGAGTAGGAGTAACCATCCCAATAGATCTAGCCACAACTTGCAATGCTTTGAGCAAGAGTGTAGATAAACTTGTGCCCAACAATAGAGAGTCTTCAAATCAGCAACCAAAGATAGTCTCTACATCAAGAATGGAAAACATTGTTAAAGAGGTCAAGATCAAAGATACAAGAATGGGAGAGTACACTATGGAACTGATCTTATCTCTAACATCTCTCCCCATTTCACCTAAGTCATATGGAAAATCTTTGAAACTGAACAATCCAACACCTAAGGAACCTCAAGCTATCTACAATGGAAGCTTTGTCTCAGAACAGGTGTCTAAACAAGAGTTTGAGGAAGATGAAGCTGTGCTTGCATGGCTATACAAAGATGATTCTTCATCTGAGATAGTCCAAAAGTGTGATTCCAAGACACACCAGATTCCTTCTACATCATATGGACCAGGTCATAGACTCATATCTAAGATGGGATACACAGGTAAAGGACCTCTAGGAGCAAGAGGCAAAGGAATTATTAAACCTATTGAACATGATGGAAGAAGAACCAAAGAAACAACATGACTTGGATATCATAAAAAGCCCTTTTACCTCAGTAGTAATTCAATGCATGTCCTAGAACAAATCAGTCCACTCCAAGCAAATCAGCTAAAGGAGGAAATAGGACAATCCGACATTGATGATTAAGACACCACTGATGAGCTTATTTCTTATGAGAATTTTCCTAAAGAAATATTATACATCCTTAATGATGAAAAAAAACCTAAGGAGAATGTCAATGTAGTAGACACACAAGAACCTACTATGGGACAAAAGATAGTTGCACCACAAGAACAAGCTGATCTTGAAGAAAACCAAACAGACAACGAAGAAGGTGGTAGCCGTTCTGAGATAGATTCTCATGAGTATGAATTCAAATCAAACTCTGAAGGTTACCCTTGGGGTATCCATCCTGACTTCACACATGTTCTCAATTTTCCAAGAGATCCTGATAATGAATCCAATGATTATGAATGGGGAGTCATTCTAGAGGAAGATGAACTTATCATAGAAAAATAGGTTGATGTTATTCACCAATACTCCCCTAGATCCAAAGTGAGTCTAGAGCGATGTGATGAACTTAATGAGTCTGATTCACCTATTCCTGAAGTGGATTTTTATAATGACATTGGTATAACTTGTGAACTGAACATTTTGAGTAGTGGTGTCACCTTTGAATTTGAGAGTCAAATTAGGATCAGTGATGACAACACCACATGCACTATCTCCCAATCTCTCCCAAACTTGACTATCCAACACCCAGAGCTAATAGACCAAACTTCTACAAACCCTAGCCAAGACATCTGTACCTTCCATTCTGACTATGACCTCACCTACTACCTCAATGTAGTGGAGCCAATGAAAACTTTTATAAGTGAACCTAGCGTTAGTATGATAGAGTTAGATATCAAATATCTTAGTAAAAAAAATAATAGCAAAAAGAAAAAGAGTTCTGAGGGTGAAAACCACTTTGTGGCAGTCTCAGAACCCAAAATAGTAAAAATAAAAGACATAACCAAAGGTGAAAACACCTCTGAGGTGCCTAAGGATGATATATTTTATGTCCTTCCAAGTCATTTATACGAAAAATCACCAGTATTGATAGAGCCCACTCAATCTATCAACTTGGGTACAACAGAAGAACCACAATTGATCCATGTAGCACAATCCTTATCAGAGGAAGAAAAACAAGCATTCACAACTTTCTTGACAGAAAAGAAGATCAATTTTGTATGGAAATACTTAGATATGCCAGGGCTAGATCCAAATCTCATAATGCATCATTTATCTATTGCTCCAGGAGTCAAACCTATTAAAAAAAAAGTTGAGAAAGATGCATCCACATGTTGCACTCTTAGTCAAAGCTGAGCTAGAAAAGTTACTAAAAGCTAGATTCATCCGAGTGATTGATTATGTAGAATGGATCTCCAATATTGTTTCTGTATCAAAACCTAACAAATCTATTAGAGTGTGCACAAATTTTAGAGATGTAAAAAAAGCGTGCCCTAAGGATGATTTTCCACTTCCAAACATTGATATGATAGTGGATATGACTGCGGGCTTTGAAATGTACTCTCTCATGGATGGTTTTTCTAGATATAACCAAATAAAAATTGCACTAGAAGATAAAGAGAAAACTGCTTTTACTTGTGCATGGAGAACCTTTTGTTGGAATGCCATGCCATTTGGGATAAATAATTCTAGTGCTACATATCAAAGAGCAATGACATCTATCTTTCATGATATGATGCACATAACCATGGAGGATTATGTGGATGATAGTTTAGCAAAATCTATGTCAAGAATAGAACATCTGAAGGACTTGAGCATGATACTAGATAGGATGGAGAAGTTTAGTCTTAGACTAAATCCTAAAAAGTGCACCTTTGGTGTTACATCTAGAAAGCTCTTAGGCTACATTGTCTCAAAGAAGGGAATAGAAGTTGACCCTGCTAAGGTCAAATATATCATGGAGATACAACTTCCTAAGAGAATTAGTCAAATGAGAACCCTACAAGGAAGAGTGTAATCCATTGGAAGATTCATGTCTTAGCTGGCAGACATATCATAGCCTTTTACAAAGACATTACATAAAGGTGTGACATTTGCATGGAATGAGGAGTGTGAAAAGAACTTTAATCATATCAAGAAATACTTATCGAATCCTCCTATTCAAGGAAATCCATTGATCCTATATGTCTCTACCACAGATACATCACTGGGGGCATTACTTGTACAACATGATGAACAGAAGAAAGAAAGAGCCATTTACTATATTAGTAGAACATTGGTAGCATATGAGAAGAGCTATTCTATGATTGAGAAAGATTTTCTAGTTGTGGTCTTTGCATCATAGAAACTGAGACATTATATGTTAGCTCATACTACACAATTTGTAGCAAAGATAGATCCACTAAAGTACTTATTGAGCAAAGCTGACCTCACATGTAGATTAGCTAAATGGGTGATGCTATTGAGAAAATTTGACATAGAATATGTTGAAAGGAAAGCCATCAAAGGCCAAGTAATTGTAGATCAATTGGCTAATGCACCAATGTTTGATGATACACCACTACAGGTGGAGTTTCCTGATTCATCCATCATGCACGTATCTTCTAGGGCATGGCATCTTTTCTTTGATGGATCTTACACATATAATGGATCTAGAGTAGGCATATTATTCATAACACCACAAGGATATTCAATACCAAAAGAATTCAAATTAAAATTTCCTTGCACAAACAATATTTTTGAATATGAAGCCCTTCTTAATGGCATGAAGATAGCAATTGAGTGGTGAGTGACAGAGTTACACATTCATGGAGACTCACAACTAGTCATTCACCAAGTAAATGATGTGTACCTAACAAAAGATGAGAAGATTGTTCCCTACAAATGCATGGTAGATGAATTAAAGAAATATTTTAGATCTATCATGTTTGAATAGATTCCTAGAGAAGAGAAAAAGGCTATTGATGCCATGGCAACACTATCATCTTTACTACAGCAGCTCGAATATGAGCTACGCTATGAGTTATTGGTGGAAGCAGTCTCGTATCCTGCATATGATTCCCCTGAAACTTACATGATCTACATTTTTGTTGGTCATGATTCATCTAGATACAAAAACCTTTTCTCATACCTCCAAGACCAAATCATCCCTCCTACCTTCAATCGACATGAGAAATGTTACCTTATCTGAAACATATCGCAGTATGTCATCATAGGTAATGACTTATACAAACAAGGTCTAGATGGTACACTACTTAGATGTTTAGAATGTGAGGAGTCTCAATGAGCATTAGAGGAAGTCCATGAAGGTATATGTGGATCACATTCAAATAGTTTAAAACTAGCTCAAAAACTCATTAGGGCGGGGTATTATTGGCCGAAAATGGAAAAAGATGCAATCAAATTTTCCAAAAACTGTCAAAAGTGCCAAGTGCATGGTAACTTGATTCATGCACCAGAGAGAGATCTCATCCCCTTTACTACACAATGGCCTTTCCAACAATGGGAATTTGATCTTATAGGAGCTATACATCCACATTCTTCTAATGGACACACCCATATAATCATAGCTACAGATTATTTTACAAAATGGGTAGAAGCAGTCCCCTTGACTCAAGCAACTGGAAAACAAATATCAATGTTCATTTTGAACTACATCATATGCCAGTATGGAATCCCTCATTCAATAGTCATGGATAATGGGGGTCAATTCAAGAACAAAGACTTAGACGATCTATGTGCCAAGTTCAAAATCACACAACATTGGTCATCTATATACTATCCACAAGGGAATGGACAAGCAGAGGCTTCCAACAAGAATCTATTGAGAATATTGCATCAGATAGTTAATAAAATAGGAAGAGACTGGCATCTGATGATCAATGCAGCTCTCTGGGCCTATAGAACAAGTATCAGAATGCCCATTGAGGCTACACCATTCACTTTAGTTTATGGGTTTGAAGCGGTATTGCCTATTCAGGTTGAAATCCCATCACTAAGAATCAGAATGCATAGACTTGTCACTGATGATGATTATAGAGTGTCTAGGTTACAAGAACTTGAACTACTAGATGAGCATAGACAAGCCACGTATGATCATCTCATAGTACATCAGAAGAGAATGTCTAGAGGATATAACAAGAAAGTCAGACACAGAATTTTAGGTTGGCGATCTAGTCTTGAGAGAGAATCCTAAAAATCAATCACATAGAGAATGCAAGGGGAAGTTTGAACCCAAATGGTTGGGTCCCTTTGTAATCACTACTACTTTTGTCTTTGGAGCCTATCAACTCTCAATGACTAATGGAGAATGGCTCTGAGAACCAATCAACATTCTGCATCTGAAGAAATTCTATGTCTGAGGCATTCAGTCTTCATAAATGTCCTAAAAAAGTTATAAAAATAAGAAAAAGTCCTCAAAAAATGATCATCTTGGTGAAAACCTAACAATAGGCACCTTGATGTATCACAAAAAAATAAAAAAAATGTAAAAATACAAAAAAAAATGAAAAAATGAAAAATACAAAAAAAAGTACCTTGGTGAACACCTGGAAATAGGCACCTTGGTAGCAAAAAAATAGAATCTCTACCAAGATGGTCAAAACTCAGCAAACGGGTGCCACTTGTGCAAAATGCTTTGTCCATCAGCGCAATCTTGGTCTTTCCTAGCTTTCAGTCCACTTTAGTTTGTATATATCATTGTTTTCAATAAAATCAGTTTGTACACCAATCTGCAAAAGCGTTTGTATCTTATCAATGCTCAAACTTGGGGGCAAAAAAAAACCAATATCATATCCAAAAGCCCTAAGTATCTTAGATGTGTCATATCCAAGACAAATTCCTTGAAGCTACATCTAAGTCTGTCTATCTGTCACCACACTAGAAAGGATTTTGCAATCAAACACAAACAAACATTAACAACAAATTGAAAACAAATCTTTGCTCCATGCTTTTATCTCCTTATATGCTTACTGATTCACATTGAGATTTTGCATATTTTGTCTCTTCAAGCTCTTCGATGATGTCCTTTATAGGATTTAGAGAGTGATGACTAGGGGCATAATCTTTTCTTTATTTTCTTCTTGGAGTGAAAATCTAATAACTTTGGAAATTCAAGATTGAAATGGTGTCTGTCTGTAAGAGCCTTCATCTAGTATTGGATGGCTAGGAGTACCTCGACCATTGATACCCCGATGCTTCAAGGAGTTTGATCTAACTATTGTCCTTTCGAGTAAGTTCTCATTCCTATCGTGATTCACCTAGTCTCTATTAGGATAGCAATTGAGGTATATCTTTCCACAGATTCTTTTAACTTCATATACATAGCAAAGATGATATACTAGTATTGAGAACTTCAAAATAACTAAAATGAACATCAGAATCATGAAGCTTGTCACTTTGACATGTTTCACATTTATTTGATTCAAAAAAAAAGAAAAAGAAAAATAATACCATAATTTGGGCACATAAAAATCCTCTTTTTATATATAACATGTTGAATACATTTGGTACACATCATGTGCCCTGCCAAACAAACTATAAAACACAAAAATGAAACAAAACAACAATTGTGTCACTGCTCAGCTTGTGAAGGTTCTGATGTTGAAGCACCTCTGCCGCCACTTTCGTGCCTTGGTGGTTGGACACCAACACCACTGATTGGCTTAGTAATCCTCTATGGCATTCCTCTGTCTTGCCTTTGATCTACTGCAACTTCCTGATGGTACAATCCCATGTAGTAAGTAGCCTCCACCCAACTTTTTTTGACTTTTTCATTACTGACAGAGTCTCCATCAATAGCTGGGATGCCCCTAGGAGAGTCACTGCCCATTGTGAGGTAGCTCATTCACCTCTGTGGGTTAATGCCAATAACCTCCATCAATATCAATCTGCCATCACATTCTCTAGTTACTGTCTAATAATGGTCACTTCTCGAGTCAAAGAATTCAGCCGCTCTTGTGTCTCTGCTATAATGGTGTCAACCTCTGCTATTGTTTTTTGGGATTCTTCATACCTGGCCTGTAATAGTTCATATGTTGACTACACACTATCTACCTAAGCTCACTCTACATCTATCAAACCTCGCATATGGGCCACTTTAGTCTAAGTGCTATCTTCCCAAACTCTATACATGAGACCCTACAACCATGTCACCTCCCTCTCTACCTAGTCATCCCTCTCCTTCGCTATCGCTAGAAGATCCTGCAGGTTGGTTCTCTCTATGATCACTACATTGTATTCCTCCTCTAAAACAAACCTTCACCACAATACCTAGTTCTCCTCCTCAATGACATTGCCAGTACCTTGTCTCGGTACTCATGGGATAGCTACCATATTCATGCATGGCTCTTGCACATGAATATTGGTAGTTCCATGTCCCTACATTTTATCAACATCTTCTGACCTCCATGATTGTAGGTGTGCATCTTGACCTTCCTCCTATAACCTATCCATTTGAGCCATCAACTCTATAAAGGAACAATCTTTCCCAGTGAGACGTGTCTCACCTTGTGACTATCATGGCATAGAATCTTGATTAGGGGCATCCACCTAACTGCTTAGGTGACCTTGAGGTGTAGCATTCTAGCTTCCATCACCCTCATCCCAAGACTATCTCCTAAGCGCAACAGGAGACAATAAAGGGCCCAGATATCTCTGGAGACATCTTATGCTAAGCTTTGATCTCACCCGTCTACCATCCACACTTTCCTCAACACCATCTTCACTCCTTCTACTTCCTCTCATTGTAGCTAATGCCTATTCTTCTCCTCGTTGATGATCTTTATCTTTTCACCTTCCTTTTTGATACACTTGTTGTGTCTTCTCTCGCGAATCCTCCTTGGCTTATATAGCCACCCATGACCATTGTCTTGTCTTTGTAGCCATTTCATATAGCCATTAGCAGTCATTCCATATCTTGTCTCTTACCAATCAATCTTGTTCAAAGGTCAGCTAATCAATCCATGTGTTCTCATGATATTCCATCATCACATCTGACCAAAGAAGTTGATAAAAGAGTCCGTAATTGACAATAAAATATGAACAACAATATTTTTCAATACCACCTCAATCCGCAATTGACAATAAACTATGAAAAAAGGTATTTTTAAATGCCAACCACTGGACCAAAATGTGTTTCTTAACACAATGTCATGGTGAAAGAGTGTTTCTAAACACTAAACAAGTGAAACAATTTGACAAAGGAAAATCTTTGATTGATAATAATTCTTATGTGTGTGTTTGTAAGATTAATCAAAAGTGTTTTGAAAGCACTCTAATCACAACTATCTGTTTCTTTTACACAAACACAATGATCATGCTAAGGGATAATGAACTTTTCCTATTATCAATTTTTGACTGTTATGTTTCCTTGAATGACTTGATGATGTTTTCAAACTAGAGACATAAGGACTGGGGGCATAATATTTTCTTTATCTTCTGTTTGTGGTAATAAATTTGATGATCTAAGGTAATCATGGAGAATGGGTGTCTACTATAAGTGGCTCCATCATGTATTGGAATGCCATGTATACCTCAACCTATTTCCTATGAAAGCCTTAGTGAGGTCTGATTTATTTCCTTGTTTAAAAATTAACATTGATAAACTACTTCCTATTAAAGTGCATGGTAAATTGCATTATGCCCAAGGATATGAATACAAAATGAAAGGTCATTGCGGGTATACATTTACACATTATGTACTAGAAAAGAAAAGGTTTTTATCAAATAAGAGGTAATTGATGGAACATTTTAAGCTATGTGCTTTAGTGTTTAAATTATCTTTTAACATGGAGTATAAAAAGGAGGTATTCATATTTTCATAATTGCTGAATCTTTTAGTGAAAATTGTACTATCGTAAATAAGGTCCTGTTACCAAAGGCTCTATGATGATAATCAACCCACTTTGAATAAACAGCGACTGTCCTAGGTGTCTAGGTGCATTTCATTTGGTTAATTGCATTTAGGGTTCATTATAGTTTCATATCATATTAATTTGCATTAGGTTCATTTAGATGCATTTCATTATCTTAGTTGAATTGAAATTCATTTTAAAATTGCACAGTTGCATTCATTTTTAAGTTGCATCAACATGAACATGTGAATTCAATTAACTAAACACCATAGACTGAAAATTCCAAAAACATTAACCATTTGCCAAAGTTTGACCAAGTACATCAAATCATATCGAGACCGAAATCAAAATAGGTGATGTCTATCACTTTCAAAAAATCAAAATAAGGTTACCTTGCATAACAAAATTCAACAATGGTCAACATATAGTTGAGTTTTGACTAATTCAAAATGATCTGTACTCAATCCAGACTACTTTCTATCAGTTGAACATCTTCATCAATACTTGAATATTCACACTTCTATTTTGATTTTGATCTCGAGGGGGCATAATCACACCACTAAAATTGAATGATTCAATCAAACTTCAACAATTAAAAAAAAAACCACGTCTAATTGTTGATTCATCAAAAGACCTCATCGCTTGGGGCACATGGCCTGGGGCATATCAGATTCATCGAGATTCATATCAATCTGGTGTCCTAATCTATCTTGTAAACTATATCAGCTTTTCGTAACTATCAGTTCATTAGTGTTATTTCCTTGGTTCTTTGTAACTGAAGGGTTTAGATGTGATACCATTTCGATTCCTTTGGACAACTAGGTCTGGAATTAGGTCACTCACTTCTTCGTAATCATAGAGTTTAGAATCAGGCATTTTGATACTTCTTTGTAATCATCGGTTCATTGTTGCTATAGTTAACATTATTTCTCAATTCTTGGTGAATCAGGACCTAAATCAAACATCTTTCAATCTTTCAATCAGTTTTTATCTCAGAATCGGTTAATCTTTCCAAATCTAAATTGGTTTTATACATAAAAAATAGACTATTCTTTGAACCATTGTGCTTTGCACAGTAATTCAAAGAGGGGAAAAATGTAATCACCCAAAATTGGGCTAATAGAACCTAAGGCCCTATTTTCCCTAATTTAGAATAACCTCTTGATTATGTTAATTTGATTCTTGATTATTAGCATAATTCAATAAATTTGGTAAATTGATGAAATTCTAAAATCAACAAAATTCCATGTCATCTATCATGATTATTTTATTGTGGTGGGGATTCCATGTCCTCCACCATGATTAATTTTATATTCAAAGTGGACTCTTCTTTTGGATTAAAAAAATCAAAATCATTCTTTAATTCATAATGGTTTCTCCATTATTGAATTAAATGTGTTTCTTTATTCACAGTGCTCATTCTTTTATTCATAACGAGTGCTCCACTTTGAATTTAATAATCATATTTGGATGAATCTCAGCCGTTGGTTTTCAGGCAATCTTGACCATCCATTTCATCAAATTTCCTATAAAAGAAGGATTTTCAAGCCTCACAAGGGGGTTCATGAGAGAGTTAGTTGCATTTTCATTTTCATGTTGCATATTTGATTTCATAGCTAATTAGATAACACTTCATTTTCTTAGCATAATGGTAATGAACTAATGGCTTTCTTTCATAGTTTTTAGCTCAATTAGATTAAAATCTCTCATTCTAGAATTGCATTGTCATTGTTTAGGGTCTAATTTTGAGAGCACATTTAGATTCTTTTCATACTTGTGTTAGTTAGAGAGAAATAATTCAATTTCAATTGTTATGGTTTTGATTGATTTTATGTGCTAACAATTGATATAATGAGTTATTGAAGTGTTGTGTTGCAGGATAACAGGTACCACAAAATACACACACAAGAATCACCAAATTTTCTTAAGATTTTACTATGAAGTAACTCAACAGGTAAATTATCAATGACTACCCATCTAGGACTAGTTATAAAACTTAAGATACTAGGCTCAAAATTCGACTGCCAATTTAAATTTTTTATATTAAATCTCTCATAAAAAACTAATTTACCATTCAGTAATTGATCTTTAAGTTTAATATCTTTGCAATCTAAGAATAGATAGTTCTCAGCTAGGGTTGTGATACTTACATGTTCCTTGTGAGTCTTCTTCATCCAACTGGAAATGACATTTATTAAGGAATCTGAGCCACCCCATTTTCCAAACAGTTTATGACTTTTGCAATGAGCCCATAAGTCTTCTGTATAAACATTATTTACAACAACTTCCACCATATCATCATCTATGGGGTTACCTCTTTGAGTAACATTGATTGTTAGCTTCAATCAACCACTAGGGTTTACATCATATTGCATTCTTTGCCCCTCTGCTATTTCCTTTGAAAAGGGTTGTCATGAAGGCTGAGGGATTTTTTCACAGAAATGAATTTACTATCCTTTTGTTTAAAATCCTAGGAGATTTGGGCGATTCCCAGATTTCAAATGCATGGTAGCCAAAATGTCATTACTTTTTTTTGGAATTACAATGCTCTATGGATATTTGGGTATTCAATTGAGGTGGCTTCTTGGGAAGGGCTGATGGAGTAGACCTATAGATTGACCCTAAGGAAATTTTATTTGCTCCGATTGCACACCTAGGTGAGTTCAAAGTGATAGGAATTACCCAGATGTTACTTTCTTTATTTCGACATCTTTCCCTAGCTTGAAAGTTTACCTGTCGTTAGTCTTTCCACTTTCTGATCACTTCCCATCCATGGTCAAAATGCCCTCCTCTATTGGTATCATTATCCACATTGCTGATATCTGGAGTATTATGATCATTACGACCAAAGATCCCATCGATTTGTGCCGAGGATCTGAAGGGAAAAACATATTTTTCCCTAAATCTATATTTAGGGTTTCACTACTCTCACACTTGCCTTGAATCTCTAATAGTAGACATTGGATTATTTAGCTCATATTTATGGCAATCATTATAGGGAGAGCCTAAAACCCAAAATTAGTTGTAATTTGTAGAGTAAAGAGATGTTGTTTTAGAAATTGGCAGATTGTTAGGAATGAATGCTTGGTAGTCATTCTATAGCAATTGTTGTTGCATTCATGACTATGATTGTCATTGATGTCAACACAGTGATCTTCTGGAGACTCGCAGAGAAGCAAACCGTGTTTGGATTAGTGCATGTGGGATATTGTAGTTGGAGATATGCGATGTTGAAGATATACTCTTTGATATGTTATATGTTTATGGTTAAGAGTGTAGATAAAAATTCATTTATTCATGGAAGTTATAAGCATTTTGGTGGATGCAATATTCAGGCAGTGTTCCTGAGTAGTGGTTTGTGGAAATCGGATGATATCTCATAATTGGGATGGAATTTGGTTTTGCATAGTTAAAGGGAACCTAGAGACACATTGATAGTGATGTGGATTATAGCACAAACTTTGAGGTCACACGAGTGGAGAATTATTGTATTTGGAAGCTAATAGTTTTGTGTAATTTTGATGTGTGTACATGAAAATGTGACACTTTTGTGAATCTTTATATTCAAGGAGACTCAAGAATGAGCCTTCACAAGTTGACTCACAACTCTCTATCCAAGAAGTGTAGGGGTTGATATTGAGGCCGTCAGATTGACCAAGTTACCCATGCAAGTACAAACTCAGAATGACAGATTCAAAGAGGAGAAGCAAGCATGCTAATCTCCATGAATCTTGTTCATGCATGCAAATGAAAACAATTCTAAGTGATTGCAAATGAAATAAACAAACTAATTTATTGAAATGGAAATTAGACTATATGATTGTAAGAAATAAACTATATGCAATTTAAACTAAATGTGCCAACTAAAATGATGAAATTGAAAGTTCTAAATGAGAAATCTTGCAGCATAATAACGATATGAAAATTCGGGATCCTCAACTGAGAGAGAGAGGGCTCATTTTATAGCGAAATGTGGATTTGAATCCAAATTGAAGATCAATTGAGATAAATAGAAAAGAGGAAACAAAAGTCAATTTTAGAAAGTTTGTAGGAGAATGGAATTCTTTTTATTTTATTTCTTTTTAACTGACTTGTTTCCTTTTCCATCACAAGATATTTTGGAGAAGATATTTTATTTATTTAATTGAACAAAATAATATATCTTTTAATAAAATAAAATAAGATTATATAATTTAGAAATGAATATTAATTAAATTAAATAAAGTCATTTAATTAAAAATGGATTTTAATTTAATAACATCATTTCATTTAAGAAATATTAATTTTAATTAAATAACATTAATTAATTTATTTAAAAGGAATTTATTTGTTTCGATTAATTAAATAAAATTAATGAAATATTCAAACCTCAGGAAGAAATGAAATAATTAAAATGGTTACGATTTGAACAAAGAAGTTTAAATTGAAAATTGCAACACATTGATTCAGAAAATTGATGTTGTTAAATTGAATAAATGGGGCCCAAATTCTAGGTGACCATTTTAGGGTGCATACATTTGCCCCTCTTTGACTATGTGAGGTCGACTTGGGATCACATGCAGTCAAAGAATGGAATTGAAGTGTGAGATTGATTTGGGATCATAAAACAACTCAGATGTGAGGTCAATTCGAGATCACATCCAGACAAACATAAACAAAAGACCTTTGAACATGAGGTCAATTTGGGATCACATCCAAAGTGAGAGATAAGAATCTCAAGCAAGGTTGCCCCAAGAGAAGCAATTGATAAATTGATAAAGCTGAATCAAGGATTGAAGTTTGATAGGTACTGCCCCCTCATGATTGAAATCGAAATGAGATAAAGGAGAAACAGTAAATTGATAAATTTGATCAAATTGAACTAAAGATAAGGTTCTTGATATAAGATGAAAGATATATAAATCACAAAACTAAGGTGGCTTACCAAGAAAGATTATGCCCCAAGGTTGAATTAGAAGAAAATAAGTGGGGTGAAAGCGAATGGAAGATAGAATTTTGGAAGAAATGGAGAGAAGAAAGAGAATTTGCCTCAAGAAAGAGGATGCATCAAAATCAATCAACTGTTTAAGATAGGAAATTTTGATTGAGATCACGAAAGAAGATAAGGAAATGAAGATCAAATCATGACCACAGTTGATTGAAAGTCCACAAGAAAGATGAAGGAAACCCTCTCAAACTCATAATGCAGCCTAAAAGTGCAAATTTAACATGAAGTCTAAATAATGCAAGCTACATGAAAATGAAAAGGTGTACTTGCATGGGTAACATAGGTTTTTTGTGTTCATCATTCATTAGAGAATGTAAGAGAACTTAGCTTCATCATTGGGCCGTTATTACCGGACATCAGACAATCACACAATCAACACTAGTCACAAACACAACTATGAAGATATGAATGTGATTAATATCAGATTGGAATGTGGAAAGATTCTAACATGAGCATCAAAGACATAAAGGTCAAGATGACTACAATGTTAGCTTACCCAATTTAATGTAGCAAAACCATGCTCGCAGCAAGGCATAAACGCCAGGATGACCATGAGAACAGTTGTGCAAAAACAGTCAAGGATGATGCCTTAAATCTCCTAAGTGTGTCAAGGAGACAACAAGAGACACCGAAGAGGTTCAAGACAACACCCACAAGCAGAAAGAAAAAAAAAACATGCCCCATGCCCCAAGTCCTCTAGCTATGCATCACGGAGAGACTTGTTAGACAAGGACACTCAACGAAAATCAATATCAGTCAGCACACAAAGAAAAGATCATGACATATCTCAAGCATTAAGTGTTGCGTTTAAAAATTTTAAGTGTGTAAACTGATACTGAGTTGCAAGGATAAGGATTGAATGCTTGCTAGCAGGTAAGATCACATGACCAAACTAGATAAGACCAAACTGATAAGTGTTGAAAAACACTTGATGTCGGGGGTTGTGTTGAAAAACACAGTTGGGTTGGTGTTGAAAAACACTATTTGTGAGGTGTCCTGAAGACAAGCATATCCAAGAGACCAAAGCTAACATAGTGATGCCCCCTAGACAAAGACAAAGACCAATTCCAAACCAAGGTGACAAGGACAAGGCATGATGGAGAAAGGCTAAGTGTTGACGATGCATGCTAAGAAATAGGGGGGCGAAGGCCTCAAGTAGCACCCGTTTCTAGGTTTTCACCACTTGGAAGAATTTTTTAGGACTTTTTATAATTTTTTTGTATTTTTGCTACCAAGGCGCCTGTTTCCAGGTTTTCACCAAGGCACTTTTTCTATTTTTTTTGAATTTTTTGAATTTTTGATTTTTTTGTATTTTTTGTATTTTTTGTATTTTTTTTTTTGTATTTTTTGAGCATCATATATGAATTTTTTTGGAATTTTTTCATGATCAATAAGGTATATACAAATGATGCCCTCAGATAGAAGGGGCATCAAGGATAGAACTTCTTCAGGTGCAAAACATTGATAGGCTCGGGGAGCTGCTCCCCCTCTTCAGTAGATAGTAGATAAGCACCTGTACCAAAAGCTACTGTGATAATGTAGGGTCCAAGCTAATTAGGTTCAAATTTTCCCTTTTGTTCTCTATTCTATTGGTTCTTAGGATTCTCTCACAGGACAAGATCTCCTACTTGGAATTCTCTAGGGTGAACCTTTTTGTTGAATGCTTTGGACATCTACTTTTGGTAGACCCTCATATGGTCAAATGATACTTTACGCTTTTCATCCAGAAGTTCCAATTCTTGTAATCTCATGGCGCGATAATCTTCATCTGTAACTAGACCTTTGAGAGAGACTCTAAGCGATATAATCTCAACCTCTAAAGGTAACATTGCTTTAGCACCATATGTGAGGGCAAAAGGAGTAGCCCCAGTTGGAGTACGAATACTCATTCTATAGGCCCACAAGGCCGGGTTTATTTGTAGGTGCCAGTCTCTACCATTCTTATGAACTATTCTATGTAAAATTTTGAGAATGGTTTTATTTGAAGCCTCTGCTTGACCATTTCCTTGCGGGAAGTAAATGGAGGACCAATGTTGCTTTATCTTAAATATTTGGCAGAGTTATGTAAGGTCCTTATTTTTGAACTGACCTCCATTGTCAGTGATGATCTCAGATGGAATGCCATATCGACAGATGATATGGTTTAAAATGAATAAAGAAACTGTCTTGCCTGAGGCAACAAAAATTGGAACAACCTCTACCCATTTTGTGAAGTAGTCAGTAGCAGTGATAATGAACTTATGTCCACCTAATGAGTTGGGATGAATCTTCCCAACAAGGTCAAAGGCCCATCGCTGAAATGGCTAGTGAGATATAGAAGGAATTAGCTCCCTACCTAGAGCATGTATCAGGTGTCCATGTTTCTGACATTTTTCACAAGACTTGGCAAAAGCTACTACATCTATCTGCATTGTAGGCCAATAGTACCCCACCCTAAGCAACCTTCTAGCCATGGAAAGACCATTAGAATGTCCCCCACATATGCCCTCATGGATGTCAACTAGCACTTGATCAGATTCCTCCTTTTCTAAGCACCTAAGAAGTGTCCCATCTAAAACCCTCCTATACAAATCACCAGAGATGAGGGAATGGTGAGAGGTGTTATGGACAAGGTTTCTTCTTTCAGATCGGTTAAATGTGTCAGGGATGATGCCATCACAGAGATATGAGTAAATAGCACCATAGCGAGAGGATTCATGATTGACAAGGGTGCAAATGACATGGTTTTCAAGTGAGTCAAATATGGGATGACGTAGCTCTTCCACTAGGAATTCATATCTAGACTCATGTTCCTCCAACTAAAGAAGTGAAGCAAGGGTGGCCATAGCATCAGCTGCTTTATTGTTAGCCCTAGGGATTTGCTGAAAAGTGATAAAAGTAAAATATCATCTTAATGAATCAACCATTTTTTTGTAAGGTATCAACTTGTCATCTTTTGTTTGGTATTGCTCATTGACTTGATTAATGATTAACTGAGAATCCCCATAGATATGTAGTTCTGTGATATTCCACTCTATAGCCATTTTTAGTCCATTTGTTAAAGCCTCATATTCAGCTATGTTGTTTGTGCATGGGAAGAGTAACTTGTAAGATTTGGGAATAGTGTACCCATGTGGAGAGACAAACAACACACCAGCTCCAAAACTATTTTGCATGTAGGAACCATCAAATAACAATTTCCAGGATCTCTCAGTCATGTACATAAGATGTTCATCTGGGAAATTGACTTGAATGGGCATATTATCTTGAATTGGGAAATTAGCCAGTTGATTTGCAATAACCTGACCTTTGATTGCCTTGCACTCAATATACTCTATGTCAAATTCAGAAAGAATCATCATCCATTTAGCGAGTCTACCAGTGAGAGAAGCTTTACCGAGCAAGTATTTGAGAGCATCAATTTTTTCTATGAGGTGTATGGTGTGCGCAAGCATATAGTGTCACAATTTTTGAGAAGCAAACACTATTGCAAGGCAAGCTTTTTCAATACTAGTATAATTGACCTCATAACCTTTATGCAAGTTTTTGTTAAAGGGCTACGCTCTATCAGCCAATTGTGAAATAAACCTCCTTATGGATTGAAGGCATCCTTGAAGACTCCTCATTTGACTGATATTTTTGGGAGGTGGCATGTCTATAATGGCTTGGACCTTTTCAGGGTCCACTTCTATCCCTTTGGCTGAAATGATGAATCCCAGTAATTTGCCAGAAGTAACACCAAATGGACACTTTTTGGGGTTTAATCTTTGTTGAAATTGTTCCATGCGATTCAGAATTACTTCTAAATCAGCCAAATGTGTTCCTCTATTCTTAGACTTAGCGAGGGTGTCATCCACATAATCTTCCATATTCTTATGCATCATGTCATGGAAGATGGTTGTCATAGCTCTTTGATAAGTAGCTCCTGCATTTTTCAATCTGAAGGGCATGACGTTCCAACAATAAGTACCCCATGTGCATGTGAATGTAGTCTTTTCCTGATCCTTAGGAGCAATCTTGATCTAATTATACCCAGAAAAACCATCCATCAAGGAATAGATCTCATAGCCCACTGTCATGTCCACTATCATGTCTATGTTAGGAAGTGGAAAATCATCCTTTGGGCATGCTCTGTTAAGATCTCTAAAATCTGTGCAGATTCAGATGGATTTATCATGTTTAGAAATAGGTACAATGTTGGAAATCCAGTCAGCATAGTCTATGGCTCTAATGAATCCTACACCAAGGAGCTTTTCTAATTCATCTTTCACTAAAAGAGCTATATGAGGGTGCATTTTTCTCAACTTCTGTTTGACTGGTTTCACACTTGGAGCTATGGACAAATGATGCATAATGAGATTAGTGTCCAACCCTAGCATGTTTGAGTATGTCCATGCAAAATTAATTTTCTTCTTTTGGAGGAACTCAGTGTAGGCTTTCTTTTCTAGAGGTGATAAAGATTTAGCCAAGTGTATAAGTTTTGGAGCCTCTTCTGTTCCCAAATTAACAGCTTCTTTAGGTTCAACCAATACTGATGATCTGTCCTAGAAATAGCTTGGGAGATTATCAAGTACCTCATCCATAGGCACCTCTGAGAGGTTTTCACCTTTGGATACATCTTTTATTTTTACTTTTTTTGGTTCTGACACCGCCACATAGTGGTTTTCACCATCAAAACTTTTATTCTTTTATTCTTTTCTTTTTATCTTGTGACTAAGGTACTTGATGTCAGGTTCTATCATACTGGTAGCTGGTTCACTAGTGGAAGAGACTACAGGTTCAATGGCATTTAGATAGCAGGTGATCTCATAGTCATTGTGAAATGTCAAGAGTTGAGGCTCTTGATAACATTGAGACCAATCAATAGGGTTGGGGTCAATAAGGGGTAGGTTAATGACTGGTTCAATATTAAGGATATAGGTGATGTCATCTCTGGTGACCGCACAATTGGAGTCTGTCAAGTATCCCTCTAAGGTGCCTAAATCAGGATTTATCCTATCAAGTGAAGAATCATCTACTACTGTGACATGTGGGTTCCAATCTTCTAATCTGACACATGACTCATTAGCTACATCAGGTTGAGAACTATAAGCATGGACAACATCCATATCCAAGTCAACTATTGCCTCTGAGAGTGAATCCCATTCAAACTCATGAGAGTTTGTTTCTAAATTATTGTTGGGGCCTCGTGATGTGGAAGCCTCAAGATTTGGAAGAGTTTCCTCTCCTCTAGCAATTTTCTCAATCAAAAAATTAGTTGAATTATCACCATCTATTGTAGCTAGGATGGAGACACTATCCATAGTCAATCTTGCATTCATATAGTCACTATCTATCACAGCTAGGATAGGAGGACTGTCATTTGTTAAATCTCTGGAATCTCCCCAAAGGAGATTTTTTGAAGGTACCCAATCATCTATCATGTCTTGTTGATTTGTCAAATTTGGTACATATTCTGTGTCATCTTCACTATACCACCTATCAGGAATGAGGATAATGCACTTGTTATTCTTCATAAAGCCTAGGCCAACCGGTTTCTTAGACTTACGTCCAAAAAGATCATGACTAAGTGGTTCGGCTCTAGCATCTAACCTGTGACTAAGAGGGCCATATCCTGGATAACCCATCTTCTTGACAAAAGTATATCCTCTCCCATAGGACTTAGGAGAGGGGGAGAAATTTTCATTATGTTGGTACTTCTCCTCTTTGTATATCCAATCTCAAATAGCTACTTCCTCTTTTTCATCTTGTATTGGTATTGAGGATTCAACAAACTTGTCAAATAGTGTGATTGCCGAAGAAGATGGTTTCATCTCCTATGAAGGATTTCCATAGGACCTAGGGGAAATAAGAATCTTTGTAAAAGAGTCAAGTTGATACCCCCCCTACCAAGGTCTACTAATTTAAACTTGTCTTGACAATCTGTTAAAGTTGCTTGATAATCCTCTACTTCTCGATTAAGAGGGACATGAACATTAGCTAAGATTGAATTAACTGATAAAGTGCTATCCCCTGGTATGAAAATTTCTACTCCATTATAGGGGAACTTAACACACTAGTGGTAGGTAGATGACATTGCCTGCATGTTGTGAATCCATGGTCTACCCAATAAAATGTTGTATGGAAGGGTTCTAGTATCAACAATTTGGAACAAGATATCTTTTTCAACTAGGCCAATCTTGACAGGAAGGATAGCTAACCCCTTAGAACTTCATTTTGCCTCATCATAGGCCTTTATAGTGATCTTCTTTTTAGTGTCGATCACCTCCTCTAAATAGCCCAAAGTTTTTAACAAACTTAAAGTACAAATATTTAGGCTAGCACCCCCATCTATCAACACATGCCTGACATGGGTTTTATGAATCATTACTTCAATGTGAAGGGAAAGATTGTGTGGATGGCTTAGGGATTTATCATCATCTTCTAAGAAAGAGAGGTAATGTGGGATGGTAATGTGATTCACCATGCCTTAAAATTGGTCGATATCTATGTTGTTGGGGACATTTGCTGTGCACAAAGCATCCTCAAGGATCTGTTTATTTCTAGGGGACAACTCTAGAAGCTCCAAGATTGATATTTGTGCTGGAGTTTTCTATAACTGATCTACAAGATTGTAGTTTGGTTTGGGAGCAGTGGCAGACTTGGTGACATTATTGGATGCCACTTGCTTGGGTTTATTGGATGGATCTAAACTAGGACCTCTAAGAATGATAGGGCCTTGACTCCTAGTAACGACATTAAGGTCTTGAGAAGATAGCCTAGAATGAGGACCTCTCAGCACCACAACAGGTTCTTTGTCAAAGATAGGGGGAGAGTCATAACCATGCAGGTCCTTACTCCTCATCATATTAACACTTGGCTCCACAACTTCAAGCATGTTTACCACATTTTCTGACACTGTGTAAGTGTAGTTGATTACAGCCTTGCCATCCTTTGGTTTAGAGGTTTCCCCCTTGTCATACTTAGGCAATGGCTCTTTAAATGCTTTGTGATCAACATTGGTGTTCAGTCCATCCACCTTAAGCTTTCCATTCTCAATGAGATCTTGGATAATGTGCTTGAGTTTCCAACAATTCTCAATGGTATGCCCAATGCCATTATGAAACGTGCAGAAAGCCTTCTCATCCCACCAATGTGGCTTAATGTCAGGGATGTAATGTTTTGTGGGATCTTGTGGATGCATAAGATTATTGGAAATGAGCATTTTGAAAACATCCTTGTAAGAATCACCAAGCTTGGAAAATTGACATTTTTCCTTCTTGGGCTTCTCTTGATACCGTGGCTTGCTCTCTTGTTGAGGAGGTGCATTGAGCTTCATAGCTTGAACTGCACTGGACAAGTGAAGGACACCTTGATCTTTAGGTTGGGGAGAGTCTACAACTCCATCATTAACAACTTGTTTGTTCTTGTTCCAATAGTTGTTCTTCCCTTTATCCTTGTTGTTCTATTGACCATTGTTGCCATTGTTGCTATGTTTGGTCTAAATGCCTTGTTCTTTTAAGACATCTTCAATGGGACATGCAGTTTCAACCATGGTATCAAAGGAATTGAAGGCTATCTTTTTAATCTCAAATCTCATTTCAGGCACCAAGTTACTAACAAGTATGTCAATCTTTTCATCCTCATGGATCATCCTAGGATACCGAGAGCACTGTCTTCTCCACCTTTGCAAGAAGGTAACAAAGGGTTCCTCCTAATTTTGTTTCAAGTTGCATAGGTCCAACATAGTAATAGATCTTGACAGATTATATGCGAAGTGTTGAGAAAATCTATGAACAAGTTCTCTAAAAGTCTTGATAGGGGGAGTGATATTGGTAAACCATTCCATTGCTTATCCTTTAAGATTTCTAGGGAACAACCTCATCAAATAGAAGTCATCCTGATGGAATTCAAATCTCATAGTATAGAACTAGCACACATGGTCATGTGGATCACCACTGCCATCATATTTATCATATTGAGGGAATTCCACCCTCCTTGGAAAATCGTTCATACTCACACTCTTCTCAAATGGATTAGGACAAATCGAGTCTAGTGAGAATGAGCTCTTAGGTTGCATCATTTTCTCCATCATTTGCTTCATTTGGCAGATTTCTTCCTCTTGAGAGGGATTTTGCTTTTGTATTTTTTTGTCCACATCAAAATTATAAGGGACTCTGGTGCCCTTGTTGATTAGACTTTCCAAGAATTTATCTTTTTTTGTTCCAAATACCTATCCACATACTGATGGAAGATAGGCTCTTGTTACATTCATATAAAGTTTTGAGTATCAAGGTCATAATGTGAGCGACCACCTCCATGTTGGGAACCATTATGTACATGTTGGGAGTGTGGTCTTGAGTTTCTAGGAGGGGTTTGCCTCCTATAGTGAGCATACTAAGAGGCCCTTCTTCCTCTAGGACTAGGAGATCTAGAAGGGGTTCTTGACCGCCTTCTACTTCTTGGTGTTCTAGAAGGGGTGGAGGGAGAAGAATTATTTCCACTATTGACACCCCTATTGTTGAATTGGGTATTAAGTTTTTGGTCTAAAAGCCTATCTTTCTCTTCTTGAGAGGCTTTCTTTTCCAATTCTAACAAAGCTTGTCTCTCCGCCTCAAGTTGTCTAAACTTTTCTTGCTTCGCAGCTTGCTCATCTAAAAAGGCTTTCTTCTCATGCTCAATCCTTTTAAGCCTTTCACTTGTATGCCTTGAGGTTGTTCAAAGTGGAGAGTTTGGTGTTGAATGTTTGTACAAATCATTGGTATACGTTGCATTGACATGAGCATCACCAGGTTCATTGTCTTGGTCTTTGTGTTGTGACCATTGTTCTGGGTGATCTCATCTCTCATGACTTTTGGCTCTTTGATGTGCATCTAGGTACCTAGTGTCGATGAGGGGTGAACTAGGTTGAGTATCATGAGATGTATTACCAAACAAAATCTTGTCTCTGTGTCTTTCATAGATATCATCAAGGGTTTGATCCATAGCTTCCCTCTCCTACTGAGTCATGTTATAACTCATATCCATACCTAAGTGTGAAGGTGCTGAGGGGGTACTCAACTCACTAAAATGGCTCTTCGGGTCAAACTAGGTTTCAGACTTACTCCTAGGTGACTGGTCAAATATTGGTTCCTTTTTCATTTCTCTTTTGATGAGTCTGAACTGGGGGTAGTTGGTTGAAGACTATATGAGGTCACCTTCCTTGGCTCACTTGATATCTTGTTGTTACTGACATGAAAGGGAGAGTTTAGGCAAACTGAAAATTCTAGGAAACATCAATACCAGACTAGGATAGTAAAAGTTTTATCTTGTCTGAGAGAAATGGTGAAATAGATCTGTTACAAATAGGTGCAAACCAACACTATCACAGAGTTTCTCAATTCTTGGGTGAATACCCTAGCATGTATGGATCAGGAGGATGACTTACAAAAAGTATATTGAGTTTGAATTGTATGAAAATGGGTGGATGAAGAGATTACTAGCACTCTCCAAATGTGTTATCAAAGAGTCAAAAAATTTATCTATTTGACAGGAACAGTTCCTGATTTGCCAATCTCAAGAAAAATTTCTTATGAGATCAAGGATCACTAACTCAAAAGGTCAAGGACACAAGAACCCTAAATACAGAACAGGTCTCTGGAACTGGGACAAGTCACCTAATCAAAGAACTCAGTATTTTAGTTTGTTGTTTGTTTTCAAAGATCAAGCAAGTATATCAACAGATTGTGATCAAGCACATAAGATAGCAATTAGGGAGTTCAAGCAAGCAATTGTCTTCAAACAATGAGCAAGGGGCAAAGCAACCTTGCACATGAACAAGAATAGTGACTTAGTATGCTACTCCTTAAAGATGCTACTTGTGTATGTTCTTGAGGATGTTTTAGTAGGCACTTAGAACACAACAACATCCTAGCAAGATGCCTACAAGGATATACATGGCTTTTGTAAAGGGTGTCCTTGATATACACAAGGTACGTGAGGCCCAAATCCGTAGATGAGAAGAATCAGAAATCACATAGCCGGGGGGAGATGGTAACCCAAATCTCCTCCTTCACTTCTCAAAGGTATAAAGTTCTTTGAGGCTTAGCTAAGAGTGAAATATAACTCATTCCCAAGAGAGGTGTCTTTGGATTCACCTCCCAATATTTATACTCTGCCAGAACACAGGAGTTAAGGTCATCCCTTGAGGTGATGAAATCCCCAAGCAGGCCTTCTAGAAATGAAAAGTAAGTAATTCACTATCAAAAAGTATTGGAAAGCACTAAAGGTGGAACAATTAACGCTTAGAGAAAATATGAGGTGAGTCCACAAGGTGGAGTAATTAACCCCTCACACAAGCTAGAAACGAGTCCACAACCTCGAAAACTAGTGAGTTCTAAAAAGCACAAAAGGGTTTCCTGGTGGAACAATTAACGCTTCTTTCTATGTAGACCCCTCCCCTTTAATGTGGCACTGACCTTGCAACCATGGGGTGGAATGAGGGGTTGGTAGATGAGTGAGTCCAATAACCCAAGATAGCAATCTAGATCAATCACAAGTAATCTAAGACTGCTAATCAATACTACTCATAAGTGCAAGAGGGTTTGATTCATGGAATATTTAACTTTCCAAGTAAACATGAAGTGAGACCACAAAGTGGTGCATTTAACTCTTCATGTAAACAAGGAATGAATCCATGCCCTAGAATACTCAATGAGATGTTTTGATATTTGAAACCAAGAATTACTTAATGTTAAAAGACAAGCACGCACTTAAACACAAACTTCTATGAAAGAAAATCTATGTTCGTTTGTTTCCCATTAAGAGCATAAAAAAATGTGTTCTAGGAAAGCATGTAACACTCAAGCCCAACACATGAGAAGTTCATTTTTATGCCCAAATGAAGTGTTATAGGGATTGTAAAAATGCACCTTAGGTCCAAAGATCTGCACTCCAGAAAGATTAGCACTTCATTCGAAATCTCACCACTCGGTTTCTTTGAGACTGTTCTATAACCGAATACTATCACACCAAACATTAACAATATTGGATCATTATATTATTCAACAAAATCTTTAATATTAATATTGGATGAAGAGAATTCTATCAAAACATGTAGCACACTTCCCTCTAACTACACAAAAATCACTGTTCTAAGTTTGAATCTCAGAGCTTGCTGCTAACCAGACTATAATAACAATGTCTTTCAAGTTTTAAAATTGAAACATTCATATTTAAATAACTATGATCATTCCAGATTTGATAAACCATCACAATTTCTTAACAACATAGAATTGGGAACCGAGAGTGACCACTTAAATATCAGAACATGCGTAAACAGATAACATGTCAAGACATTCTCTGATTTAGAAAATAAAATTGAAATTATTGATCAATAGAGGGTGGCCATCAACCCATTCTCAAGAACCAAATTTAATAGATGACAGAGGAATTAACAAAAAAAGCAAAACCAATTATATGATGCTTGAGATTAGAGCAAACATAAACCTCTAAGCAACAAATCAAATGAAAGCAAAGACTTCTTATAATTTTCACACACCATATCATACGTTGCAGTTAATTAAATGAGACCAGTTTGAACGCATGTAAAAATGAATTTCAGCGTATGCAAATGAGTTTGAACACATGTAGAGTGTGGAATAACTTTTCTATGGATTGCTTGATTCAAAATCAATATCCATAAATGATTCAAACACTGCATACATGCGTGTAGAGTGTGGAAGCTTGGATAAGGCACGACAACTGTTTGACAGAATGTGTATAAGGAATGAAATGAACTCATTGTAGAACATACACAAAATAGATTTGTTTCCAAGACTTTAGAAACATTGGAACAAATGCAATTGGCTACTTGTAAAGCCAAATTATACAACCATTACCAGTAGCCTGCTGCAATAAAATAGGAGGCTTGGAACAACACATGGACATGCAGCAATACAGAATGGTTGGGAAGGTTTTATCAGATGTCAATTATAATTCAGTAGACATGCATGCAAAATGTGGAATCATACACAAGGCGTGGAAACTATTTGACAAAATGCCTCAAAGAAATGTGTTAAAACACATGTCGACTATGGAATCATAGACAATGCACCAGATTTGTTTGACAAAATGTTTCAACTAGATGTTATCTCAAGGAATTAAATACAATGATTGCTGAATGTGCACAAAATTGACTTGATGAAAAGGTTTTCAAAGTTTTCATGCAAATGTAGTTGGCTGATGTAAATCCATGCTCCACACCAGGCGTGGAAACCGTTTGACAAAATATCTCACATAAATATTGTTGCATGGAATGCAGTTTTCAGAAGATGGATTTGTTTTAAAGAATTTAGAGATTTCCAAACATGTGTAGATGGGAGGTTGATTCAAATCAAAGTGTTTTGGAACACTCTAAAGTATTTCATTTCAAACTTTCATGTTACCCTTAATTTTCTCTTTCAAAACAACACACACATGCAGTTTGCAATAAAACTCCAAACAAATAAAGAGTGCACTTCAGATAAAAATGAACAAAATAGAATCTTCACTTTTATAAAACCAATTTCAAATATTAAACTCCTTCAAATCAATGTCAATAATAAACATTTGATTGATCAAAACAAAGACATTCAAATATCAATAATTCTTTGTCCTTACTGTTATGGAACCGATTTTAATCCAACTGTAGATCTTTGAAATCAAATTCAAAAGATATGAACAAAAAATTCAAAGAGTATCTTTAAAACAACACTACAAATAACAAAGATTTCCGAATTAATATTTGCAAATCACGGTGGGCGCCAAAATGTGTACACCAAAGTGATGACACTTCTGTGAATCCTTGCATGCAAGGAGACTAAAAAATGAGCCCTCACAAAATGACTCATAGCTCTCTATCTGAGAAGTGCAGGGATTGATATTGTGGCCCTCAGATTGACCAAGTTACCCATGCAAGTACAAACTCGGAATGAGAGATTCAAAGATGAATAGCAAGCATGCTAATCTCCATGAATCTTGTTCATGCATGCAAATGAAAACTATTCTAAGTGATTGCAAATGCAATAAACAAACTAATTTATTGAAATGGAAATTAGACTATATGATTGTAAGAAATAAACTATATGCAATTTAAACTAAATGTGCCAACTAAAATGCTGAAATTGAAAGTTCTAAATGAGAAATCTTGCAGCATAATAATGATATGAAAATTCGGGATCCTCAACTGAGAGCGAGAGGGCTCATTTTATAGCAAAATGTGGATTTGAATCCAAATTGAAGATCAATTGAGATAAATAGAAAAGAGGAAACAAAAGTCAATTTTAGAAAGTTTGTAGGAGAATGAAATTCTTTTTATTTTATTTCTTTTTAATTGACCTGTTTCCTTTTCCATCACAAGATATTTTGGAGAAGATATTTTATCTATTTAATTGAAAAGAATAATATATCTTTTAATAAAATAAAATAAGATTATATAATTTAGAAATGAATATTAATTAAATTAAATAAAGTCATTTAATTAAAAATGGATTTTAATTTAATAACATCATTTCATTTAAGAAATATTAATTTCAATTAAATAACATTAATTAATTTATTCAAAAGGAATTTATTTGTTTCGATTAATTAAATAAAATTAATGAAATATTCAAACCTCAGGAAGAAATGAAATAATTAAAATGGTTACGATTTGAACAAAGAAGTTTAAATTGAAAATTGCAACACATTGATTCAGAAAATTGATGTTGTTAAATTGAATAAATGGGGCCCAAATTCTAGGCGACCATTTTAGGGTGCATACATGATGTAGCATTTGGAAACTTTTATTTTATAATTATGTGCTGACTCATTTGTAATTATTTGAGTGTGGTATAAAGGAAGGAATTTTTTTCCTTGTTGTATAAGAAGTAAGAAAGTTTTTGATTATGATTGAATGTGAATGTATGCATGAAGTGAAGAAAAGAGCTAATGTAGTTGTGAAAGCAAAATTGTGAAGGAAGACATGCGAAGTACAGAGATCTGAAATTGAGATCTGATGTAACAGTGAGTGTGGTTTGGCACAATGAGAAAGAAGGTAACATATTATTCTATTGAATAATCTTAAGGTTAGTTGGACAGTGTGTTCAATGATCTTTCCATTGAAGCTGTTTAGGTAGTGGGTCCTTTTGTCTTCCATAACTCTTAACAGGGTTAGAATCTTTTAACAAGGATTCAAAATCTCCTAACCGGGATTCATATGTACTGAATGTATTTCATAAGACTCCTAATAGAGTCCATCCTTTCAAAAGGAATATTCATATTAGTGCATCTTTTGTGGGCATCATTCCCACCGGGGTTTACTCTCTGGTCAAGAGGTTCCCTAGTCAACATATCTTGTGTCATTGTGTTATTGTGTATGAATATCTTTCTATGGTTGGTAATTATATTTCTTACATGGTTAAATGCTGTTGAAGTTGATAAAAGTTATAATTATCTAATAACTGATTCACCCCCCCCCCTCTCAGTTATCTTGGTGGACTTTACTTTCTAACACAGATAGGGTGCTTTATTAATGTATTTTCTGCTACCGTATTTTGGTCACAATGTTCACATATTTAGAGCCATGTCTTAAAACATAAATAACATATCCAAGTCTATTATTGGACAATATTGATGATATGTATAGTGTTTCTATTATTGTCTATTGTTGGATAGTATTGCTGGGATGTTGATACAAGGGTTAATGTTATGGAAAGAGAGAACATTTACATACAATATTTATTTATATTTTAAATGATTTATGTCTGTGTATGTTCAAAGTTTATATGATATTAATCTAAATATGTACGTCAATAAATCTTAAAAGAAAACTAATTTGTATAGAAATAGGTCCATCAAATATAAGCTTATTATATAAATATAATAATAAAATAGAATATAACAAATAATAGGTAATGATAATGGACATTGATAAATCCTATTATTATAAAAACTACTTAGAAAAATAAATGCAAAAAATAAAATAATTTAACTCATTCACACAAACAATAATGATTTTTAATTAATATTATTTATTCAAAATGATATAAACATTAAAAACATGATCTTTTATGATCTTACTTATTTTAATCTTATTAATTATGGAAGAATATCAATCTAATATTTTTGGTATGTCTTTATGTTTTGAAAGGTAGTTTGATTTTAATAATAAGAATGAACAAGAGTGTTGACCCATAACACATAGGAATTATCAATAGATCACCATTTACAACACATTAACAAGATAAAACCTATCAATCATGCTTACCCCTATAAAAAACAACTCTAAACCTACCATTACAAAAGCATATAACTTACGTTACCAGATTCAGACCCTGGACCCACGAACAGGGTCCGGATTCACAGACCGGTCTGCATCGGATTTAGGCAGGGTTCATGTTTGGACCAGTGGGTCCATCCAGATCTGCGAGCTCATGGATCAGGACAGGCCCATAGGTCCAAACAGAGATCCTACTCAGATTCGATGCAGACCTAGGGGGGTCCAATGCGAATCCTCAAGGATCATGTGTGGATCCATGTGAATCCCCAGGGACCGGTGACATAAAGTGGGTCCAAAAATTTTAAAATGCCATTTTTTAATTTTTTATTTTGCATCTAACCCTAAAACAACCCTTATTATGGGCCTCCAAACATATTTCATTTCTCATTTTTCTCTTTACTTTGCTCTCTCATTCTTGCAAGTTTGAAGTGAGGTGACTGTATTTGAAGGAGATCAATTGTGGATTAAAAAATACCTTCCAAGAGGTAGATTTGAGTGATTAACGTATGCATTTCAACCATATTCTTTAGTTTTTGATAGATTATTTTAAGTTTTGAAACGTTTTAATTTTTTTTCATTTTTTTGTATAAGTTTTGAAGTATATTTTTTTCTTTTTTGTTATAGATTGAAACAATCATACAATGAGTAGTCAAGGCTTAGTGGGTGGGGATGGGTCTCAAAAATATAAAATTGATAAAGGGTCTCCTTTATGGAGACACACTACATGAATTTCTGAATGTTGATCTGGAGGTGGGGGGTTTATATGGAAATGTAATTTTTACAACACACAATATAGAAGCTCCTACCCCCAAGTAAAATTTCATTTTTTGGGCCCTAGGGGTCAAGGGATCAACATGTGTGAGGGCCCAGGGGGAGATAAGAAGGGATTGTCAGCTGCGCAAATAGCAGCTTTGGTAAAAGAACAAGAAGAAGCTGACAAAATAGTTGCAAAAGGGAAACAAGGTGCTTATATCGAGAAACATAAAACAATACTGCCATCTACTCAACTAACCTCTAGATCACATCCATTCTTGCCTATGCCTTCTAGGGATGATGATGTAGAAAAACCATAAATCACTACCCGCAAGAGAGGCCCATTAGATAGGGAATTTCAAAATGAGTTAAGAGATATTGTTGATCTCAAAGTTGGATGTTGCCTCTTTGCGAATGGTGTTCCATTCAACTTAGTGAGATCACCTTATTGGAGGGAGATGGTGCAAGCAATAAATGATGCACCTTCTGGTTACCATGGCCTTGGATATGAAAAGTTGTGCACCACCTTATTACATAATGAGAGAAAAAATGTAGAGGCCCAATTAAAACCAATAAGAGATTCTTGGGTTCAAATGGGTGTGTCTATTGTTTTAGATGGATGGAAAGATTGCAAAAACTGTCCATTAATTAATGTAATTGTTATATCCCCCAAGGGGTTAATTTTTTTGATGGCGGTTGACTGTGAAGGTGAAGTAAAAGATGCAAAGTTCATTTCCAAGATTCTCATTGATTCCATAGAGTCTATGGGTCATGACAATGTTGTCCAAGTAATTACAGACAATGCAAAAGTTTGTAAGGCTGTAGGTGCTTTAGTAGAGGCTAGATATGATCACATATTTTGGACACCATGCACCATCCATTCTCTCAATCTAGTGATGAAAACAATTGGCACCCAAATAGAATGGGTGAAACAGATATATGAGGAGGGTGAGGAGATTCAAATGTTTGTGACAAATTACTATATGTTACAAACAATTTTTAGAACTTTCTCAAGATTGGAATTATTGAAGGTAAACTTTAAAATTTAATTTATAATTTATTTAGTTTCATTTATCATTTTATGTCAGATTTTACATAATTGAATAAAATATTGTATGTGTTGTTTACATATTTTAAATGTGTTATTAACTCACTATTAATGTGCTCTTAGGTGGCTGAAACCCGGTTTGCCTCTCACACAATTGTGTTGAGATGTCTTGTCAAGGTGAAGGAGCCATTATCACAAATGGTTATTAGTAACCTATGGAACATCTAGAACTAGTCCAATATAGTGAGGGCACAAAAGGTGAAGGCAGTGATATCAAATGATGATTGGTGGGCTTGTGTGGAGTATGTGTTGGAATTTACTAAGCCTATCATGTCTATGCTTTGATTTTATGATATTGATGAAGTATGCTTTGGGGATATCTATGATAGCATGCACAAAAAGTTGGAGAAGATAAAATTGGTAAGTTATAATACATTCCTCTATCTTTTTTTATTAAGAGATATCTAAATTCAAAATTGACATAATGATAACTTACATCAATATAACATACATGAACATCCTTTGATATCCTAGGTCATACATAGGAGAGAGAATGATCCCGAGGACACCTTTTACAAAAATGTGGAAGCAATTGTTCTTCATCATTGGAACAAGATGACCACACCTTTGAACCTCCTAGCATATGCTCTATCTCCTAGGTACTATAGCACACAAGTACTTTCTATTCTAGGTAGAGTGCCACCATATAGAGATGTTGATGTTTCTAATGGGTATAAGAGGGCATTTGATAAAATCTTCCATGATCTAGATGTTGGGGTAAGTGTTAGGAGATAATTTGGATCATTTATCTCAGGAAGATATCTCCACCCTACTGCTATCAATGACCAAAGTAGAATGGATGCTATTAGATGGTGGTACCTTCATGGGAAAGATTATATATACCTCCAACCTCTTGCAATTAAGATTCTATCACAAGTAAGTTTTTAAGTTTTTTTAATTTTATTTTGTCAATTGCATTGTAGAATTTAACTCTTTAACACTCTTGAATTTATCTTGTATTTTTTTAATTATGTTGGTTTTATCTCTAGGTTGCGAGCTCTTCTGCCACTGAGTGGAATTGGAGTACTTATTCCTTTATCGACTCAGTCAAGTGTAACTGGTTGGATGCAAAAAAGTAGAAGACTTAGTGTATATTCATAACAACTTGCATCTCCTATCACTAAAGGATCCAAAGTACAAGAAGGGGCCAGAGAAGCTTTGGGATGTAGCACGTGAGTCTGTTGACTTAGATATGACCATTCAAGAACTTTTTAGAGCCACTTTGGATGATGTGGATTATGATGATGATGATGATGATGAGATAATACCCTCTAGTGCTAGTGGAATCGGTTTGGGTTCCAATGATGATTTTGATCAACCACTTGCAGCTACTGAAGACCCCATTGATCCAGATTTTTTTGATAATCCATTTGATGATCTTGATGAAATGAAAACTTTAGTCTTTCATGATTGATGAGACATTGAACATTGAATCATGTTTCAAACTATAATGAACTATATTTTGATTTGTCATTTTGTAATTCAGTAATTCAATGTGCTGATTTTCTTTAGAATCGTGAACATAGATCAATGATCAAGTATACTATTTGAATTTGTAATGTTTATCTTTGACATTTGGCATTGATCAATGATCAAGCATCATAAATTCATAGTATGAAATGATTTAGTTTTAGAATTATGTATATTTATTTTATATTTTTAGATACACACACACACACACACATGTATATATGTATATATATGTATATATATGTATGTATGTATGTATATGTATGTATATGTATGTATGTATATATATATATATATATATATATATATATATATATATATATATATATATATATATATATATATATATATATATATATATATATATATATATGTTGGCAAGTAGACTATACTATTGTATATGACTAAGATATAGTGTTGTCATTATGGAAACAAAGTCATATAGAGTTTTGGAGTCAGTGCACTTAATCATAAGATTAGAATATGACTAAGTATGGAAGACTGGACAGTCAACAGAGCACTAGGTGAATGGAGCATCAACGCACGTGCATATCATTGAGTTAAGGTATGTGCCCTTGAATTTAAGCTTGTAAGTATGTATTCATGCTAAGTCTAAGAGTGCATGATCAGATGAGTTAGTATGATGAAGATACAACCAATTGAAGTGGCACAGATAATGAATGCCAAAATAGAAGAGAGCATGCAACTGACTATTGGTATTTTGATTAGTGGTTATAATATTGTTTTGTAAAGGCTATGCACCTATTGTATTTAGATTATAGACATGTTAATATCTTTGTTTGTAAACACACTTGAGCCAATTCACTTGGAAGCATTTTATGTATTAGGTTAAAGGCCGACCTAGTAAATAGTTTTGTTTGCGCATATAAATATGATATGCTAATGCAAAGAAGGGGGGTATGTAAGGGGCCATATTCTATAGCACACCCTAACTAGATCCACCTTTCTCAACACTACACGAAAGAAACAACACAACAAGTGAGAGAGAGAATGTAGACCAACTTTATATTAATCATCAAATTGAATTACACATGTAGGGCCCTAAGGCCTTCCTGGTTACAACCAGATATTACAATGAAGTACAGAAGTCCTCAAACATGTGAGGATCTATCCAAATCTCTATCTTCTATCTTCTATCTGATACCATCCAAAATAACTATCTAGACTCTAACCTAGCATCTACTTAAATACAAGAAGCAACCAAAATGAGCCAGTCTTTAGATCCAAAAATCATGGAAGGGACAACCAGATCTAGGTCTACACACTTCCCAATATTGGATACCAACATTAAATATGTGAACCAAATTAAATGCACAAGTTGACCTCAATAGAAAACTAAAATAAACTAATTGATAAGAAGAGATGACTAAGCACCAAACAAGCATCATTGAGTGCTAGTGAAATAATCGACCGCCTAGGAGATAACTGACCAAACTCAGTAACCAAAGGAAACTGACCAACTACCGAGCCAACTCGGTCAAAGAAGAAATTGAGCAACATAGATTTGCAAACATCTTGTTGGTGACATAGGATTGCTAGGGACTCGAGATGCTCCTACATCAGACACCTGGGGTTATTTGAAATGATTCTCCAAATCATGAAGTTTGTACAACCTGAGCTACATCCAACTTAGATTGTGAAATCAACAAACTGTCTTCAATCAACCTATTCTTCCACTTAACCAAATATTCCATATACTATTTTCATCTTGTACTTCTACCAATTCTTTGCTCCAAAATCTACTCCACTTGTTCTATCTGCTTCTTGGGATAATCCATCGGTACTGTCATGTCTTCATCAGGTTCATGTTACTCATACAAATCAGCAATGTTGAAAATTGGTGAAATATCCATGAAATTAGGCAACTCAATCTCATATGCATTTCTACTTTCAAATCTTCTTAATATCTTGCAAGGACCAAACTTCTTCATCTTCAGCTTCCCATATGTTCCAACAAGAAATATGCCTTTCTTCAAATGAACCTTCACTTCATCACCAACATCAAAAGTCTTATGTCTCCTTAATCTATCAGCTCTATCTTTGTATTTCTAATTACTTTTCTCTAGCTTATGTTTCACATCTTCATGCAATGTCTTCATATACTCAACAAATGTTACTCCTTCAACACTTTTCTTTTCATCAACAATGTCTCTCAAATATGACATACCTCTTAGTTGTATGCCATTTACAATCTCAAAAGGTGTTTTTCAAGTACTCCTATTCACTAGATTATTATATACAAACTCTGCTTGTGCCAACATAGAATCCTGATTACTTGGTGTGTCTCCAACTAAACATCTCAAAATATTTCCCAAACTTTGGTTTACAACCTCTGTCTATCAATCAGTGTATGGGTGAAATGTAGAACTATATTTTAACTCAGTACTCAACTTTCTCCAAAGAGTCTTCCAAAAGTATCCAACAAATTTACTGTCTTGGTTAGAGATAATACTCCTTGGTAATCCATGTAATCTGACAATTTACTTAAAGAAAAGATCTGCTATATGTACTGCATCTAATGTCTTCTTACAAGGTATAAAATGTGCCATCTTAGAAAATCTATCTACAACAACAAATATAGAATTATTACCTCTTACTGTCTTTGGTAAGCCAAGAACAAAATCCATACTGATATCAATCCAAGGTTTCTCAGGTACAACAATTGGTACATACAATCTAGTATTCTGACTTACTCCTTTTGCAACTTGACAAACTCCACAACTTTTCACAAATTTTTGAACATCCTTATACAATTGAGGCCAAAAGTATTTCTCCTTAAGCAAAATCAATGTCTTATCAATTCCAAAATGTCCAGCCAAACAAACCACTACTATGTTTCTCTTTTATCAAATTAGTTTTCATTGCTCCTCTTGGTATACACAACTGAATTCCTTTAAACAACATACCTTCTTGCATGAAATAGTCTTCCCATTTTGTACTCGGTTGATCTAGAATAGGTTCTCTGCACTTTCTCTATGACTCAAAAAAATTAGGATCAAATTCATAAGAATCTCTCATGTCATCAAAACCAAGAACATTAACTCTCATCTCTGTCATCAAAGATCTCCTTCTACTCAATATTGCATTAGCAACTCAGTTAGTGACTCCACTTTTATGCTTGATCACAAATGTATAACTCTGCAAATACTCAACCTATTTCACATGTCTATGATTCAACTTATTCTGACTACTCAAATACTGTAAAGCTTTATGATCAGTATACAACACAAATTCACTCGGTATCAAGTAATGTCTCCATTTCTTTAGTGCTTGAACAATAGCATAGAATTCTTAATCATACATAGAATATTTCCTTCTAGCATCATTCAAATTTTCACTAAAGAAAGCAACAGGTTTACCTTCTTGACTCAACATAGCTCCAATTGCACTACCACTTGCATCACATTCAACTTTAAAAACTTTATTGAAATCAGGTAAATCCAAAATAGGTAATTCAACAACTTTCTACTTCGATGCCTCAAAACTCTTATTAGCTCCATGTGTCCACTTGAATTCTTTCTTGTCTCCCCTCATTGTCTCAGTCATAGCATTACAAATAGTACTAAAATTTCTAATGAACTTCCTGTAAAAACTTGCCAATCCATGAACTGATCTTACCTCACTAGCATTCTCTGGTGTAAGCCAATTCAAGATAGCTTCAACCTTTTTAGGATCCATCTTCAAACCATCAGCTAAAATTACAAATCCCAAATATACAATCTCCTCTTTCATGAAGGAACACTTTTTCAAGTTAATCAACAACTTCTCCTCTTTGAATCTCTATGATACTTGTCTAACATGTAATAGATGTTCTTCTCTAGTCTTATTGAATATCAGAATGTCATCAAGATACACAATTACAAACTTACCCAAGAATTTCTTCAAAACTTCATTCATCAACCTCATAAAAGTACTCGGTGCATTAGTTAAACCAAAAGGCATAACCAACCACTCATACAAACCTTCTCTTGTCTTAAAAATAGTCTTCCACTCATCACCTTCTCTGATTCTAATATTTTTCTCCAGTCAAACTATCCATTATGTCATCCATTCTCGGTATAAGAAACCTATATTTCACTGTTATCTTGTTGATTGCTTTGGAATTAGTGCACATTCTCCATTATCCATTCTTCTTAGGTGCCAATACAATAGGTACTATACAAGGACTCAAAATTTCTCTATTCAAACCTTTCTGCAACAACTCTTGAATCTATCGGTTCAATTCTCGGTTCTCAATAGGTGTCAACGGGTGTGGTACCTTATTTGATAAACTAGCTCTTGGAATTAGATCCATACAATGATCAATGCTTCTCTTCAATGGAAAACCATTAGGTACATTATCAGAAATGATATCTTTATACTTAGTGAGTATCTTATCAATCTCCTCATGGATGTTATCCTCTATTTTCTTACTTGGTTTGTTAGGAATCACAACAAAACATACATCATTCTTCTTCAAATACTTAACAAACTTTCTTCCTTCCATGAGACAAAAATTTATAGATGTACAAATATTATTGACAGGTTCTTCAATCAATGAAAACAATATTTGCTTTCTACCATCAGCCCAAATGGTATATTTATGCAATCTACCATCATATATAGCATGTCTATCATATTGCCAACGTCTACCCAATAAAATATGACAACAATCCATAGGCATGATATCACATAACACCTTATCATAGTACTTTCCAATTTTCAAATTCACATAACATTGTTCACTTACCAATAATGTATGCTCATCCTTGATCCATGAAATTTGATAGGGCTTCGGATGTTCCAACCTCTTCAACTGCAACTTAGTAACCATATCCTTAGATGCCAAGTTCTCCGAGCTTCCATTATCAATGATTACCTTCCAAACTTCATCAAAAACTCTACATCTAGTCTTGAACAAACTTTTCCTTACCGGATCTTCCTTTTTACCTTCACTCCAAAGTGCTCTCTTGACCATCAAGTTCTTTTCCAACTCTGGTTCATTCGGTGAATCTTCTTGCACCAATGCATTTTTGTTACTGCCAACCTTCTTACTTGAATTCTTGCATTCAATGATCTATGACCTTCTTCTCCACAATTGTAACAAGTTCCTTAGAAACCACCTCTATTATATCCACCTTGGTAATTACTGTCTCTTCCTCTAGTAGAACTTTCACCTTTCCACTGGGTCTTGCCTTTGTCCAGATTTTTCTTTTCAGGTTCAAATCTACCATCTTCACAATAGGATCTACCTCTTCTTCTTAGGAATCTACCACATCTACCTCTTTGTGTTTGCTCATGCTTCTCATTCAATTTCTCCTCAGATTTTAAAGCAAACTGATAGGCTTCTTCAAGGCTTTCCAACTTAACCATGCTGATCTCTTCCTAGATAGAAACTCTTAGTCCATTCAAATATCTACCAATTCTTTCTACATCATCTTCATCATGTCTAGATCTGATATCTAATCTATAGAATTCCTCAGTATAATCTTTTACCAAGCTGTCTTTCTGCCTCAAACTTTGCATTCGTCTAGCTAGGTTAATCTAATAATCACAAGGTAAGAACTTGCCTTTCAATTTGTTGACCATCTTATTCCATACCTTGATTTTGTCTTTGCCTTTCATCTTCTATCCAATTGTAGATTCTCCCACCACAAGGATGCATGACTCTTCAACTTTGTGCTTGCAATTTTCACCTTCTTCTCATCAAGAACATTCTCATACTCAAAATACTTTTCCATCTCAGTGATCCAGTCCATCAATTCATTAGAATCCAATTTCCCACTATACTCAGGAGGATTGAAATGTGGTTTAGACTTTAGATTTGTCAAATCTTTCAACAATCTTTCCTCACCCTAATCCATCACAAGTGCAGGTTCTACATTAACTTGTTCTTCCTCAACTTCATCATCACTAACATCCTCAAGATGTATTCCTCTGCACTAGGCTGTCTCAATAGCTTCCAATAATACCAATTGTTAGAAATAGGGAATATTGAGAGGGGGGAATGATAAGTTGGTAAACTCATCATCAAATGTGTTCATCACTTTCTTTTCTCTTTCTAGAGGGTCAGCTTCTGCAATTTGCGTGGTTACAATGCCTTGTAACTTCTCAGTAAGCTCCTTCAGACATCTTTCAAGGCTCTTTACCTTCTTGTTCTTACTAATAATTTTGTTCAAAGATGTGATCAATTTGGCTAAGTTGGATACATAGATGTTTTCATTATGGCAACATATGTTCTACATGAAGATCGCACAGGTTAGAGAGAAAGTATGACAGAGAGCAATGCAAAATTGTCTAAGTATGAGATAGTGTGTTTTTGCCAGTGTACTCAATGATAGTTTTGTTTCGCGATGTTGATTGGAGTAAGTTCAGTGCCTGAACACTTGAACATAGATACAATGGTGACTATTGAAGACTCACTTGAGAGTGAAAGTCAGTACGACATGTACAAAAGAAGTTATGACAGTTTTACTAAAGACAGTGTTAAGCCAACATGATAGAATATGAAGACAGAATTGGTAAAGAGTTAAGGGATTATTTTGTTTATCAAAATAATAACTTAACAATATAAAGGGACAACATCCTTGATGTTAACCTTTAGGTAAAGATATTTTTTATTATGTAATCCGACTGGAAGAGTTATTAATCTTAATAACTTGTATAAAGATATAATGATGTAATGTAAGAAATAAGAAAGAAATATGATATGATATGTAATAGCGATAGTGAAAGAGCATCGAAGAGATATTGATGTGAAGTTGCAAGTAGTATAAGGTTATGTACCTTGATCTATTTTTGTAATCAATGAATATTTTATATTACTTGTTTGGGTAGTGGGCTCATCTGGTAATCATATTTTGTACTACCAACTCCTAATAGGGTTGAGGCTTCTAACAAGGCCTATAGTCCCTTAATGAGGACTGAGACACTATATACATATAATAGACTCCTAACAGGGTCAACATCCTTAATATGATACTTTTTATTAGTGGATCTTTGTGGGTACCATCCCTATCGGGGTTTTCCCTTGGCCAGGGTTTCCTTGAGAACAAATAATGTGTTATGAGTTCTTTTGTTTTATTTCTATGCATGTTGTTTAGTTTCCTATGTTATGCATGCACTAAGATAATCTGTTATATCCATAATTGGGCAAAAGTAAAAGTTTTTAGAATATTGATTCACCCCCCCTCTCAGTATTCCCTATTTCTAACAATTGGTATTAGAGCTTAGTTAAACAGAAAATAATCATTCAAGGAAAGCCTAGCAGCTTGAGTAAGATCTCTATGGATATGGATCAGCTACATAAAAATCTTGAAGAAGCTCTTGAATAGATTGATATTCTTACTAATGAAAGAGATACTTTGAAAGGAAAATATGATGATGCAAAGAACCTCATTAAGAAACTGAAAATGAAGTTGGAAGATCTGAGATCAGAAAAGGAATCCGAAATACAAATTAAAGTTTGTTATGACAACTTAGAAAAAGAAAATGAGATCCTTAAGCATGAACTAAAGATAGAAAATCTGAAGCTAAGTTTGAAAGATGGAAATGGAAAGAATGAAGCAAATCTAAAATCTGAGAATGAAAATCTGAAGATTGAAAATGAAGGACTAAAATCTAAATTTGGTAAACTAACATCTGAGCTTGAGAAAGTCAATTTACAATATGTCAAACTTGAGAAATACAATACAATTGTGGAAGGTGAAATGACTCAATCTAAGCAGAAACTTGAAAGACTATATTCAACTAGTGAGAAGATTGATGAACAAATCTCTTATCAAAAACCATTCTATGATAAAAATGGTCTTGGATTCAACACAACTAAAGCAAGTGAAGAAATCAAGGAACCAGATCTGAAAATGTCTGAAAGCATAGATGAAAAGAAATCTGATGAAATTGACAAATCTGAAGACACACCTAAAGAAGAAGAACCACCTAAGCGAGAGGAGTCACCTAAAGGTATGCAAAGAGAGTTTAAAGGTAGATGTTTTTCTTGTAACACTTTTGGTCATATGAAGAAAGATTGCACAGGTAAGCAATTCAAACCTCTTAATGGTTATTGTTATAATTGTCATGGATTTGGACATAGAGCTATTAAATGCAGAAAGCCTAAATTTGTTAAAAATAATAATAGTAGTAGAATGTTTAGAAATACTAACCATGCAGATAAGAAACCTACTGAAGATATGAATAGAAGAAATGGAGTAGTATGTTATAGATGCAACACGGTTGGACACATTGCTAGAAATTGTAGATCGTAGATAAATCAGCCTAGACCAAGATATGGAAACAATGGAATAGTTTGTCAAATATGTAACAAGATTAGACATAGGTTTTGCAAAATGAATAATAGAGTTTTTCATCCTAATCCTAACTGTAGAAGTCATGCAAGGAGAAATGAATATGCAAGTAATAGTCAAAAAGGATGCTGTAGTAATTTAGAAGAAGTGAAGTTTGTTCAAAGCACAGATCAAGGAGACATATTTAGCACTAAAGGTAATCAGAAAGGTGAAGTATCAAGTGGTAAGAATGAATCTTTACCTAACCCATCTCTAAGTACTCAAATCATGAAAATTATAGTAGAATAGGAAATTATATTAGTGTAGAAGTTGATATATGATGAATTGAGTCTTGCGAAATTAATGCAAGGTAGTATATGATGTACTAATGCTATGTTTAAAAGCACATAGAAAAATATTATGTTTTGCGAGATTGCAAGGAGTTTTAAGTTTTGCAGGTTAATAGAATCAACTTTTTGGAAAGAAGCAGCAAAAGAATCAAATGCGATGTCAGATCTATGTGAGATTGAAATGATAAAAGGTTATGATCAGTATTATTTGATCACCAAAGTGAATACAAGTGTTAAGGAGATTGAAGAGCAATGATTTGAAGCATTTTGCAAGGATTTGGTGAAGGATTTTTCATGCCGAATCTACGCAAGCCCTAAAATCATGAAATCGAAGTATTTTACTTGAAAATCTTTAAATCAGTTAAGAAATTAGTGGAAATCATGGTTGTTTCTTTGATTCACAATGATAGAGATAAGAATAGACCTAAGATGAAAAGGGAACTAGTAGAACCCTTGGAAGATGATCCTAAGTTAGCTTTATGATCCGTACTTGATAGAGTTTTACATCTAGAAAATATTAGAAGTTATCTAGGATATAAGCTAGAGACTCTCAGTGATAGTGATTTCACAAAAGAATATAAGAAGATCTACAATCAGGATATGTCATTGAAAGTAGGGTTTGAGCATTTGAAAGAATGAAATTGTTAAGTATGCCTTACAATATGAGTTTGACAATGAAGAATGTACCAAGATTATTTTAAGCAGAATTCATAATGGGAAGTTTGGGTTAGATGACAGAGTGATAGATATCAGAGCTGACCTAATTCATGAGGTAATTGATCTTTCTAAAACTGGAGCCATTCCTTTGAATGAGAAGAACATGAGGAAAAGAGTTATAGACAACATAAATTCATCTTATAATGGTAGGGGCATAGTAATTAGCAAGATTCAACAAGATGATGTCAGATATTTGTGTAAGATCCTTACAACTAAGTTTTCTGCTAACTCTAGAGAAGATGACATGGTAGCTGGAATGATACATGCAGCATATTTGATGTGTGTTGATAGAGTACAAGTTGACATGTGTGAGATTTTGAGAATTCAGTTGTTTGAGAATTTGGAAAAAATAAAGAAGACTAAGTATTCTTAGCTTAGATTCTCATCATTGATCACTTATATGTTTTTCCATTTGTTGAGAAGATTTCCTTACACCATTGGAAATGATTGGAATGATGGCCAAACCACAATGGAAAGGATTAACAAAGTGTATATGAGGCATGTTATTGACAAGGTAAATGAAAGTGCGGTGTTGGTAATCAAAACATTTTAAAATTTGATGTCAAGCAGATCAAGGATCCCACAGTCCCTAGTAGAAAAGTATAAAAATGAGATATGTTTTATGGTTGATACTGACTTTACATACATTGAAGCAGTAGAACCTAGAGTAGAGTTCAAGGACCCTTTTGGCTATGAAATCTCTGAGATTGAGACAAAAGAATACGTGAGTAGACTACTTAAGAGCAAGTTAGATATTCATAGTAACAGGTTTGGAACCTTTGAGGAGAACTTCAACTCCGTAAAGATTATCCTTGAAGAGAAATAGTCAAAAAAGAGAGTTGAAAGTACAATCAAGAAAATACTAAAAGATACAGGAATGACTGAACATGGGTTCTTGATAGCTAAACAGGCAGTAGCAACAGTTAGAGAAATTGGACAAAAAGAAGTTTTGTCTATGCCACCTTTATCATCAGTTGCAGTACAACAAGAAGTGACTCAAGTAAAGGTAAAAGTGGAAGACATAGAGAAAGATCAAGAAGAAACAAAATCCACTAGATCAACCTCCTCCACACCTAGTAAAAGAATGAAATAGATTGCTACTGGACCGAGTAAGAGGTAGAAGACATTAGTGCCACTAGTTCCAAGAAATTTTTTAGAGATTAAAGATGATGAAGATACTCTTGTTAAGAAGAAAACTTGGAAACCTAGAATTGAAAAAGTGAATGAACAGATTATACAAGATGGAGACTTTACAAAGATGAATAAATATTATGATCTATATGATTATGCAGAGAGATTGAACCTAGAAAATGTAGTGGTGAAGCATATGATTTTGTCTGATAAGAAATTTGATACAATTCAGGGTAAGATACCTAATGACTTGTATAAGAAGCTTGTAAATAGAAAGAAAAGAGCATTAGAGGAAGACATAACAATAAGAGAAAATCTTGTAAGAAAGCTATGTGATGTGAGAAATGAAAATCACTTCAAACATATCATGAAGGATTTGAACACCCATTTGTGAACCAAGAAGATAACTATTCAGATTATGGGAGGTAAATATGAAGAAATAAACAAGGAAACAAAACAAGAAATTATTAAGGTTATGACAGAGAATGCTAGAAATCCATCAGTTGCAGCTGAACCTACAAAGAAAGCAGAAGAAGAAGAACAACAGGACATTCGCTCTCCACCAACCATCAATATTGAGGATGAAGCGATGAATGTTGAAGGAACAAAGATCACTTTGGATAGCAATGATAACCTATTTAAGAACCTTGAAAACATTGTTGACAATTCAACTTTTGAAGAGCTAGACAGTACCAAAGGAGAAGAGTAGACAGAAACCATAACAGTAGAACCTAAAGTGACAAAGAAGCAAGTATCTATCCCCACTCTAGAAGAAGTTAGTCTTACACCTAAGTCTGGTAAGAAAACTCAAATTGGTTCTATATTTGAGAATTTGGGAAAGGAAGTAGATGATGATCAGATGGAATTGATCACATCTTTGAACAAAATTATTGGTAAGAACAAGAAGGTAAAGAGCCTTGAAGGATGCCTGAAGGAGCTTACTGAGAAGTTATAAGGCATTGTAACCACACAAATTGTAGAAGCCGACCCTTTGGAAAGAGAAAAGAAAGTGATGAACACATTTGATGATGAGTTTACCAACTTATCTGATATAGAAAAGGTGAAGGCTCAAGCAGCCTATGAGGCCAAAACACTTTTGGACATGAGTTAGAACATCAAGAATGATATCAACAATCTTGATATCTGCATAAAAGATTTAAGAAAGAATTTAGAAAGAGGAAAATATTTGTACATTCAATGTACAAAATCAGAGAACCTGATAGCAGAGGAAGTGCAGAAGATGAAGACTAAGTAGAAATTCAAACTGAGATAAACCTTCTTTTAAGCCCTAATGTGAAGGTACTTGATGTTGAGAAGAAAATCTGCAAGATTTATGATGAAATAAGAATTTTACAAGTTGACAAGGACAGGAAGCTAAAGAGATTCACTCTTTTAAGAGAGCATGTTTCTATAAAATTGAGCATTGTTGAAGGACAACTAGAAGAATGTCTTTCATCCAAGACATCTTTTTAGAAATTTAGTTTTGAGAATCTCCAAGCATGTGAAATTGCATCTTATGGATTGTGCGCACTACTCAATGTTGCAGATTTAATTAAGAAGTCATGGGAGAAAGAGTTAGAGGCCATGAAGATTAACTTTGCAGATTGTGTTGCAAGCCTGCCGGCTTTAAAATATTGAATCAAGGTATAACACTCTTGTCTGAACACAGTTTTGTCACCCTCCTTACCTCTTTTTTTTGTCATTATTGTCAAAGGGGGAGAAATATAGCAAAAAATTGATAATGATACATACTCTTAGGGGGAGTACAGTATATAGATGAAATTTTTGGAGTCATAAGGACAATTTATATATATTTTGTACTATGGCCACAATTTTGAAATTTTGAAGTCTAGGACTTAGCCAATTTTCTCATATGTTGCCACCAATGACAAAGGGGGAGATTGTTGGAAATTTGGCTGAGTTGGATACATAGATGTTGTCATTATGGAAACATATGTTCTCTGATGCAGGAGCATCCTGGGTGTAAGAGCAATCTTGCATCACCCAGAAATATTTTTGTTTTTGTATTCAATAAGGGCTATCTTGTGCAGAGCTGCTATTTATGGAAACTTTCTATTTTTAGTAAGTTGGTCATACGATCTCGAAATGTTCTAATTTTACATGTGGAGGTTCATCTCGGTCATATCAGCTTGCCAGTAAAGTTTCATGGCTGGACCAAGTCTGGGTTTGAAGATATTGACAATTTTCAGTTTTGGAAACAGGGTACAGAAACTTTGAACTCAATTTTGAAGGCTTTAGAGGTCTCGGATGAGGTCGAATTTTTGGCTGAATGAAGCTTTCTTAATTTAAATATTGTAGAGCACGTTGCGCCCTTTCCAAAATGGGGTTATAATAGTCAATTAGGTCAACTGGTGATGACTTATGGTCTCTGGAAGTTGGGCCACCTGAAATGGCAGAAAATAATTTTCCTTCAAAATTTCTGTTCAGGTTTCAAAAATTATTTTGAGCCGAGTTTGATGTAATAAATTGTAAAATAAAATAATTCTAAGTTTGGTTGGCCCTTAGGGCTAAATTTCTAGAACCTTCTCGGGCAGTGGAAATTGCCTATATAAAGAAGGCCTGTAGTGTTGTCTTAGGCAGTTCAGGACATTTCTAGGTAGTAGATCTGGGTATTGATTTGAGGCTTTGTCCTATAGAATATTGTAAGGGAATGCCCATGTGGCTTTGCATATTGTAATTCTGAAAGTTTGTAATTCCACATTTGTAGAGATAATAAGAAGCCAATTTTCTGTTCTTGCATATTGTTGTTGTTGTTTCTCTGTTTCTGTTATGTGTTTGTGGTATTAAGGGGAGCACCCTTCATCAAGTGAAAAAAAAAGAGAGAAAAAGAAAAAAAATAAAAAATAAAAAAATAAAAATTTTGTTTACCAAAGTGCATAGGTGGGAAGGAAAAATAAAAATATAAAAAAAATAAATAAAAAAAAAATCATTTCATTTATCGAGGTGTGTAGGTGACATTTTAAAAATTTGTAGAAAGTTCTTGCATTTAATATTTGTAGCTAGGTAGTTACACCTTTCTATTTTCTTATTGGCCCACAAAGGCAATGTAATTTTGTAATTGGCCCACATGGTGGTGTTTAATATTAATTGGGTGGGTATTTAATATTTGTATCAATGTAGTTGTATCTATCTTTTATCCCACATTGGTGATGTTGTAATATTTTGGGTGGTAAATGCCTATATAAAGAAGGCATAGGAGCATTCATAAGTAAGCTCTCAAGTTGTAGGATCTTGTATTGGGGAAGAAGCTCTCAAGTTGCAAGTTCTTAAAGTTCAAGCTCTCTCATTGCAAGCTCTCAAGTGGTAGAAGCTGTTGAATTGTAAGCTTGGAGGATGTAAGATCTCTCATATTGTAGATCTCATATTTAAAGGAAGCTCTTATGTTGTAAGATCTATCAAGATGTAATAATTTTCAAGTATTAATTTATGCTTTGTAAAGTATTTTGTTTTCTTTTTGTCTCCATATTGCTATGTATTTGGTTATGAGTTAGTAAGGATGGTGTGACCCTTCATCAGTGATATCAGAGTGGTTGGCCCTTCATCAATGGTATCAGAGCGGGAGTTCTTGAGTGTGTAGACAGATCACCGAATGTGAGGCAGTTTGCACCAGGACTGTGGGTTGGGTGAATTTTTCCTTAAGAGGAGGTGTGATGCAGGGGCATCTGGAAAGTGAAGATATTTTGAAGATTCTCGATTATTTTGGGTTAAATTATATTTTAATATGGCTTGGTAAGCCATTTCAGGTCTTATTGTTATAATTGGGTATGAAGGTTAAGTCTTAGTCTTGAGTGTCTTAGATATAGTGAATAATAAGGTGTATAATCCACGACCTATCTTTCTAGTTTAATTAGTATCCACATCAGTCATTTTTAGTCGGATAGAATAAGTGGAAGTTTGAGTTAGTTTTATGGTTTAGTTTGAGTTAGTTATCGGTTCAAGTCAGTTTTGCACATTCTTTTTATATATACATTTTGAAAACTGATAAAAGGGATGGTAGTGGAGTATTGTAGTAGAGTAGAATGGGGATAGTGTCTCGATAGAGGAGAGCCAAGATGTAACAGCAAGTTGAATTAATGAAATGTGATATGTTTGTGAATTGCTGTTGTCGCTGGCCATCAGGCACAGTCACATTGTCTTGGTGATTAAGCAGTGTTTGAATGTAAGAAACAATTGTAATTGAATCCGTATATCATTAAGCCTTTAGAATTGTTTTATTTGAATCAAACTCTGTTTTAATGACAAATAATGTTGAAGAATATGATTTGTATCAGAATTTATTGAAGAATATGATTTGTATCAGAATTTAATGCTGAAGAATATGCGTTTTCTACATTGGAAATTAGTTTCATTTGAAATCTTTATTATTGGAATCGGGTTTGATGACAAATAAACTAGAATCTAGTCAGATATAAGTTGGATTTGAATAAATCAGGTGTAGAAGAGTTTAATGGTTTTCTTTCTAATTGTAATGGTTGCGATGGGTAATTGATTCCAAATATTTATGTTTGGGTTATGAGAGTTGATGCACCTTTCGGGTTTATCAAAGAAATTGGTATTATTGGTATCGGGTTTCTGCATTAACGAACAATGTTCAGTCAAAGTTTGGTTTTCATCAAAGTATAGATCCAAAAGATTTGTTTCGGTTGCATTGAGTTTAGTAGTTTGTTGACAGAGTATTGAATAGAGAAACTGAATATGGAGTATTGAAAATAGTTTTATATTAGAGAAATGGAGTGTGGAACTTCAAAGGAGTTTAAGGTTGCAACTTGGCTTTAATAATTGGAATTTGTGGTATCGGTTTTATAGAAAAGAGTAAGAGTTTATTGAAATAGTTTTGCCAGTCCCGATTTGGGAACAAAATGATAGGGTTCACCATTATTGTTATATTCATAAGTTTTCAATTTTGATATTATTATTTGACAGGCTTGAGAGTCTTTGGTTATATTTATAGTGAAGAACATTTGAGAAATGCAGATTTTCAGAATGTTAATGATGTTTCAAGAGAGTTTATAAAATAGATATGTAGTTTTGAATCCTTCTGCTGTGCGCTTTGCATCAAGTGGTATCAGAGCCCAGTAAGATCTTTTTGGGCTTGTATTTGATGGAAGATTGAGTTGCAGATTTCATCATCACAGAGAAAGAAGTCTTTTGTAATCTTGAGTATACCAGTCCCTTTGTTGAGACCGTGGAGTGTCCATTCCCTCCTTGTGTGTTCCAAAGTTGAAAGGTATATCAGAGGTGTCAAAAGAATTCTTGGAGTGAGAGATGGCTTTGGCGAGAAGCGAATGGGAAATGGTTAAGGCATTGAAGGAGTACTTATATGGAGATAAAAAGGAGAGAGAAAAAAGAGAACGAAAGAAGAAGGAAGAAGAAGCAAGAAAGAAAGAAATAGAATGGACGAGGCAAGAAGAGTTGAGAAGCATAAGAAGGGTTTTGGAAGAGCAGGAAGAAGAGAGAAAGCAGTAGGAAGAAAAGATAAGAAGTCTAGAAATAGACTTGAAAGAAGGTGAAACAAGATTGAAGAGACTTGAGGAGATACTCAAAGATGCTACAAGTTGGCACTTAAGGTTGAAGAGGAAGAAGATAAAATGGCCTATTCTAAAACTAGTTGCAGTAGCAAGGATGAAGAGACATGAAGAGGGTACTAGGATGGGTACTCTTAGAGTGGAAGATGCACCTATGATGAGAGGTGCAAAGGCTTATAAAGAAGTCTTGGTAGATGTTGGAGGAGATGACATAGAGGAAGGCCTAGAGGGTCTTGAAGATGAGGTTGATTTGTGGGATGAGTTTGCTGAAATAGTAGAGGAATGGCATAGTTATGGAGGTAGTTTGGAGGCACATGAGGGTGCAGCATTCAATGAAGAGATAAAATTTGCAGAGATGGGCCATGAGGAGGCTCAAAACATGAAAAATTTTTCTCCTAGAATGGAGAGAGTACAAATGGAACCAGAGGTACGAGTGGGTATGATGGTGAGTGAAGAGAATCAACTTGAGCAAGTCATGTTCACCTTGTTGAAAGATAGCAAGCCAAGATGCAAGATGAAGTTCTATGGAGCAGCATGGTTCCATGAGGACCTATATTTGCCTAAGGTCAAGATGAAGGCCTTATTGTTTTTACTGACATATGTTTCTTTGCAGGCTTCCAAGAGGACTTGGAAATGTTTCAAAGCTGTGGAGTATGATGCATGGGCATCCGAAAAGTGAAGATATTTTGAAGATTCTCGATTATTTTGGGTTAAATTATATTTTAATATGGCTTGGTAAGCCATTTCAGGTCTTATTGTTATAATTGGGTATGAAGGTTAAGTCTTAGTCTTGAGTGTCTTAGATATAGTGAATAATAAGGTGTATAATCCATGACCTATCTTTCTAGTTTAATTAGTATCCACATCAGTCATTTTTAGTCGGATAGAATAAGTGGAAGTTCGAGTTAGTTTTATGATTTAGTTTGAGTTAGTTATCGGTTCAAGTCAGTTTTGAACATTCTTTTTATATATACATTTTGAAAAATGATAAAAGGGATGGTAGTGGAGTATTGTAGTAGAGTAGAATGGGGATAGTGTCTCGATAGAGGAGAGCCAAGATGTAACAGCAAGTTGAATTAATGAAATGTGATATGTTTGTGAATTGCTGTTGTCACTGGCCGTCAGGCATAGTCACATTGTCTTGGTGATTAAGCAGTGTTCGAATGTAAGAAATAGTTGTAATTGAATTCGTGTATCATTAAGCCTTTAGAATTGTTTTATTTGAATCAAACTCTATTTTAATGACAAATAATGTTGAAGAATATGATTTGTATCGGAATTTATTGAAGAATATGATTTGTATCAGAATTTAATGCTGAAGAATATGCATTTTCTGCATTGGAAATTAGTTTCATTTGAAATCTTTATTATTGGAATCGGGTTTGATGACAAATAAACTAGAATCTAGTCGGATATAAGTTGGATTTGAATGAATCAGGTGTAGAAGAGTTTAATGGTTTTATTTCTAATTGTAATGGTTGTGATGGGTAACCGATTCCAAATATTTATGTTTGGGTTATGAGAGTTGATGCACCTTTCAAGTTTATCAAAGAAATAGGTATTATTGGTATTGGGTTTCTGCATTAACGAATAATGTTCAGTCAAAGTTTGGTTTTCATCGAAGTATAGATCCAAAAGATTTGTTTCAGTTGCATTGAGTTTAGTAGTTTGTTGACAGAGTATTGAATAGAGAAACTGAATATGGAGTATTGAAAATAGTTTTATATTAGAGAAATGGAGTGTGGAACTTCGAAGGAGTTTAAGGTTGCAACTCGGCTTTAATAATTGGAATTTGTGGTATCAGTTTTATAGAAAAGAGTAAGAGTTTATTGAAATAGTTTTGCCAGTCCTAATTTGGGAACAAAATGATAGGGTTCACCATTATTGTTATATTCATAAGTTTTTCAGTTTTGGTATTGTTATTTGACAGGCTTGAGAGTCTTTGGTTATATTTACAGTGAAGAACATTTGAGAAATGCAGATTTTCAGAATGTTAATGATGTTTCAAGAGAGTTTATAAAATAGATATGCAGTTTTGAATCCTTCTGCTGTGCACTCTACATCAAGGTGAATATGGAGAAGAGAAAGAAGAAGATGAATTTTGTGATTGGATGGATTCTTAGAATTCCTAGACTTGAGAAGATTAGAGAGAGATATCAAGAAGAGACAAGAGTTGCAATACTGGATTTGAAGAAGCAAGTGGCTGAATTAGAAGCAGAGCTGAAAAAAAGAAGAGTGATTCAAAGAGATGATGATAATTCTTTGGATGAAGAAAAAAAGGAAGTTACAGTGGAGTATCATGCATGTGATACAAAAGAAGAGGTAGAGCATGAGGATGCAAAGATTCATGAACCTGAAGTTGATGACGATGATTTATTAATGAGGATTATAGTAGTTGAGGAAGAGTGGAATTCTTTGGTTGGAGGTCAAAAGAAAGAAGCCACTACTTGCCTTGTTGAAGACACGAAAAAAGAAAACAAAGATGAAGATATGAAAGAGGTAAATTTTAATGAATTATGGGATGCTAACTTTGAGATGGATTTGAAAGATAATGATGATGATTTATATGAAGACCTTGCAAGTGATGTTTGGTATGAAAAAGAAGATTTTTATGGTACTACAGAGTTTATTACAGGTGCATTAGATCCTAGAAGATTAGAGGAGAATGAGAGTTGCACTTGGATGAATTTGATTGCAGAGGAGTATTGTTAGTGGCATATACTTGTTCCAACTAGGTGTTGGAAAAGAAGAAAAAAAGAAATATATCAGTAGCGGATACTTGTTCCAGCAAGGTGTTGGAAGAGAAAAAAAAATAAAAAAATACAGTGGCTACTTCATTTTGTGAATCCATATCCACGATTTTTTCTACCTTGGGTGTCTGATGCAGGAGCATCTTGCATCACAAAAAAAATAAAATAAGAAGGGGGCATGATTAAAAAAAATGGAGAGAGAAAGTGATGAAAATGAAAATAAAAATAAAAAATGAAGGAGAGAGAAAGTTGCAAAAAAATGAAAAAGAAGAAAAAAAAAGAGAAGAAGAAATATATATATATATATATATATATATATATATATATATATATATATATATATATATTTTACCAAGGTGCATAGGTGGAAAATAAAATAAAATAAAATAAATATTTCATTTATCAAGGTATGTAGGTGGCATTTTAGAAATTTGTAGAAAGTTATTGCATTTAATATTTGTAGCTAAGTAGTTACACCTTTCTATTTTCTTATTGGCCCACAAAGGCAATGTAATTTTCTAATTGGCCCACATGGTCATGCTTAATATTAATTGGGTGGGAATTTAATATTTGTATCAAGGTAGTTGCATTTACCTTTTATCCCATATTGGTTGTGTTGTAATATCTTGGGTGGTAAATGCCTATATAAAGAAGGCATAGGAGCATTCATAGGCAAGCTCTTCAAGGTGAAGCTCTCAAGTTGTAGGATCTTGTATTTGGGAAAAAGTGCTCAAGTTGAAGCTCTTAAGTTTTAAGCTCTTGGATTGTAAGCTTTGAGAATGTAAGATCTCTCATATTGTAAGATCTCTCAAGTTGTAAAGATTTTCAAGTATTAATGTATGCTTTGTAAAGTATTTTTCCTTCTCTTTGTCTCCATGTTGTTATGTATTTGGTTATGAGTTGGTAAGGGTGGTGTGGCCCTTCATCAGTGGTATCAGAGCAGTTGGCCCTTCATCAAGATCGTACAGGTCAGAGAGCAAGTATGACAGAGCGCAATGCAAAATTATCTAAGTATGAGACAATGTGTTTTTGCCAGTGTACCCAATGATAGTTTTGTTTAGAGATGTTGATTGGAAGTTGGATGTTGATTAGAGTGTACCCAAAGACTCACTTGAGAGTGCAAGTTAGTACGGCATGTATGGAAGAAGTTATGACAGTTTTACTAAAGATAGTGTTAAGCCAACAAGATAGAATATGAAGACAGAATTGGTAAAGAGTTAAGGGATTATTTTGTTTATCAAAATAATAACTTAACAATATAAAGGGACAACATCCTAGATGTTAACCCTTGGGTAAAGATATTTTGTATTATGTAAGCTGTCTGGAAGAGTTATTAATCTTAATAACTTGTATAAAGATGTAATGATGTAATGTAAGAAAGAAGCAAGAAATATGATATGATATGTAATAGCGATAGTGAAAGAGCAGTGAAGAGATATTGATGTGAAGTTGCAAGCAATATAAGGTTATGTACCTTGACCTATTTTTATAATTAGTGAATATTTTATATTACTTGTTTGGGCAGTGGGCTCATCTAGTAATCATATTTTGTACTACCAACTCCTAATAGGGTTGAGGCTTCTAACAAGGCCTATAGTCCCTTAATCAGGACTGAGACACTATATACATGTAATAGACTCCTAACAGGGTCAACATACTTAACATGATACTTTTGATTAGTGGATCTTTGTGGGTACCATCCCCACTAGGGTTTTCCCTTGGCCAGGGTTTTCTCGAGAATAAATAATGTGTTATGAGTTCTTTTATTTTATTTCTATGCATGTTGTTTAGTTTCCTATGTTATGCATACACTAAGATAATCTATTATATCCATAATTGGGCAAAAGTAAAAGTTTGTAGAATACTGATTCACCCCCCCCTCTTAGTATTCCCTATTTCTAACAGGTTCTACATTAACTTGTTCTTCCTCAACTTCATTATCACTAACATCCTCAATATGTCTTCCTCTACACTAGGCTGTCTCTACAACTTTCAATCTTGTAGCAATTTGTCTTGGCATGTCAGCTAATCCTGGATCCGCATCTCACCTCCCACGAACCATCTTGAAATCCTTTGTAATTGCAGGTCAGATTGCAATCTTCTACCCCACAACAAACCAACTAGGACTTGACAAGAAGGAACCTTCAAATCTAGATTCACAAACCTAGATCCAGATCTAACCTCACTCAGATACCACCTGACGCAAAGAAGGGGGGGTATGTAAGGGGCCATATTCTATGACACACCCTAACCAGATCCACCTTGCTCAATACTACAAAAAAGCAACAACACAGCAAGTGAGAAAGAGAATGCATATCAACTTTATATTAATCATCAAATTGAATTACACATGCTGGGCTGTAAGTCCTTCCTGGTTATGACCAGATATTACAATGAAGTACAATCAAGAAGCCTATGATGAGTAGGTCAAAGAAAACAAGAAGCTAGATGAACAACTAAGACAAGAAAACATGAAAATCTTGGAGTTAGAAAACAACAAGAAAAAGGTGGAATCTGAATTGATTGAAGCAAAGAATCACATTGAAAAATTACACACAAGTAAGGATCTAATAGAATCTCAGTTGTAAGTACAAAAGCTTAAAGGAGATACCAGCAGTATTGGATACAATGAAGCCCAAAATTCAGATTGATGACATGCGAGATAAGATGAAAGCAATTGAAGGATCCACAGAAGCTAAGAAGACTGGTAATGACTCTGAAGCTAAAGAAGAACCATCTAAAGTTGAGTGCAAGCCAGTAGACTGAACTTGTTATGCCTATAACAAGCATGGACATATTGCAAGGGATTGTAAAGAGGTAAGACCTTTCAATGGCTATTGTTATTCATGCAATAAATTTGGTCATAGAGCTATGAATTGTAGATCAAGTCAGAAGAATAAGACTCAGCATAATCAGAGAAATCAGTTCTAGCAAAATGTAAGAAGTCCTCAAAACATTACATGTCAGATATGTAACTATAATGGTCACTCAGCTAGACAGTGCAAAATGGTAACCCATATCAATACGCTGAAGAATTTAAGGCCTCTAGTTATTTGTCACTCTTGTAATAAGGCTGGACACATCCCAAAGTTTTGTAGATCAAGAATGCAAAGTCAGGAAAGTCCTAAAAAGCCAGAAGTATCAATATTGGATGAAGCAAGAGAAGTCAAGTTTGTGAAAGCTACAGCAGATGCGAGCATGATTTGGACAAAAGTAAAGAAGGATAAAGTTGATGAGTATGTATTGGATGTATCCACAATGGATGCACCCTCTACTTTAGGATGAATTACCCTCATAGTCATAGGTGGAGCTAAATTAGCTCTAGACCCCTACATGGCTGGTATACTCACCCTCAGAGTATGCACCTTGGATTACAACTAGTTAGAGACCATATGATGCAGTATGAAAGAGTGCACTACCTGATTGTTAACAGAGATGAAGAACGAAAAACAAAGTTGAATTCTACGTTTACGCAGTAAGCATTAATCACAGAAATCTACTTTATAGTCACCAGAGATTCATTGAAAATTAATTGCATTCAAGATTGAGCGATTGGAGACTACAGGAGCTTTAGAAGTTGAATTGTGAAGTGTTGTAGTGGATTTATCAGTGAAGAAAGGAGATTGATTGTTGTAAGCCCTAGTTCAAACATGACAATCCAAAAACCTTTAGAAACCTCTCAGAAGCGTTAAATCAAGTAAGTCATCACTACACTAGTTGTATTTGATGTTGCTGAAAGGCAAAGATATGTATTTAAGAAGCATCCTTTTAAGTCCACCCTAGATGACCTAGAAGGAGACTTTTCAAGAACCCCAATGGGTGTTATGCATGTAGAAGATATACGCACATACATATATTGCAAGAAGGAGCTAGTTGGTATGGACAAAATTAGGTCACACCTTGAGTCAATGATGAATCCTGATAAGACATTCATGGATGAGTTCACGTACCTTGAGAATCACCCTATCATTGAGTATGCTATGGCATATGAATTCTATGAATCTGAATGGATTAAGATCCTATTGAGTAGAATTAATGATGACCTATTTTGGATAGATGAAGTTCCAGTTAGAATCACAAGATATCTTATTTGTGAGATGATAGGTCTATCAAAGACATGTGCCATTCTTCAAGTTGGTAAGGATGTAAGAAAATTGGTTGAGCAGGATTGTAAGTCTTGCAATGATAGGCATGGTATGACTATAGAGCCTATTGAGGAGAAAGACATCAAATTGATGTCTATGATACTTGGTTACAGGTTTCAACATGTAAACAAAGTGAATAGTGTGTTCGCAGCCACTAGTCTAGCAGCCATCAGATTGGTGAGAGAGAATGGGGAATTCAACTTGTGTGAGATCTTGCACACATAGTTGATTGAAAAAATAAGGCCCATCAAACATGACAAGAGAAAAATATTTAGGTTTGGGTCACTAATTATCTATATGTACTTTCATATAGTTGGAAAAGTCTCTGATTTATACCTAGATAAAAGTTTGCCTACAATGCCTCAAATATCACTTAAGGCATCTACTGAGAGCACTTTAAAAGACTATATGGAGTTAGAGTTAAAGACATTCAGGATAAAGATGCAGATGAGGTATAGGATACTAGAAAGTATTGTTGAGAAATACAAGGATAGTATTTGCTTCAGGGTGGAAACATACATAACTTGTATGGAAGTTGTTGAGCCTAGAACTAAGTGGATTCATCCACTTGGTTATGAAGTAGAAGAAATTTTTTGGGAAGCATATGCACAAGTATTACTATCAGCACCCAAGGATCCTAATGAGCCTAGATGGGGAACATATGAGGAGAAAACAAGACAGATAGATGCAGTCCTAAATAGTGCAGTGATAAAGAGGAAAGCCTCTAAAATCACATCAGAGATACTTAGAATTCATGGTGTCACACAAGATAATTTGAAAAAAGCTAGAGAAGCTAAAATAGCCATACAGATTGAGAGCGCATCCACTCTGGAAACCAAGATAGAGAAAACTGACGACCCTAAAGATGAAGAAAGTAAAAATTGAGAAAACTGATGATCTAAAGGAAAAGTAGAGTAAAATAGATGATATCCCTCATATGCCTAGATATACAATTGATCTATATTCCACATCACCTCCTAAATATAGAAAAATTCCAAAGAGGAAGAAGGAGACCAACGCAAGCCATCCATCCTCTAGGACAACCAAAAGTCTAAGGAAGAAAACTCAAGCACCTCATGAGGTAGGTTTTAGACCTAGTCTTCAAGTATTGAAAACTAGGATTGTTGATGAAGGGAGAATTGACCAGATAGGAAAATTGTATGAAAAGTACAGTGAGATTGACAAGTCAGAAATACATGGCATGATAATAAAACATATGATTAAGTTCAAGAAGATAGTCTTGGAACTTAAGATAGTTATTCTGGATAGTGTATGGAATATCTTAGAATTTTTGAAGAGACAGGCTATTGAGGAAGATCTCAAAATAAGGGAAAATATATTAGATGAAAGCCTCCCTGTATTCTCAATAGGAGAGAAAACACTATTGTTAGATTTGGTGAAGCTGCACCTAAGAATAAAGCTGAGAACTCTACAAATAATGGATAAAAACTATGAGTTGGTAGCCAAAGAAACTAAGAAAGAATTTGAGAAAGTGTTATTAGATAGGCACATGTATCCACCTACTATGCCCACAAATCAAGTGCCCTATAAGAAAGCCAAGGAGTTAGAGATTACTAATGCACCAGTAATAGGTCCATAGGACTCGACACCCATAGTGACAACACCCACAGAGACAATGAAGTCTGCGCCCATGCCTGAAACACAAAAAGATGACACAATCATGATAGATGATGTAGAGATATCAATGGCGGCCATAGACAAAGACTTAGAAAATTTTTAGGAAGCCTTTGTGAGTACACAAGAGGTAGAGATACTATGTGGTGATAAATTACAAAAACAACAAGAAGATGTGCTGATTGAGCATCTAACAGGTCAATAAGAAGAAGAGGAGAAAGAAAAAGAAGAGGAAAAGGAGAAAGGAAAAGAAGAGGAGAAAGAAAAGGAAAATGAACCAACATATGAACCATCTATTGAAATTCCTATAAAAATAAAAATAGAAGTGATGGACAACACACATATCACTCCTATGCCATCAACATCATTGTTGTCAAGTTTGACTCCTGACACTACAAGCTTGGACTCATGGGGAGAAGAAGACCTGATTAAGATCAGTGTCCTTACAATGGAGAAGGCTAAGGAGAAACAAGTGATGAGAAATCCTCTATTTGTTGAGTCAGTCAACATCCTAAACAACTTACTGCTAGAAGAGAAGAAGGTTATAAAAGTTCATTTAGTAGATGATGCCAGTACCATCCTGACAAACTTCAAAGCAAACTTTTCTAGTCTTGAAGAATCTGCATCCAAGGTTGCAAGAGAGAAATATCTGAAAAAGAGATTAAGTGAACTAATTGGGAACTTTGCACTTGACCTCAGCTCACTAAAGGTTGGTCAAGCTTCATTGAAGGAGATTGCAACTAAAGGAAGGAAAATCATAGTAGATTGTATGAACCAAGACAAGCTGACTGCAGACCTCTACAAGAAAATTTAGGAAGAAAAAGCCATGATAGACAAAGTAAGGAAATTAGTGGAAGATCCCTCCATAGATGTAAATATGCACAACAATGTGTACCAGGGACAAGTGGAATAAATAGAAAAAGAAGAGAAAGAAATGTCTAAGATAAGGGCAATGCAAACACAGCTAAGAAATGCTCTTGCGCCCTCATTATAAGTATATTTAAACCAAAACATCAAGGAGATCGATGCCACTATGGTGACATATGATCAAGGGCTGAGTTCAGATTTGGAGAAGATGGAGAAGTTGACATATGCTTTGTACACCCATCTCTAGACTGTAAATGCACTGATAGCATTTTGGCAGCAAGAGATCCAAAACTTAAAGATAGCATATCAAGATGTACTCACTTTGTAAGTACTTGTAGATACACTTTTTTGAGCACCTTTGTAATTAATGTCAAAGGGGGGAGCATAGTATGTAGAAGAGAGAATATAGAGTTGAGAGAATATGGAGTTTTATATATGATGTAAAGGGGAATATAGTACATAGAAAAAGGGAGATATAAGTTAGAGTATATGTTAGAAAATTTTGTATAAGAATATAGTTAGTAACTTCGCCATATTCCTTTGTTGCCATTAATGAAAAAGGGGGAGATTATTGGCAAGTAGAATATAATTTTTTATATGACTAAGATATAGTGTTGCCATTATGGCAACAAAGTCATATAGAGTTTTGAGGTTAGCGCACTTAATCATAAGATCAAAATATGGCTAAGTATGGAAGACTGACAGTCAGCAGAGCACTAGGTGAACAGAGCATCGACGCATGTGCGTATGATCAAGTTAAGGCATGTGCCCTTGAAGTTAAGCTTTTAAGTATTTATTCATGCTAAGTCTAAGAGTGCATGATCAGATGAGTCAGTATGATGAAGATACAACCAGTTGAAGTGGCATAGATAGTGAACGCCAGAACAGAACATAGCATGCAGCCGACTATTGGTATTTTGATTAGCAGTTATAATATTATTTTGTAAAGGCTATGCACCTATTGTATTTAGGTTATAGACATGTTAATATCTTTGTTTGTAAACATTCTTGAGCCAATTCACTTGGAAGTATTGTATGTATTAGGTTGAAGTCTAACCTAGTAAATAGTTTTGTTTGCGCATATAAATATGACATGCGCCTTTGTAATAAAGTACAGATATGGATATAGAGTTGATATAAGTAGAGAAAAATTATGCAAAGAGTAGATAGAATGTGGTAGAGATTTACAAGAGGCTAAAGCATCAGCACACAAAAGGAACTGATCAGACAAGCAGTGTCACATCAACAGTTCACCTTGTAGATATAGTGTGTATCTCAAATCCGAAGGCTATATCCTTCACCACTTGAGTAGTGAGCTCTAGGAAAGTGTGTCCCCACCCCTAACATGAATATTGTAAAAGACTTTTAACAGGGTCTGACCTTTGACCAAGTCACTGTACTAAAAGAATTGTAAAGAACAACTCCTAACAGGGTTGCAAATCTTCTAACAAGGATCATAAAACACTAGTGCAGTTCTTAGTGGGTGTCAATTCCCACTGGGGTTTTTACCTATTTGGATTTCCCCATAGTAATATTTGGTGTTATGTGTTATGGTTGTTTATCTTACTTGCATTGATATTCATTTTAGTATATAAGCAATCAAGTTAAGTTTTAGGGGATAAGAAAAAGTAATAATATATTGAACACTGATTCACCACCCCTCTTAGTGTTCCCATTTCTCTCTCTCTCTCTCTCTCTCTATATATATATATATATATATATATAGGCGCACACACACACACATGAACCCATATGAATCATAATAGGAAAAAAATTCATGAATCCATGAACTGGATTCTCAAACTCGAATCTGTCCCCAAATCTAAAATGATAACTTAGCATATAACTATCCAAAAAGATAAACATAACCTACCAACAAGAGTATAGTGAGTAATAATAGTTTTAATGATAAGCCACACAAGGATAACTATAAAATAATTTTAGAAAATTCTATAACTACTAGTAGAAAAAACTAAACCAAGGCCACAAAGGCCAACTAAGATAAAAAATAAGGAGTCAAAAGAGAACATCAATCCTTTTTCTTAGAAGTGGTCTTGGACAACATCATGTGTGCCCAATCTTTGGTTAGGAAATTAAATAGTTCCTTATAGTCATCCTCCTCCATAATCTTTCCATCATTCACTTTTTCCTATAGCAGATAAAGTGTAGTGGTTGAGTTGTGCATTACCTTGAGTGCAAACTAATCAACCTCCTACAATCTATTATCAATACCTAGAATCTCAAATATCATCTTCTACATATCTTCATTGATACTAGCAATATCATCTTTAATTTGACCAATAACACTCACAACATCCTTTTGCACCATAGGGACCTCCACCACAACAACATTCTACTCCTCATGGTGAGTGGAAGGGGGACTAGCTTTGATTTCAACAAAATGGTCCATATCATTATTATCATTTTAAAGACTCTCTAAGACATGCAATGAAGATACCTCACTGTCTGTCTCCTCCTCCTCCTTACTCTTAGTGTCCTCTGAGTCCTTAGAGGTAGAAACCGCAATATTTTTTTCCCCTTTTCCCTCAGGTTTCTTAGCTATCCATGTTGAATGGTGAGAGGTTCTCATTTACACTATAATTTCCACCTCCGAATCAATCTGCTTAATATTAAATTTTTCCTTCTTGGGTGGTTTTCTATCCTATCTAGGATTCTCTTGCTTGTTACCCTTAGTCTTATCGATAGAATCCCTGGGGAGGTGTCCATAGGTCTCTAGAGGGCTTTAATACAAGGATTTTTGAGACAACGCTTTCTACTAGGACCAGTAGTAGGTAAAATACTGGCAAAAGGAGTGGCAGGAGGAGAGGAAGGATGGACTGAGATAGTGCAGGGAGGATAGAGGGAAAGATGAAATTTATACATGTGGTAAATGATTCCATGGTGTAAAATCATGTAATTCTTCCCCAACTTTGTAGCATATGCAATTTCCCTAACATTACTACCCATAGAGTGGAGGAGAAAGAATGGGATGGAAATAAATTCATGATTTATCAAGTGGTTTAGGAAGGGGAGATTATGATAGTAATAAACCCCAAACTGACCTTCTAACAAAAAATATTTTATAACTATGACACACACCTAAGCCCAAGGATCCGAAAGCTTTTCAGGGTTGAACCCACCACGACATTTAATAGACTGATCTTTGCACTAGAAAATTGCTTCAAGCTGGCAACATTAGGGGTCCTACTAGTTTTATGCCACTTCCTACCTTCTATGGAGAGAATCATGGATTGAGTGATAACTTCCTCATTAACTTCAAAGATAATTCCACCAATAGTAACTCTTATTTCTTCCCATGAAGAAACAAATTGACTAGACAAGATCTCATCAAAACCAATCATGTTCTCCATGAATTGATCAATGCCCCCCTCTTTACAAATGAGCCACACAACATGATCATTCCTATAATCATCCAAATTTTTGAACTCAACATGAATCCTATCACCACCCATAGTATCCAAATTCAAAGAAGTGGTAATAGAAAAGTTGGTTTTAGAATTATCCAAGCTGAAAATACAGAGCATAAAAAGTCTCAAAAGAGAAACATCTAGATGAACATGCTCAACTTCTAGTAATAAAAGGTAGCAAAAATGACATTATTATTATGATTAAAGCCACACCATATTTCCTCTTTTAGAGAGGCCTCCTACATGTGCAAAAATTCCATCACCCATAAGACAAGATGGTTAGAAATTCCTTCCAACCTATTACCAAATCCAAGGAGATCAGATGGAAAAATAGGTTAATTATTATCCCAAGTTCCAACCCGTGTACTTTGGCACCAATTTGAATTATGGATCAACCTTCTCCTAACACTAAGGATTTAGAGGCAATGAAATCTCAAGAGGTACTCACCACATGGTCAGTTATCATCCACCTATCTATTAGCCATGAGCACTAAATTCAAATTCAAACAAGGCGTAACATTCATATTACACTCTATGACTCTGAGAGTGCCAATCCAAAGAAAAGAGATAGAAAATTCAAATATTATTTTTAATAGTGATATTGTATTCTTCTTTCCTTAAGATACACCTAGTAGTCTCTAGCAGCAGACTTTCATCTCTCCAGCATCATAAGCTATTTTTTCACAATCCTAGAGTAGGCAAGGAGTCAGCCACCACATTTTCCTCTCTTTAGGTATGTTTTAGGGTGAAACCATCCAAGATTGATAAAAGAATTATAATGTCCCTAGTAATTCCCTTAACCCTCCAACCAACATAAGCAAACCACATGTAGCTCTGATGATAAGTTTGGAGTCCCCTTCAATCTCAAGGTAATTAATATCAATTGAGATAGCAATTTTGAGATCCTATAAGAGAGCCAATCCATCTGCTTGGTTCACATTATGATCCTTTAAATGACTAGAGAAAACATCAATCAATTTACCTGTATGGTCCCTTATAACCCCATGTCTAGCCTCCGTATCAAGATTGGCAACTCCATCAAAATTTAATTTTTACCAATGCAGACGTAAGGCCTTCCAACCAGTATTTCACCTAGCAATTTTATTAGAATGATCATATCTATAAAAATCCTAAGAGAGATTCAAGCATCGAGAAATTTTTCTATCCATAACAGAAGGAGGGAGACTATGGATTTTCCAATTGGTTACCAAGATATTCTCAAGTAATAGCTTGTTTCAACAAAGGAAGATATTGTTTGAACAAATAGCAATATCCCTGAAAATCCTATTGCTTCTCTCTTTCCAAATGATCCAACAGACATGAGGGGGTATCTACCTCTATAATTTCATGATGTGAGGGTGATTCGAGGGGGGGTCCAATTAGTAATGAGCTAGTGGATGTTCCACCCAAAGATCCAATGAAAACTAAACTTATGAAGAATCTTTTGCCAAATGTGGGTAGCAAACTAACAATGAATGAAAAAGTGGTGGATGGTTTCCTCAACCCTTTTACACATAGAACATCTATTGAAGAGATAGAAATCCCTCTTCATAAGACTTTCATGTGTCAGGATTTTCCCATGCATACAACCCACCATAAATTTTTTTTGGAATTAGTTGTGAGTTCTATACTTTTTTCCAATAGTTCAGATCACCCTGGTTCTTTATCAATAGGTTGTAAGCTGATTTGATAGTGAAAGCACCCGAATGATTCTTAGTATAGATAATATTATCTGTAGCATCCACAATGTACTCACCAAGATGATTCATTATCCTACCCTTTAGAATACGAAACCACCCATCCTTGAGAGGCTTTTCATCAATCCAGTTGTCCTCCCAGAATCTAATACTTCTTCCATTCCCTAGCTACCATTTTTATCCAACTCTCAAGAGGGTCCTACATTTAAGAATGTTGTTCCATATTTTTGAGCTAGAAGACAAATCCTGAGCATCAAGGAATTTATTAAAGTGGTCTCTATTCAAGTATTTTTCTTCCATAATTTTGCACCAATTTGTAGTACCAACCACAAGGTTCCACCCAATTTTCATAATCAACTATTTATTCAAGTTGGTAAGCTTGAGAATTCCAAGCCCCCTGACCTTTGAGAAGAAAAACCATACCCAATTCACTAGAGCCATTGATTTTTTCTCCTTAACACTCGTCTAAATAAAATTTCTTTAGATTTTCTCTAGTTTGTTAGCCATATACCGAGATATCTTGAAAAGAGAGAGAGGAAGTACACAAGAATTCCTTGGAGGGAGGCATAGAGAATTTGAAGTTTTGTAGCACTTCTCAAAAGTTTTCCTTTCCAACGAGCTAGTTTTCTCTAGATTATTTCCATGATAGTATTCCAAAAGTTCATGGTAACTTCCTCGGTCCTATGATGGGGAGGTCTAGGTAAGTGCTTGGGAGGTTGGCAAATTGACAACCTAGGATATTTATAATTTTATATTGAAGATCAAATTTAGTGTTGAAAAAATATATAATGCTTTTATTATGATTGATACATTCACTTGAGGCTCTAGCGTAATCCCCAAGAATATTTTTCCATTCCCTTGCCTCCACAACTGAGGATTTACCAAATATAAAGGTATCATAAAAAAACTACTGTAACATAGAGGGGGGGGGGGGGGGGGGGGCGAGTGGAAGTAGGTTTAGCTCCCTAGATTCTACCTATAAAGGCCAAGTTGATGACATTGCAACCAAGGACTTCTACAACCATAATGAATAGGGAGGGGGATAGGCGATCACCCTGCCTAATGCCTTTACCATCCTTGAAAAACCCCCATGAAAGCCTATTAATGAATAGAAAATTGGACACTTTCCACACATTGTCTAATTATTTCAACAAACCTATGACTGAAACCAAGCTTCAAGAGAACTTTATAGAGAAAACACCAATTCACTTTATCATATCCTTTGGAGATGTCTAAATTAAAATCCATACTTGGGTCTTAACATATGTCCATGGAGTAAACTATTTCATGTGTTGTAGTTGCAACATCCAGGATTTGTCTTCCTAGGATGTAAAGCCCTGCTAGGGAACCCATAAGAAATTAACCTAGCTTTACACTAAGTTGATGTAATAATTTTTATAAAAATGTTTAAATGTAAATTGAATAATTTAAATGTGGAAGCAAGTACAACAAAATTTAAAGTAACATCACTACCATATGACAAGACATGATATCAATGTTCATAAACTCAGTTAACACTCCCAAGGATTCCAAGACATAGTTACATATAAGTTAACCAATTGACTAAGAATGATGCATAACATAATCACATTATATATCTTACATTCATTTTAAAATCCAAATTGAAGTATGAACTAGTTCTTTATTTAATCACAATGAAAAGAACATGAATTATAAAATATACTAACATATACATTGCAACTGATAATAATAAAATACATTCATTATATCAATGTAAGCAAAGGTACATACAATAAGATACAATGATACATCATGGCTTCCATAACAATATATCTTCCACTATACAAGTCACAAGGATCATGATAATGAATCAAGTCACAAATACTATACAAGTACATATACATCTCCTGAGTTAATGTCACTAACCGATACATAAAATAGAATACAAGATATACGTCTCATGATGAAAATAAGAAAGTCTCCAAGTAATGAACAAGAAGATAGAATTAACAATAAGGATCATCCAAGCACAATAACATGAATGCCTAATCTCAATGGTAATAAGAATCACTACCACCTGACCTTGTGGAAAATGGAGGTCCACTCTCACCATGCTGAGGAGATAATATCAAGCCTCACTCAAAGAAACAACCAAACAAGAAAGACTAATGCAAAGTTACACTAGATAAAAATGGTAATAAAGTATATAAGGTTATCAAGTATAAATGATTGAGACACAAATCAAATGTACAAAAATAAATATAGGAACCTATAACACATATAGGGAACTATCATCACATATGTCTAACCCTTGTACTTCATCCTGGTAGCCTCTTTGGACCCCAGTGCCCAAGTGACCATATGTGGTATTAGTAAACCTCTCATACAGACAATGCTACTAACTATGCTAGAAAACACACTACACTATAGATGACAAGCATCATCTCACACTCCACGGACTAGCCTGTACTAGTGCTCAAGGAATGGGCAAGTTATGCATTTATCTTATTAGTTTTTTCTCTCAATAGAACTTTTTAAGTTACCACTTTATTAAGCTACTTACAATGAGTGATCCTAGAAGCCTCTCAAGGGTCCCAATGCTCATTGCAAGTCACTTTCCCATCTATTCTCCTAGATTACTTGCCCCAGTGCTCTTAGCAAAGAACCAAAGAGAAGACAAAAACCGAAACCATAAAAGACTTCTCGTAAATCATTACATCATAAAATTCATCAATGACAAGTGTTGGAGCATAATAAACAATATCACATCCTATACAAGGATCCAAATTGCCCATCCCATAATGGACACCTCAATAAAACAATTACCAAATTATCATAGTTTCATAACACAAGATCAATGATCATCAAAAGCATCAATAACATTTCTCTCCAACATGAGTAAAACATAAATCAAATATATCATCTTTCAGATCACAAAATAGTCACAATAGAGGAAACAAGGTGACCAAGTAGAATTTCAACACAGTAATGGTCATCACCTTTTTGTGGTTAAAAAAAACATAATGATTGAGGCTCAAGAATACATGATATAACATCACAGATGCACCCAAAACCATACATACATAATTGTGACATCAAAATGGTTATGATATTTCTACAATATAAACCCAAAGAGTAAAAATCATAAAACCATAAAATAATTCAAGTTTCAAAAGATAGAATCCCCTCCTAGGGCATTATTCTACCCATAATCGACAAGTACCCACAAACAAAAACCAAACAAAAAACCAACTATAAAATACATCCACATTTAAACTCTCATCAAATAAAATTATTATTATTATTTTAAATATATATATTTTCTTTCTAAAAATATAAATCTCTAAAAATAGAATACCACTACATACAAATAAGTATATCTTCCTTAAATAACATGCAAGTGAATATATCTTTCCTAAATAACATGCAACTGAATTGATGCAGGGGCATTCTTGGGTACTCGGTGAAACTGCATGGTGGTGTGTTGTTGTGGTTCTATGTTACTCAGTTGTAGCTTTAACCGATGGTCTCAGTTATTGAAGGAAGCTCGATCGCTAAAGGAACTCGATGAAACCTTTGGAACTCAGTGGAATTGGGACTCGGTGATGTCTGTGTTGCTCGGTGATGCTTGGCATGGTCGGTTGTTTCTCTATTGCTCGGTAATGTGGCTTGCCGACTGGAGTTCTTGGAGATTTGGTTGGCCAACTTGGTGCATTTATTGTTGGTAGCTTTTGATGTATTCTCCTATGTAGATCTTGACGCTGACATGGGGAATTAAATGTTTGTAAGGCTATTTGAGAGCTGACTGTTGTTGCATTTAATATTTGTTTTAGTAGAAGCCGACTTGGCTTAAGAGTTAATTATTTCTTCCAGCCGACTTGTGGTTGAAGATTAGTATTTAAGGGAGTGTTTGGGTAGTTGTTAATGGGGTGGAAGTAGATTGAATAACAATTGGATCCTGTGAGATCTTGAAGATCAGATTGTTTGGCTGATATTTGTAATAGTAGAGCTAGTGGTTTGCATGCTTGGAGACAAGGAGATTTTTTGGAGGCTTGCGAGCTCAAGTTCAGATTTGCCTTAGGGTTTCCATAAGTTGTTGATTTGTTTTAGAGATGGACTAGCTAGAGTTAGGTTTTGGATCTTTGTTGATCTTGCAGGACTATTTCTTGTTGTAATTGGCCATAACCTGGAAGGCCTTACAACCAGGAATGTTAATGAAAATTTAGTTGAAAGACATTATCTTGTTGTGTTATTTCGCATTGTGGTGTTTGCTGCTTGTGACAATTGTCCTTAATTGGATCCTCCTTACTTGCACTACGTCATGAATATATCTTCCTTAGAAAATATTCAAGTGAATATATCTTTCCTAAATAACATGAAACTGAATATATCTTTATTAAATAACATGCAAATGGATATATCTTTCCTAAATAACATGAAATTGAATATATATTCCTTAAATAACATGCAAGTGGATATATCTTTCCTAAATAATACACAACTTAATTTATCTTCTAATGCGGAGCAAAGTGGATTTTCTTTTGAAGGCACTTCTCTAGTCCTCCAACCTAGGATCACACTCATGAACCTACCCACTCTCAAGACCTTTCAATGGTCATCTAGTCTTAAAGACTGATATCTCCTCCACTAGGCTCCACATACTAAACACTAATCCCCTACAAGATCTAGTCCACACTTAGACTTGAAACCAAACCAAAATCTTGAAAATTAAATACTCAAAAACAACCTTCTTGCTATCTCTAGATATATCCACACACCAAGTGGTATAACATTTGAACCAACCAAACTATCCTCAATCACTCTAGTGATGATGGGCATATTTAGTTTCTAAAAAACATACTAAAAGATTAGGAAGATCCAACGATGCATTAGGGAGATATGGCCCCCACACTGAGGGTCTATTTTATGAGACAATATTCTTGGTGAATCAGAGACTATTAACTCCATCCTCTGCATGCTCCTGCAAAATACAAATATATGAAAAAATATAGTACATTTATTTGATCCTCCCACAAGTCACATGCACCATAGAAAGTGGGAGGGCCTATGTTTTCATTTGAACTTCAAGACAAAGTACTGATTGCACACAAAATCTGTTTAGGGACAGTCAACAAATGACTGAGATTCTTCCCTTTAAACCTCACAAAACAATGCAAATAACATATGAAATGAATAAAAAACTAAACCACCATCAATATAATGTATTTACAACCAATTATTGTAGTGAAATAAAGGATTTAACAGTCTAAGAACATTAACTGTTCCTCACGACAGTGGATAAGGAATTTGCAGAGAATTAAATCTTTATTGAATCAAACTTCATTAAAATGTTTCTTCCATACACCAAACCCTCTAAAAACTCCCTAAAATTATTCTCTTTTTAAAAATCATGTACAAACAACCTAAATAGCCTTCCAAAGGCCAGTTGGCTTTCCAACTTCCTCTACAAACTGATTACAATCAGTTACATGACTTTTACAATAAAGATTTATTTATATTGTATTGTCTAGTTGAATTAATCTTCAACAAACTTTCACTCATATGCATTGAATTAATCTTCCAAAGGCTTTTTAGGATTTTATCCCAACTTTAAAGCATTAAACCACTCTTAAACCCCCTACATGAGCCTTTTAGCCCTATTTTTCCAATTTAGGCAAATTACACATTTTAGGCACTTTAAGTGCATTTTACTTAAACAAATGGCTCTATTGGCCAACTTACACATGCATGGACCTTAATAGGTAATTAAATAACTTATCAACTGTAGGATCCTCCAAATAACCTAAGGTACACATTTAACCTCCAAATGTCATTAAGGCTTACATCGTTGATCCTTTTACAAAGTGATCAATCAAAACATCAAAGAAAATCAAAACATGATTACAGGACCATTTTATGGTCTTATTACAAAACTAAACCACCATCAATCTAATGCATTTCCAACCACTTATTGTAGTGAAATAAAGGGTTTAACAGTCCAAGAACATTAACTGTTCCTCACAGTAGTGAATAAGGAATTTGCAGAGAATTAAATCTTTATTGAATCAAACTTCATTACAATGTTTCTTCCATACACCAAACCCTCTACAAACTCCCTAAAACTCTTCTCTTTTCAAAACTCACATACAAACAACCTAAATAGCCTTCCAAAGGCTGGTTGGCTTTCCAACTTCCTCTACAAATTGATTATAGTCAGTTACATGACTATTACAATAAAGATTTGTTTATATTGTGTTGTATAGTTGAATTAATCTTCAACAACCTTTCACTCATATGCATTGAATTAATCTTCCAAAGGCTTTTTAGGATTTTATCCCAACTCTAAAGCATTAAACCACTCTTAAACCCCCTACATGAGCCTTTTAGCCCTATTTTTCCAATTTAGGCAAATTACACATTTTAGACACTTTAAGTGCATTTTACTCAAACAAATGGATCTATTGGCCAACTTACACATGTATGGACCTTAATAGGTCATTAAAAAACTTATCAACCTTAGGATCCTCCAAATGACCTAAGGTACACGTTTAACCTCCAAATGCCATTAAGGCTTACATCATTGATCCTTTTACAAAGTGATCAATCAAAACATCAAAGAAAATCAAAACATGACTAAATGACCATTTTATGGTCTTATTAAAATCAAATGGCCCATCATGGTCATGTTTCCTTTACTTCCCCCTAGGATCTATTCAGTGACCCTAGTTCCTTCTAGGCCTTTTGTCCTTGGCCTTGGTGCTCCTGCACCATCTTCCTTAAATAAAATGCAAGTGAATATATCTTTCCTAAATAACATGCAAGTGAATATATCTTACTTAAATAACATGCAAGTAAATATGTCTATCTAAATAACATGCAACTGAATATATCTTCCTTAACTAATATGCAAGTGAATATATCTATCTAAATAACATGCAACTGAATATATCTTCCTTAAATAACATGCAAGTGAATATATCTTTCCTAAATAAAATGCAACTAAATATATCTTCCTTAAATAACATGCAAGTAAATATATCTTCCTTAAATAACGCACAAGTGGATATATCTTTTCTAAATAACATGCAACTAAATATATCTTCCTTAAATAACATGCAACTAAATATATCTATCTAAATAACATGCAACTAAATATATCTTTCTTAAATAACATGCATGTGAATATATCTTTCCTAAATAACATGCAACTAAATATATCTTCCTTAAATAACATACAAGTGGATATATCTTTCCCATGTGCGGATTTATATTATTTACATGCATATCTATATTTCTATTTCAAAAACATGCATTTTCTCTAAAAGAGACCTCTTCCAAAACCCTCAAAACCATGGAATGCCATAATTGAAAACAAATCAAAGCAAAACTTTTAAAGAAAAACCTAATCAAATTTTCCTTCCAAAAGATTCCCTAACATTCCTAATTATCAAAGAAACACATCTTTTAAACAAACACACATCATTTACACACAAGATCTAATCAAACACAGAGAAGACAATGATTTCAACTAACAACTTTTAAAGATTTTAAAACCCTATCTTAAATCAAAGAATTGAATTTGAAGAGATAAGAAGACCAAATCCAAATCCAAAACCCAAATTCTTTAATCCCAAAATTTGCTTGAGATAGAATTCTCCAAAAACATGATTGAATAATCTCTCAAATGACCTCTTAAAGCTACAATATAGAAAACTTAGGAACTAGGGTTGAAATAATGCAACTCCAATTAACAAAATAGAACTCAACTATTAGAAACAACAAAACACTTAACTCAAAAATCAACTTTACTAATGTTTGCATAATTGAACTCTTAATTTGAGCTCAACCTTGTTTTTATCAAACTTTATGCATTCAAAAGTGTGTGATTAATTTTAATAAATAAATATGCAACTCAAACTCAATATCACTTAACTCCAATTATGTATTTAAATATCAATTTTATTTAATAATAATTAAATAACTAACTTGATGAAGGGTGCTCCCCTTAATACCACAAACACATAAGAGAAACAAAGAAACAACAACAATATGCAAGAACAAAAAATGGGTTTCTTATTATCTCCACAAATGTGGAATTACAAACTTTCAGAATTACAATATGCAAAGCCACATGGGCATTCCCTTACAATATTCTGTAGGACAAAGCCTCGAATCATTACCCAGATCTACCCAGAACTACTCCAAACTACCCAGAACTGCCTAGACAACACTACGGGCCTTCTTTATATAGGCAATTTCCACTGCCCAAAAAGGTTCCAGAAATTTAGCCCTTAAGGCTGACTATACATAGAATTATTTTATTTTCACAATTTTTACAATAAGGTCAGCTCAAAAGAAATACAAAATATGCTTTTAGGTATCCCAACTTCTGGAGGCCATAACTTTTTAACCGTAGCTTCATTTTTCTATTGTAACCACTTTTCAGAAACACCACGACGAGATCTACAGTGCTTGACAAGCACAAGCGCTAGTCAGCCGGGGGTCAATCACGATCTAGAGCCTCTAAGGCCTTCAAAATTGACCTGAAAGATTTCGTACCCAAAAAATCTAATAACTTCACCAATATTGATGATGTGGCAATGAAACTCAACTGTAGGCTGGAATGACTAGGATGAACCTCCAACTATGAAATCAAAACATTTTGAGATCATATGACCAACTTACTAAAAATAGAAAGTTTCCATAAATAGCAGCTCTGCACAAGATAGCCCTTATTGAAAAGAAAGCATAAATATTTTTTTGGGTGATGCAAGATTGCTCTTACACCTAAGAATCTCCTACATTAGACACTCGGGGTAATTTGAGAAGTGACCCTATCACAACTCAGGTGTGAAGAGGAAAACCAAGATGGTCAACCTCCTCCTTTGTCAGCCATGATGAATCTTCAACAGGTCATCCTTTCCACTTGACCAGATATTCTTCATATGTCATGTTCCTTATGCTTCTACCAACACAACTATCTAATATGTCTTCAATCTCTTCAGTATCTGAACCACTTGCTGGAATACTCCACTGTGCTGCTATGATCTCATCTTCAACCTAAAATTCCTTATGCCTCATTTTCTGATCTACCTTAGCTTTATACTGTGCATTTATCTTGGAAATATGCTTCCTCACGTCCTCATGGATGTCCTTCAAATATTTTGAAAAATCCTCAGCTTTAGCACTACTTATTTCTCCTTTATCTATCTTCCTCAACTCAGATGCATTTATGGGACTATTACCATATACAATCTGTGGATGATGTGATGAATTAAACTTCAAATCTATCTTCAACTCTTCACTTTCTGCTAGTGTCATTATGTGTGCTGCCTTATTTGGCAAACTAGCTCCTAGAATCAAGTCCATCTGATGACTGATCTTCCTTACCGATGGTAATCCATTAGGTACATTATCAGATACAATATCCTAAAACTCATTCAATGATTCTGCAACTTCTATAGGAATATCTTCTACTTCCTCTTTTCCAGCCTTTGGAATTAAGGTAAAACACATATGCTCATGTCGCATACCATCTAAGAAATTTACTCTATCAACAAAATTTATTCTTGCACTACCACATACCTTTTCTTCTGTGTCATTCAATGGCTTTAGCTTATGTCACACTCTGTCCTTTATTAGGGAATAGGTATTCGCATGACCATCATGTACAACACATCTATCAAACTGTCATGGTCTACCCAACAACATATGACACACATCTATAGATATGATATCACATAGTACCTCATCCTGGTATCCACCAATCTTGAACTTCACTAGGCACTGTTCACTAACCATGACCTTGTGGTCATCTTGCACCCAGGCAACTCGATATGGATGTGGATGTTTCTATCTCTTGAGCTTCAACTTTGTCACCATCTCTTCTAACACCAAATTGTCAGTGCTTCCACTATCAATAATCACATCACAACACTTACCCTCACACTTGCACCTAGTGCGAAACAGGCTCCTCCTTTGTTCAGGTTCATTTTCACCACTCAGTAGGACTCTTTTGTTAATCAACATTTCTCCTCTTTTAGCATCTTCAGAATGTGATGATCTAGCATCTTCATCTATATATGCAACTCTAGCTTGGCCTTCATTTCTCCTGTCTATTTTTCCTTGGCACTGAGGACATTCAAATGCCCTATGACCTTCTTCTCCACAATGAAAACATGTTCCACAAAAGCCTCCTCTTCTAGATCCTTGTCCTCTTTCTCTTCCTCTGTGATCTCTATTATTCTGATCTTGAAAATGATTGGAATTGTTTCCTCACTAGTTCTGACTACTACTAGCCTCATCCTTCTTTTTTGGATCTTCATTTTTGTCTCCATATGACCGTCCACTAGATCATCCACCACGACCTCTTCCATTTTGTCTACTCTCAAACTTCTTGTTCAACTTTTCCTCTACTTTTAGGGAAAACTAGTATGCCTCTTCAATACTATTCATTCAAACCAAATTTAGCTCCTCCTGAATGCTCGGCCTTAACCCATTAAGGTAATGGGAAACTTTCTCCTTATCAGCTTCTACATGGCCTGTTCTGATGAGGAGTCGATAGAACTCCTCTATATACTCCTGAACAGATCTTCCTTCTTGCTTCAAACTTTGCATCTTCTTCAGTAGGTCAAGCTCATAATCAACAGGAATGAACTGTCACTTCAATTTATCTACCATCCGATCCAATCTTGTGATTTTATATTTTTCTCTTCTATTTCACTCCAATTGAATCTCTTGCCACCAGATCTTTGCATGACCTTTCAGTCTGGCCTTCGCAAATTTGACCCTATCAGGATCCTCAACATCTTCATACTCAAAATATTCCTCACGTTCGTTGATCCAGTCAATCAACTCCTCTGGGTTAAGATTCCCTAAAAATGTAGGAACCTTGATCTTAGGTCTTTTCCCAATCCTGGAAATGGCTCAAAAATGTCTTTTTTCTTCTTGGTTCAAAATTTCGCCTCCTTGATCAGAATTTCCTTCTCCTTCAACTTCATCCTCGCTTTCATCTCTGACATTAAGATTCATTCCTTTGTGAATCTCCTCTTGCAATGCTCACACTTTCCTCTGCAGCTCTCTAACCTCAGGTGTCACAGCACCTACTCTTCCACCACATTCTCTTTGTGGAGGCATTTTCACGTGTATCGCTGAAAACCTAACCACGGTTCTGATGCAAACTGTCTCACAATTGGTGATCTGTTTACATAGAAACCCTAACCCACAGTCCTGGTGCAAATTGCCTCACAATCAATGATCTATTTACACACTCAGGAACTCTTACTCTGATACCACTTGATGAAGGGTGCTCCCCTTAATACCACAAACACATAAGAGAAATAGAGAAATAACAACAATATGCAAGAACAAAAAATGGGTTTCTTATTATCTCCATAAATGTGGAATTACAAAATTTTAGAATTACAATATGCAAAGCCACATGGGCATTCCCTTACAATATTTTGTAGGACAAAGCATCAAATCATTACCTAGATCTACCTAGAACTACTCCGAACTACCCAGAACTGCCTAGACAACACTACGAGCCTTCTTTATATAGGCAATTTCCACCGCCCGAGAAGGTTCCAGAAATTTAGCCCTTAAGGCTAACTATACATAGAATTATTTTATTTTCACAATGTTTACAATAGGGTTGGCTCAAAAGAAATACAAAATATGCTTTTAGGTAGCCCAACTTCCGGAGGCCATAACTTTTTAACCATAGCTCCATTTTTCTATTGTAACCACTTTTTGAAAATGCCATGACGAGATCTATAGTGCTTAACAAGCGTGAGCGCCAGTCAGCCAGGGGTCGATCAAGATTCGGAGTCTCTATGGCCTTCAAAATTGACCTTAAAGATTTCATACCCAAAAACTCCAATAACTTCACCAATACTGATGATGTGGCAATGAAACTCGACTGGTAGGCTGGAGTGACTAGGATGAACCTCCAACTGTGAAATCAAAACATTCTAAGATCATATGACCAACTTACTAAAAATAGCAAGTTTCCATAAATAGCAGCTCTGCACAAGATAGCCCTTATTGAAAAGAAAGCATAAATATTTTTTTGGGTGATGCAAGATTGCTCTTACACCCAAGATGCTTCTGCATCATAACTAAAGTCTAATTTTCAAACATGCAACTTTGAAATTGAAAGTTAGACTTAAAGTAATTCATTACTAATTTGCACATTTAATATCAATTCCTTCAATTATTATATTTTAGCTTTATAATGAAATCATTAATTAAATATAGGTATTTAATTAATACTTTCTAACTACATAACCACATATTAATATTTTAGCATTTAAAAGGTATAATTATTTAATAAAATATAGGTAATTATTTAATACTCTATTAATTAATTAACCATACATTAATTTTTGCATTTAAAGGGGTACAATAATTTAATCTTAATAGTTAACCTTAATTAACTCCTATCAACTACCCACAAGACAAAGAGCAACAATGACCTATAAGACTGCATGCAACTGAACTCTAACCAAATCAAAATATAGAAAAGATGCAACAAACATAAGCATGCTCAAAGAAGGGTTCACGAATTCATGTCACCTTGACGAATTCAGATAGGGTAGTCAATTAGATACTTGTCAATTAGATAGGGTAGTCAATTAGATACTTATCCAGTCAGAACAAAATGTAGGCGTATGATAGAATTTAGAATATCATCTCCCATCTCTTACCATTGAGATAATGCGATAGGGCACGCTCATCTTGACAATTCAGGGAAGTCGATTGTCGGTACCTGCAAACCTACATCTCAAAATTAAGCACGCGCACAAACACACACATAATAGGAAATAGTAGGGATCGATACATCATGTGGATCTCACAAGAAAGTAACTACAACTTTGTCCCTCATCATATTAGGCACATCGAAAAGAATTATAAAACATACACACCATCCATACACATGTAGGTACGGGGTCAGTAAAAAACATAATATACATAACATCATCATCTAACTAACATGATATAAATTAAATGATCAAAGTATCATAGCACTGAATCGTTAAATACAACTGAAGATCTAATATGCACATAAAAAAGTGGTCTAAATGGGCTTGGCATCATAAACATAAATGGTAGAAAAGGGGTGGGCATTACATGGGACAAAATCCTTTTGATTGGGGTTGATAAAATTATCCAAAAGAGGTTTTAGCTAATTCACCAACACCTTTGTGAAAATCTTATAGATGATATTGCATAAGATGATTGGCCTAAAATTAGTCATACTTTTAGGGTCTTGAGATTTAGAGACAAGAATAATGTAAGTGTCATTCAACTTCTTTAGCAGATTACCCACTTTGCTAAAGTCCCTCATAACCCTAGTAACATCAAAACTGACAATGTTCCAAAATTCTTGGAAGAAGGTAGGGGGAACCCATCTAACCCCAAAGTTTTATAGGCACCCATGGAAAAAATAATTATCTTGACCTGTTCATTAGAGACCAGAGAAAAGAGAAGACCATTATCCTCATCACTAATGGCCAATGGGAGATGGCTTAGAAGATGATCTTGTAGCTTAGTACAATTTATGTCACTACTATCTGAGTACATCTGCATGAAATAAGAGGAAGCAACTTGACCAAGTTGGACATCATCTGTGATCTCCTACCCATGCTCATCCATTAAACATTTGATGGTATTTCTTTTTTTAATGCTTACTAGTAATTCTTTGGAAGAAGGTAGAATTTTGGTCTCCCTCTTTCAGCTAAAAATATGTTTCAACTCTTTCCATATATATCTTCCAAATTATTTACTAATGTTAGACAATCCTACCAACATTTTGGCAGGAACTTCGCTACTTGCAGCCTCACTTTAATCACTACTTAAAACCAAAAAAATATCCAACTTAAAATTAATTTTTGATTCTTTTTTGCTCTTCTTACCTCAAAAACTAAATTGATTTGAGTGCTAATCCACTTCCATATTTTTTTTAATACTATTATGATGTAATATATCTTGAAATTCTAATAGATCACATTTTATTGACTCATTTGATCAATAGTTTTATTAAAGTCCTATAATATACAATCAACAATCTTTCCATAATATTTTAAAAGAAAAAATACATTTTCATAAATTAATAAATTTAAAAAGAAAAAGAACTTATTTATCTTTATAAATTGACAATTAATTATAATAAAATATTATTAAATATTATTAAATATTCATATTAATTTTATCTAAATTGCTTCATAGTACACATATTCTATTTTTTAGTATAACTTGTTATGATGTACAATATATTGAAATACTCAGATCATATTTCATTGACTCATTTTATCAATAGTTTTATTAAAGTCCTATAATATACAATGAATAATATTTTCATAATATTTTAAAAGAAAAGTTACATTTTCATAAATTAATAAATTTAAAAGGAAAAAGAAGAAGTTACTTATCTTTATAAAATTATAAATATTTATAATAGAAATATTATTAAATTTATTATATTAATATTAATTTTATCTAAATTACTTTATAATATATCTTATTTTTTAGTATAACTAAACTCTATAAAGAGAGAAATATTGTTCTTATAAAATAACTTCTCACATGGTTCGGGAAACTACATTTGATTTTGTAATTTTGAAATCTAATTTAAGTAATAAACTTTCCATTATGCAAATTTGTTGTAATTGTTTTAAATCTTTATTGTATGTGTATTATCCTCATGAAAAATAACCTATATAATTCAAAGAAGACACTGCAACAATATAATTGAAATAAAAATATCCAAAACTTCAATTTTCTAAATTCAAAAAATAAACAAATTACATATGCAAAATCAATGTTACATTGCTAACAATACACAATGACCATAAATTAAGAGAGATTGAAGAAACCAAGAATGCAAAATAGCTGCTAACTAACAAAGAATGAAGAAACAAATCATTAAGGCGAGAGGTTTCCTACAATGGCATCAATCTTCAATGTAAACAATTGAGCTTTTGAAAACAAATTGATAGGCAATTGTCACTTTAAAAAAATAGCTTTGATGTTAAATAAAAAAGAAACTTAGACAGTTACAAAGTTGAACTGGAGAATATCAAATGCATGCATTTCTTTAAACATTTCATCTATGCTTTAGCTCTCCACTCACAGTGAGAATTTTTATCTTTGTTGTACCTCTCCACACTCAGTCACTTTAAAAGAGAGGAATCCTAACACAAAATGCCTTACTCTAGCTAAATTCAATGCACAACTAGGTAGGGAGGTAGACAATTCATATACTTTCCTATCTGCTATAAATCTGTCCAAATGGGAAGATTCTAATGGAGATTTCAAATACATATGAATGCCCATAAAGATCTCATCTTCCATATTTTATTTACACTATTTTTTATTCATTCTCTGATATTTTCCATTTTGGTTATTTTTGTATTATCTCAGCACAAGATGGTAAGAAGAAGACACCTGTTCTTATTTTCTATTTTTAACAATTTGAAAACTTTTGGTCTTTATAAGCTTATCTATGTTAAGAAGTGAAGGCCAACAGACATAATTAATTTTATTATGTCTTTTATTATGATTCTTCATTTATGAAGACTCTTCATTATGTAATAATCTGGAGCCTTTATATTTGTTGCTCCTGCTCATTTGTAAACAACTTTTTGGGAATTAATACAATACTTTGCAGTCTGGATGTAGCCACAATTTGTGGTGAACCAAGATAAATCTTGCATTTGTGTTTTGTCAATTAGTTTAATAATCTATTGTTTAATTTCTCGCATTTCAATCCCTTTCAATTGGTATCAGAGCATAGGTTGTGTAGATTGGAAATCTAGTTTGGATTTTCGGAGAGATGGAGGATTTGAAATTGGAGAAATTCAAAGGCAAGAACTTCAGCCTATGGAAAGTGCAGATGTGTTCTTTGCTGATCAAGCAAGAACTTGCAATCACAATCGATGGAAAATCCAGCAAACCTACTGGAATGTCAGATGAAAATTGGAATAAGATTGATGAAAAAGCAACGGCATCAATCTTCCTTTTGCTGTCAAAAAATGTCTTGTTTAATGTCTTCAACGAAAAGACAACAAAAGGAGTCTGGGATAAACTTTAGACTATGTACGAGATGGCATCGGCTAAAAATAAAATCTTCATTATGAAGAAACTCTACAAGCTAAAAATGAAGGAAGGGACTACGATGTCAAATCATGTAAATGATTTGAATACTTTATTATGTCAAGAAACCTCGGTTGGTATGCCTCAAGATGACGAAGCCAAAGCCATCATCTTGCTATGTTCTTTACGTGATAGTTGGGATCCCGTAGTTACAACTATTAGCACTTCTAATTCTTCAAAGAAGAAGCTGGTCTATGATGAAGTGGTTGCAGTGAAGATATGAGAAGTAACAAAGACACCCCATCTGGTGATGCCCTTACCATGGTCAGCATTGAAAGAAGGGGAAGAAGCCAACATAGAAGCAATAATAATAATTACAATTACAATCAAAGGAAATCAAGATCACCCAATCGATCAAAGTCAAGAGGAAGAAATGGAGAGTGCTGGTTTTGTGGAAAACTAGGCCACTCAAAAAGAAATTGCAGATCTTTCAAGAAAGCACAAGAAAAAGTGAGGAATAGTGAAGCTAATACAACCTATGAAGTAGATGAAGCTACTCTAGTTCTTTCTACAAGTGACTCAAAATCAGATTCTTGGGTGATAGATTCCAGAGCCTCCTTCCATGCCACTTCATGTATGGATTATTTTCAAAATTATCAAGAAGGCAAATTTGGAGAAGTATTTTTGGGTGACAACAAGGCATGTAAAATCATTGGAAAAGGTGATGTTGTCTTACATCTAGAAGGTGGATCCAAATTGCTACTCAAGGATGTTAGACATGTTCCTTAATTAAAGAGGAATCTAATTTCAGTCAGCCAACTATATATCCAAGGATTTAAAATAGAACTCACAGATACATGGAAAATAGTCAAAGGTTCATTGGCTATTGCAAAAGGAGAAAAGACTGGTAGCCTCTACATTGTGAAACCAATCAATGAGGTAGGAGCTGCTATGATAGTTATAGGCAGTGATGTGACACTTTGGCATCAAAGATTAGGCCACATGAGCAAGAAAGGTCTAGAGGTACTATTCAAGAGGGATCAACTACTGGGTCTCCAATCAACAAACTTGGAGTTTTGAGAAAATTGTCTCTACGGCAAGCAAAAGTGAGTCAGCTTCTTGAAATATGGGCATGACATAAAGACAAAAACCATTGGAGCTTGTGCACTTGGATGTCTTTGCTCCTACTGAGGTAAGCTCTTTAGGAGGTGTGAAATATTTCATTACTTTCCTTGATGATTGTACTAGGAAAGTTTGGATATATATGATGGCAAATAAATCAGAAGTCTTTTTTAAATTTAAAGTTTTCAAAGCTTTTGTTGAAAACCAAAGAGGCCACAAGATTAAATGCTTGAAAATGGATAATGGAGGAAAGTTTTGTTCGTTGGAATTTGATAACTATTGTGTAGATAATGGTATTCATAGGGTGAAAGTTGTCCCCTACACCCCTCAAGAAAATGGGGCAGTGGAAAGGCTTAATAGAACAATCCTTGAGAAAGCTCATTGTATGCTTTCAAATGCAGGTTTGGGAAAAGAGTTTTGGGCTGAAGCATGCAATATAGTGCTCTATTTGATAAATCAAAGTCCCTCATCAAGGTTGAACTTCAAAATTCCAGAAGAGGAATGGAAAGGAAGAAGAGTTTCATACTCTCATCTTAAATTCTTTGGCTGTCAGGATTTTTTACATGTCCCTAAGGAGAAGCAGAGAAAACTAGATCCTAAATCATAGCCTTGCATATTCATTGGATATGGGGAAGAACAATTTGGCTTCAGACTTTGGAGCTTAACCAATAAGAAAATTATTAGGATCAGAGATGTAGTCTTTAATGAGAACATATTTCCTTGTTGTAAAGATGAAACTCCTACGAAAGAATACATTCCCCTATTTGACATGATGAATAATGGTAATCAAAATCCTTCCATCTACTCACATGTTAATCCTACATCAAATTCCCCAATCTCTATTCTGCCCTCAATGCCTTAGCAATCTCTAAGTTCTTCATCACAAAGCTTGATGAATGAAAATTTTCTTAATTCATACAATGGAAATCTAGCTGTCCATCCACATGGATTTGATTCCCCTACTCACGGTTATGAACACTCAACATAGGATAGTTATGAAGTTCCTCATGGTATTCATGGTAGGCATGAGCTTCATCAAAGTCATGGAAGAGACCATAGTAATTCTCTGCTACCTCGCAATAGGAGTGAAAGTCCTTCACATGGCAGAGGAGAATCAATACACAGTGGGAGTCTTGAAATGCATTGTTGCAATCTCTATCCTCTACCACCACACTATTGTGAAGAACACAGCCAACCCCAGCTCCCTCATGATAGTCTCTAGCAAGAACTCAGCTATCTCTAACATCAGTCAGGAAGCCACGACAGAGAGGAAACCAGTCACGGTAGGGAACACGATAGGGATATTACACAACATGGGAGGGATAATACACACCACGACAGGTTTGAAGATCTATTGCCAAGCTACGATAGGGATATAACATTTGGTAGCAAGGTCATTCACAGTAGTAATGACAGAGAACATGGCAACCCCTAGCTCCCTCATGATGGTCTCCAGCAAGAAGCACGTTATGACAGTGTTCTACTACCACACGGTAGTTGTGATGGTTATCATGACAGGCAGAATATACACAAAGAAAATGGCATCATGAGTAGAAATGTGATGCATAACATTGAAATTGGTCATGATAGGAAATATACACAAAACATAGGAGAATCCACACATGGTGGTCTTAATGAAACCTACAGGAGTCTTCAAATGAATCTCAGTAGTCTCTAGCCCCTGCCACTACACTGCAATGAAGAACACGCTCTCGACAAGCATGAAGCTACTCATTGCAAAGCATACAACACTCACAATAGTTCACAATAGGAGAAACCTGTTAAAGAAGGAATTGGGGGAGTTATAGGTAGAGCCTTTGATGAAGGCATCATGCCTTCTTTGCCTCTTATGCAGGGAGATAAACATGGCCTTAAACAAGGAATCAAACATCCAAGAGCCACCACTTATGGCTCTCCATTTGAGCTAGTCTAGGATCAAACAAGAGACATTGAACCTCAATTAAGAAGATCCACCAGACAGAGAAAAATGCCAGCCAAATACTCAGATTATGAGCTATTGTTCGCTAAAGAAGCAGAACCTTCTATTCTTGTCCCAGAATTTGTAGAACCATCAACATTTAAAGCTGCTCTCAAAGATGTTAATAGTGATAAATGGAAAACAACGATGCATGAGGAGATGGAATCCTTACTAAAAAATCAAACCTGGGACTTGGTATCTCTTCCCTTAGATCGAAGACCACTTAGAAACAAGTGGGTATACCGGATCAAAGAAGAAGATGAAGGCAGAAAATGCTTCAAGGGCAGATTGGTGGTAAAGGGGTTTGATCAAGAAAAGGGGATAGATTTTAATGAGATCTTCTCACCGATTGTCAAAATGAAAACTATCTGAATAGCCTTGGGATTAGCAGCAACATGAGATCTTGAGTTGGAATAGCTTGATGTGAAGACCATATTCCTACACGGCGATGTAGAAGAAGAGCTATATATGGAGAAACCTCAAGGATTTGTCAAGAAGGGACAAGAACACCTTTATTGCAAACTAAATCAGAGTTTCATGTATGGCCTCAAACAAGCTCCAAGACAATGGTATATAAAATTTGATCACTTGATGGCTGAAAATAATTTCACAAAATGTGAATCAAACCCATGTGTCTACTTCAAGAGACTTCTTAATGGTGAATTTGTCATCCTCCTTCTTTATGTTGATGATATGTTAGTGGCTGGCACAAACAAAAGAATAGTTAATGAGTTAAAGGAGAATTTGGCAAGGAAGTTTGACATGAAGGACTTAGGGGCAGCCAAGAAGATTCTTGGCATGACAATCACAAGAGACAGAAAGAAGAAGGAAATTACATTATCTCAAAAACAATACATTGACAAATTTATTGAGAGGTTTGGCATGGCTGATGCTAAAGTTGCTCCTCTTCCTCTTGCTGGTCACTTCTGCTAAAGTTCTGAATTGTGTCCTAAAACACAAGAAGAAAAGGACTTCATGGAGAAAATTCCATATAAATCTACAGTTGGAAGCATCATGTATGCAATGGTTTCTACTTGCCCCAACATTGCTCATGTGGTGGGAGTTGTGAGCAGATTCATGAGCAATCCTGGGAAAGATCATTAGGAAGCTATTAAGTGGATACTAAGGTATCTAAAAGGAACTTCAGATTATGCATTATGCTTTGGAGGAAATCAGGTTCAACTACAAGGTTACACCGATTCTGATCATGCCGAAGACTTGGACAAATGAAGGTCTACCACTAGATATATCTTCACGTTTGCTAGAGCCACCATCAGTTGGGCTTCAAGGTTGCAGCATTGCATTGCTCTTTCTTTAGCTAAGGCTAAATACTTAGCTCTTTCTGAAGGTGCAATGGAAATGATTTGGCTTCAATGATTTTTTGGTGATTTGAAAGTGCATCAAAAGGAGTATAAAATATTTGGTGACAGCTGCAACACTATCTTCATGGCTCATAATCACTCTTCACAACGTCGCTCTAAGAACATTGACACACATGCTCACTTTGTTTGTCATGCAGTTGAAGAAGGAAAGTTGGAAGTTGTCAAGATCGATACTAAGATCAATTCAAAAGATATATTCACCAAGGTTGTCACCAAAGAGAAGTTTGATTGTGCAAGGACTTCTCTTGGCCTTGTGAAGAAAAGATAAGTTAGCACTTCAATAGGGTATTGGGTGATCAGTTGCAGCATGGTTGTCCTTCAAGAGGGAGTTTGTTAAGAAATGAAAGCCAACGAATATAATTAGTTTTATTATGTCTTTTATTATGACTCTTCATTTCTGAAGACTCTTCATTATGTAATAATTTGGAGCCTTTATATTTGCTGCTCCTACTCATTTGTAAAGAACTTTTTGGGAATCAATACAATACTTTGCAGTCTGGACATAGCCACAATTTGTGGTGAACTAGGATAAATCTTGCATTTGTATTTTGTCAATTAGTTTAATAATCTACTATTTAATTTCTCACATTTCAATCCCTTTCACTCTAACTACTTGAAAGTACTATGCATTTAATTTATACAGAGATGGGGTTTGAGAAAAAGTTGTGATATTCCTCCATGGGCCACAACCTCTTAAATACATCCACCATGGTCACAAACTGGTTAAGATTGTGGTTTTGCATGATGCTTCAGATTGACATAGAATATTTTTAGTTACGAAATAATTTCTTGATTTTTTTTGGTTTAGGGTATTTTTGTGAACATGTATTGTCATAATTGTAGAACTTAGATTTAAAAAAGTCTTGTTTGTGTTGAATGTGGGCCAATAAATAAGTACAATGGTTAGAGAAAAAAGGAGAAAGAAATTTGAGTCGATACTTTAATGGCCATTGTAGGTGAAATGAGATAATTTGTGGTTTCAAGGGAAAATTAAAATGGTGAAATCAACATTGCAAAGGCTCAAGATGGTATTGGATACCATGGAATATCACCCATCTCCAAAGAAGGGTCTTCATTTGATAGGAACAATATACACCAATTTATTGAATTATTAACACCACTTTTGAAGCATTTTGTCAAACAATTCATATACTCTATCTACTAGCCCACATTTCCTTGAGACACTATGCCAAACATTTCACATGCATTGTGTATGCTTCCATATTTCAAATGTATATATGAAAGAACATTTCGAGCTACAATGTATAACCAATAATTTCACATTGCTATGCTTTGATGGATGATCATAACCTATTTGAAATCTCCAAATTTGGTACACACAGAGGGGGTGCTAGTTTAGAAGATTGAAATTTAGGTTTACACTTGCCTCTTGCATTTGTTTGAAGTTTATAAAACATATCCAAAAAATCTATTTCTTTGAAACTTTTGATCTTCTTAAGAATCTAGAAATTCCAAAACATTTTCTACACCCAATTCTTTTTAAAAATCACACAACCTTTGAAACTGAAATCATGGACCATTGTCCTTGCTGGAGATCTTCTGAGAAAATAGTCATGCATGAAATACTGTCATTGTCAATTCCACTTAAACCAAAAAAGGGATCAGAAGAAAATATCGATGAAGATATATCTGACTCTTGAACAAGATTGAGAAACATTTTGATGAATATTTAGCATGTGTTCCCTATGATTCCCAATTTCACTTGGATGTCTTCCATGATGATGTGCTCCCCGCATATCTACACATCCCCACTTCATTTCCTTGTGCTTATGCCAAGAACTTCAACATTGGAACTATTTAATTACTCCTCCTTTAGCTATTTTGTTTAGTTTTCATTGATAGTATGTGTGTGAAAACAATAAAGGAGAGTACAAGTCATTTATATTTTAAAATACCCTTTCAAATCATTATAAAAATATTAAATATTAAAGAGCTAGAGGAAACAAAAAGATCATTAAAGAGCTTGTGTAGAAGTGTTAAATAATTTTTTTATTGGGATGTCATGACGACCTATTAGACACCTACTTTTTAGGAACTTGCAACATGTGGACTTTTTTGACGTGGTTGGATAAACCTAGACTTGTGTCGAAATGTTTTTAGTCATTTTGTTAGCATGTTAGTTGGTGTTTTTGTTTAATACTTTGAGTTTATGATGATGATTTCATGTTATTATGATCACGTGAATTCTATAATGATGTAATAATTTAATGATTTATTTTATCACTTGCATGCATATATGATGGGATATGATGTACATTGCAATGAAATATATATATTTTATTAATTGTTATTGCATTAAAGTTTTCCTTACATAATTTATTCTAGTTATCCTAGGGAGTTAATTGGCTCTACTAACATGTTGTATTTATTCATCTTTTGTTTCATAGTATTTTCTATCTCTTTTGTTAATATGGTTAGTGAAATCATCCATCATAGTTGGTGTGTGCATGTTTTTATTGATTAATTTCATTCTTTATTTGTTAATTATTTCCAATGGTACACACACACACACACACACACACACACATTTGTCTTAGCATTGAGAAGTATTGTTATTCTATCATTTGATATTTTTGAATTCATCTCAATAATTGGTCTATCTTTCAGCATAAGTTTGGTTCTATGATGTTGGTTCATGTGATATATTCAATCTTATTATAGATATTAAATCTGAATTCATTAATATGATTGATAAATTTTGTTTTGTCTTGATTATAAAATTTTTTATTTTAAAAATATCATTGATTAATATCTACAAATTGTTGGTGGGTCATTTATTAGAGTTGGTATGTGCATGTTTTTATTGATAAATTTCATTCTTTACTTTCTTAGTTTCTATTAATGGAACATATAGAATTTTTTAAAGTAAAAATATAATAAATTTCATTGAAATAAACAATATTTATTTTAATTAAATTCATAATATTTTTATTTTAAAAAATATTTAGTCTTCTAGAAAATGATATCTCTTGGCTTATTTTACTTATATTTTTTAAAATATAGGTATACTAAGAACAATGGCACTTGGTGTACTTTACCTTTGTACTGGATGATATACCTCCACCATACCAATCACCACAATTCCATCGTACCAGTGAAGACACTTCCACCATACTAGTCACCTTACTTCCACCCACTACAACATTTGGGGTCAAATTTCAACACCAATTTGTGACGCCAGTACAATTTGTGTATTTTTTGGTGTTTTTTTTTGCAAGTGCCCCCGACGGTGTCGTAATAGAAATGAAGTTGACGTAATTGCAACACCCATGTGGTTATAAACAAAAAAAGAAAAAGGAAGTGTCATTTGTAATTTGTGAGTTCGAAGAGCTGCCGCGAAGATGACACTGCACTTTTGCATGGTGCGAAGAGGGCATTCAAGTTTGGCATGCGCGAAGAGGCCGACACCATGTGGGAAGAGGGCAATAGCACTTGAGGTAGGCATTCAAGCTTTGTCTTCTCATTAACTCAATTTCAGTGGCATTGTTTACATCTTAGCATTGTTAATAGTGGCATTGTTTACATCTTAATTAGCATTTGGAATTCTGGATGACCCACGAGCTTTGAGAGCTAGGGCATCATTGCTATTACCTTCAAGGCATTGTGTGAAGTGTTTGATCTCTCTTTATTTGTTTTTCTATTGATATTCACTATGTGGTACTCCCTATTTATGATCATTTCATGAGGAAATGTCTTGATGGCTCGTGGGCTGCAAGCTAGGGCATCATACATTGTTCATGAGCTCAATGTTTAATACTGGCATTGTTTACATCTTGTCATTTGGAATGCCTGATGACCTGTGAGCTTTGAGAGCTAGGGCATCATTTCTATTACCTTCAAGGAATTGTGTGAAGTGTTTGATCTCTCTTTATTTGTTTTTTCGTGCATATACCTTCTTTGATCAACTCTGATATGCACAGGTGATGAACATTCATATTTTCCTACATAGTACTTTAAGATTTCATGCAACACATGTATTGTTGTGAAAATCATCACAAGTCCATTTGTTGCAAGAAAGCTCACAGTACACATGTCTGGATGACATTGTTTACATCTTAGCATTTGGAATTCTCGATGATCCATGAGCTTTGAGAGCTAGGACATCATTGCTATTACCTTCAAGGCATTGTGTGAAGTGTTTGATCTCTCTTTATTTATTTTTCTATTGATATTCACTATGTGGTACTCCCTATTTATGATCATTTCATAAGGAAATGTCTTGATGGCTCATAGGCTACAAGTTAGGGCATCATGCATTGTTTATGAGCTCACTGTTTGAGCACCTCATGTCCCTATTTGATTGGTCGGGGCTCTGTTTGTTATATTGAGTTTACATCATATATTTAGTCTTAATAAATATCTTATAAAAAAACATAAAAATAACCCAAAATACTTTGTCTTAATAAAATCTTAGTAAAACAATATATTTAGTCTCAATAAAATCTTATAAAACAACATATATTGTGTGAAGTGTTTGATCTCTCTTTATTTGTTTTCTTGTTGATATTCACTAGCTATGTGGTACTCCCTGTTTATGATCATTTCATGAGGAAATGTCTTGATGGCTCGTGGGCTACAAGCTAGGGCATCATACATTGTTCATGAGCTCACTGTTTAATACTAGCATTGTTTACATCTTTTCATTTGGAATGCTTGATGACCTGCGAGCTTTGAGAGCTAGGAAATTATTTCTATTACCTTCAAGGCATTGTGTGAAGTGTTTTATTTCTCTTTATTTGTTTTTTAGTTGATATTCACTATGTGGTACTCCCCGTTTATGATCATTTCATGAGGAAATGTCTTAATGGCTCGTAGGCTACAAGCTAGGGCATCATGCATTGTTTATGAGCTCACTATTTGAGCACCTCATGTTCCTATTTGATTGGCTGGTGCTCAAATAGTGAGCTCATAAACAATGCATGATGCCCTAGCTTGCATCCCACGAGCCATCAAGACATTTCCTCATGAAATGATCATAAATGGGGAGTACCACATAGTGAATATCAACAACAAAACAAATAAAGAGAGATCAAACACTTCACACAATATATGTTATTCTATAAGATTTTATTAAGACTAAATATATTGTTTTATTAAGATTTTATTAAGACAAAGTATTTTGGGTTAGTTTTATGTTGTTTTATAAGATTTTATTAAGACTAAATATATGATGTAAACTCATAATTATACGTGATATATATATACTTCAAAGGAGAAATTATGAAATATAGTTTTAGGTAGTTATCTCTTCTATAATGATGGAGGAGTGAAAGGTAATGATCAATGAGGTTGCTGCTATTAGATCATACACTAATACACTTACTATTTTGAATTTGAGCTCGAGCATCATGCAATGTTATTATTGTCATTGCATACTTGATGTTGTTGTGCACCATATATTGTTTTATACACTGTGTATTTCATTGAGACTGTGAGCTTGGCATTTGTAATGTATTTTCTATTATTGGATCGATGTCACCATGTTGTTGAGGCTATAGATGTATTGAATCACCAGTGCCATTCTATTTTGATAGTAGGAATATAACAAACAGAGGACTATCCAATCAAATAGGGATATCAGTATAGATGATACAGATTTGTGTACCTCTTTGTTTTGATGTAGCTTACTCACTGCATGCAATGGTGCCTCCTTGGGGCTGCCAACCATATTGTGATGTTATGATCTTTACTTGAAATCACAATAGTGACTCACTAGGTGTTCATGCAGACATACATGAAACAATTTACTCTCTACAACATTCTTCTGAGTGCACATGTCCTATAGCATGGTTTTACTTTCAGAAGTGTATGGCTTGACTATGCACATGCATAATTATAGATGAGAATCAGTAATAGGATGCCATTCATTTCTTAGATATTTTTTATCTAACCCCCATCTCTCTTTTCTCTGTAGGTTTTGGATCACACAAGGGCACACTAGATTCATACCTAGGTCAAAAATTCATCACTTCAGGCAATGTCTGGCACCCTTATTATTAATGTTCATCCTCTTATATATGCTTCTACTCTTGCATTTTCTTCTGAAAGTTACTTTCCTTGTATAGTATATACAAGTTATTTTTCATATATATACATGTAATCTTTAGATGAAAAAATTTCTTTTCCTTTACATGTATCTTTGCATGAAATGAACACAAATTAAACAAGATCATCTAATAATGCAAACTAGGGTATTGTAGTCACTCATCTAGTAATTAGTTCCCCAAACCATTACTAAGGATTAAACATAATTCTAAGTCCCCAAACCTATTGTTCTATGTGTCCTTATTGCCTTTCTAATTTTGGTTCAACTCCTATAGGATGCCCAAGCCTAGAGGCTAAGGAAAGTACCCAAGAGAACTTGAAAGAAATATGAATTAAACCATTGTCCTTATGTGGGTAAACCTAGATAAGTGTTCTTCCTTTTCATCACAACTCCTACTTGAGGATCCACAATCATGCATTTATGTTTAAGACTTATTATAATGTTGGTCCTTTTGAATCTTAGGATGACATCTCAATTGGGAAAGGCAAACCAAAACTTTTCATAGACCAATAACAACCAAGGCATGTGGGTTCTCTTCTATTGTACAGTTATACTCATAAAACATATTTACAGTTATAAAATTTCATGCCTTGAAATTTTATAACATAGTTCCTCTTCATCAAAATAGAATGGAAGTGGCGATTCAATGCATCTACCCACATTCTATGTGCTTTGAGCCAATGAAATTTTTATCATCATGATGAAGTAATAATGCATTATATGTCTTACTGATGTTCCTATTTGATTGGCCGATGCTCTATTTGATATATTATTGCTATCAAAATAGAATGCCAGTGGTGATTCAATGCATCTATAGCCTCAAAAATGTGGTAGCATTGATCCAATAATAGAAAATACATTACAAATGCCAAGCTCATGGTCTCAATGAAATAAATAGTGTATAAAACAATATATGGTGCACAATAGCAGCAAGCATGCAATGACAACAATAACATTGCATGATGCCCGAGCTCAAATTCAAACCAGTAAGTGTATTAATGTATGGTCTAATAGCAGCAACCTCATTGATCATTACCTTTCACTCCTCCATCATCATAGAAGAGATAACTACCTGCAACTATATTTCATAATTCCTCCTTTGAAGTATATATATATATATATATATATATATATATATATATATATATATATATATATATATATATATATATATATATATATATATATATATATATATATATATATATATCAAGTATAATTATGAGTTTACATCATATATTTAGTCAATAAAATCTTATAAAACAACATAAAACTAACCCAAAATACTTTGTCTTAATAAATCTTAATAAAATAATATATTTAGTCTTAATAAAATCTTATAGAACAACATATATTGTGTGAAGTGTTTGATCTCTCTTTATTTATTTTTCTATTTTTCTAGGGCATCATGCATTGTTTATGAGCTCACTATTTGAGCACCTTATGTCCCTATGTGATTGGTCGGTGCTCAAACAATGAGCTCATAAACAATGCATGATGCCCTAGCTTGCAGCCCACAAACCATCAAGACATTTCCTCATGAAATGATCATAAACGGGGAGTACCACATAGTGAATATCAATAACAAAAAAAATAAAGAGAGATCAAACATTTCACACAATGCCTTGAAGGTAATAGCAACAATGCCCTAGCTCTCAAAGCTCACGGATCATCAAGCATTCCAAATGAAATAATGTAAACAATGTCAGTATTAAACAGTGAGCTCATGAACAATGTATGATGCCCTAGCTTTCAGCCTGCAAGCCATCAAGACATTTTCTCATGAAATGATCATAAATGGGGAGTACCACATAGCTAGTGAATATCAACAACAAAACAAATAAAGAGAGATCAAACACTTCACATAATATATGTTTTTTTATAAGATTTTATTAAGACTAAATAAATGATGTAAACTAAATATAACAAATAGAGCATTGGCCAATCGAATAGGGACATGAGGTGCTCAAACAGTGAGCTCATAAATAATGCATGATGCCCATCAACAATGCCCTAGCTCTCAAAGCACATAGGTCATCAAGCATTCCAAATGCTAAGATGTAAACAATGCCACTATTAACATTCATATTGTGCCATTAAATCAACAAATGCCATCAAAATGAAATTGAGTTAATGAGAAGACAAAGCTCGAATGCCTACCTCAAGTGCTAGTTCCCTCTTCCCACACGGTGCCGACCTCTTCATGCATGCCAAACTTGAATGCCCTCTTCGCGCCACGCAAAAGTACAGTGTCATCTTCATGGAAGCTCTTTGAATTCACAAAAAATAAATCAATAAATGCCATAAAAATGAAATTAAGTTAATGAGAAGACAAAGCTTGAATACCTACCTCAAGTCATGGCTGCAATATGAAGATCAAATGCTAAGGAACTATGTTATAAAATTTCAAGGCATAAAATTTTATAACTGTACAAATATAAAATTTCAAGGAATAAAATTTGACCTCTAATTTGACCTTGATAATGTCCCCTCCATTGCTTATGCTTGATCATGTCTACCTTGTGTTGATGGGCATGGTGGGTTACTATTGTGGATGCATCATTTGGAAATGATGCCATAACAACACCAGATGGAACAACATCTGGTGTTGTTGTTGCACTATTTGGATGATGCAGTCACAACAGTGATTCACCAGGTGTTCATAGAGACATAAATGTGGCCACAAAAGTGATTCACTAGGTGTTCATAGAGACATAAATGTAGGGCTTCATTTAGATTCTAGCACCTATACATTGCACATGTTCTTGAGTGCACATGTTTTGTAGCATAGTTCCTTTTAGAAGTGTATGGCTTAACTATGCACATGCGTATTTGTAGATGAGGATCAATAATAGGGTGTCAAGCATTTCTTAGATCCTTTGGATCTAACCCCATCCTTTCTTTCCTTACAGTTTATGGATCATACATGAGCATACTGGATTGAACCTAGGGTCAACACTTCATTACTTCAGGCAATATTAGGTACCTTCATTATTTATGTTCCTCCACTTATGTATGTTTGCATTCATTCATATTATTCTAAAAATTGGATATAATCATATTCTTCTAGTTTCTGAGTCTCCTAACTCCATTTGAATAAACATACATATGAAATCTAGAGCAATACATTAATTTTATAGTGAATTCATGATTTATAATGCCCCTTGATTTATAGCGAATTAATTTTATAGTGAATTCATGATTTATAATTCAATTGTAGCAGCTCAATGTGTTTGAACTCAAGAACACCCCTTAGGAAGTAAGTGTATAAATGAAGGATGACACACATAGAAAGCTATGAGAAGCTATGAGAAGGTGACATGAAGCTAATGAAAGGAGGCATCTCAATGATGTTAAATCACAGGGGATTCTCTTTGTTCCTTATAATGGAGTGAGCTAATTATGAAAGTATAAATAGATAATTTTAACAATGTATAAAGTCTTTCACAAGATGTAATAAAAACACTAGTGGCAAGGCACGAGAACTATTTGACAAAATGCCACAATAGTGGTGTCTCATGCAATGCTGAGATGTTTAGTTATATGCAATGCTGAGATATTCAAAATATTGTTGGATAAATAGATAATTTTAACAATGAATAATGTCCTTCACAAGATATAATGAAAAATATGGAGTGAACTATGTTTGTCTAATTATATAACTATTATCTTATGTCAGGTATCCCAAATAGTCTCATGGATTGTCAAGTACAAGTCAATACACCCCATAGAGATTAATGTCTTTTACCATATGTAAAATATTGTTAGAAAGTAAAGTCCACCAAGATAACTGAGAGGGGGGGGGGGGGGTGAATCAATTATCAGATAATTATAACTTTTATAAACTTCAACAACATTTAACCATGTAAGAAATATAATTACCAACCATAGAAAGATATTCATACACAATGACACAATAACACAAGATATGTTGACTAGGGAACCTCTTGATCAAAGAGTAAACCCTGGTGGGAATGATGCCCTCAAAAGATGCACTAATATGAATATTCCTTGTGAAAAGATGGACTCTGTTAGGAGTCTTATGAAGTAAATTCAGTACATATGAATCCTTGTTAGGAGATTTTGAATCCCCGTTAAAAGATTCTAACTCTGTTAGGAGTTATGGAAGACAAAAGGACCCACTGCCCAAATAGCTTCAATGACAAGATCACTAAACACACTGTCCAACTGACCTTAAGATTATTCAATAGAATAATATCAAATATGTTACCTCATCACTATGCTAAATTGCACTCACTACTACACCAAATCTCAATTTTAGATCTCTATACTTCGCATGTCTTCCTTCACAATTTTGCTTTCACAACTTCATTAGCTCTTTTCTTCACCTGATGCATACATTAGCATTCAACCATAATCAACCATGTCAATCCATACTAAAATAAGGAAAAAACATTCCTTCCTATATACCACACTCAAATAATTACAATTGAGTCGGCACACAATTACAAAATAAAAGTTTTCACACACTACATCAAAATTACACAAAATTGTCGGCTTCCAAATACAATAATTCTTCACTTGTGTGACCTCAAAGTGTGTTCTATCATCCACATCACTATCAATGTGTCTTTAACTTCCCTTTAACTGTGAAAACCAGATTCCATCTCGATTAGGAGATATCATCCGATTTCCACAAACTGCTACTTAGGAACACTGTCTGAATACTGCTTCCACCAAAATGCTCATAACTTCCATGAATAAATTAATTACTATCTGCACTCTTAACCATAAACATATTACATATCAAAGAGTATATCCTCAACATCACATAGCTCCAACTACAATGTACCATGTGCGCTAATCAAAACACTATCTACTTCTTTGCAAGTCTCTAGGAGATCACTATGTTGAGATCAATGACAATCATAGTCATGAATGCAACAACGACTGCTACAGAATGACTGCCAAGCTTTTAGCATTCATTCCTAACAATCTCCCCCATTGGCATTGATGGCAACATAGATGAAAAACATCCAATGTTCCAAAAATCCAATACTGCAACACTACTACTTTGACAAACTTTTTGAATCCTCTTCATCAATTAAATCGTGCTTTGTTTTCCTATTCAGTTCTCTCCAACAGATGGTACAAATGGTTTTTCATGTATACTTCTCCCCTATTGAAAGCAATGACATAAATTTCATCACTATGTCAACAACAACTCCAATGTCAAAAGACACTATTCAGAAAATACATTCACAAGAGTCCTCATGACTCAGCTCAAATACACATACTCCCCCATAGAGGAAGTAGCAACATCCAGTCCAGAAGAAATTTTAAGCTTATATACCACTGGATGGATGCAACCAACTGCATCACTACTCAAAATTAGGTTGGGGCATAACCCCAAGCATACCTCTTAGATACTCAAATGCATCCTTAGGCAAAGGCTTTGTAAATATGTCTGCTATCTGTTCCTTTGTGCTTATGTACTCCAATCTGACTTCTTTCTCAGCAACTTTCTCTCTTACAACATGATACTTGATCTCTATATGCTTTGTATTAGAATGTAATACATGATTTTTAGACATATTAACTGTGCTAGTGTTGTTACAATGTATGACAACAGGCTCAACAAACTTAATTCCAATATCCTTCAGCATTTGCTTCATCCAAATTATCTAGTTACAATTGTTTGCTACTACTACATACTCTGCTTCTATTGTGCTTTGTGAGATACAATTCTACTTCTTGCTCAGCCAAGAAACCAATCTACCTCCAAGAAAAAAGGCTCCACCACTGGTGCTTTTCTTATCATCAACACTACCTCCCCAATCAGCATCTGTATATGCACATAGGGTAAAATAATTAGATTTTTCATACCACAATCCATATTCCATTGTGCCTCTTAAATATCTTAGTATCCTCTTTACTATTGCATAATGTGATTCTCTAGGTTCAGCTTGAAATCTTGCCACAATTCCAATTGAATGTGCTATATCATGTCTTGTGTGTGTCAAGTACTGCAATCCTCCAATCATGGATCTGTATTTCTTTTGCTCAACTACTGGTGTTTCATTTGTGCTAGATAGTTTATGTCCTATAACCATAGGTGTTCCAACTAGTTTACAATTCTCCATTCCAAATATTTTCAGCAAATCATTCAAGTACTTTGTCTAACTTACAAAGATGCCATCATTGTTCTGTGTTATCTGTAATCCCAAAAAGTATATCATCTCACCAATCATACTCATTTCAAATTTAGTCTTCATTTCATCAACAAATTTGTCACTAGCCTTATCTTCTCCTCCAAAAATAATGTCATCAACAAAAATCACTATAATCAACAAACCATTTTCAATTTCTTTTGTGTACAGATTGCTATCAGCTGTTCCTTTAGTAAATCCAAATTTTAACAAATACTTATCCAGTCTTGCATGCCAAGTTCTAGGTGCTTGCTTTAGTCCATATAATGCTTTCTTCAGTTTACATACTATTGTCACTAGGGATTGCACCCGTCATGGCTAAGTATGGAACCTAGCAATCCCGTGAAACATGGGAATACTCTTAGGATGTGGGATTGCTTCACTGAGAATAAACCTCCAGATTAAGGGCTGGCTTCCCCGTTTGTATCACTTGAAACTAAATTGAATTTGAAGGGAAAGGGAGAGAGATTGCATAGAATTGAAATAACTAAAATTTAACTTAGGTGATTCACCAAACTGGATAGATCCACAAACTGAAGATAGACTCACAATGTAATCCAGCATATAACCTGAACATCACAACTCTTCCCAAATCTGATTCTTCTCTTAGAAAATAATCAGGTGCTGGTTGTAAATGAGAAGGGAAAATAGATTCCACAACTCAAACACATATAAATGCACATAGATTGAAACTTTAAGAAAAATTAGTGCTTGTACACACCAAAATGAACAAAATATCAAGTAAAGGATCAAATTTCAATCACAATACATGACGTTAAATCCATCAAATCAACTCACAAAGCTATAGAAAAAGAAGGACAATTGCTATTAACTGGAATAAAAAGAGTTAAAATATCAATTCACTTCTCCTGGAGCTACAACATTCACCTCGTGAAAATGAGGGAAAGAAGAACTAGCCTTCAATCACCAAAGGTGAGAGGCATATATAGGAAATCTGTAGAATTTGCATTAAAGCCACTCCCTGCCAAGAATAGAAAAACTCAGCTACTAGGACCATGATCACACCACTTTGAAATTTGAATGCCCAATTCCCAAGAATCTAGGGGGATGGAAAAAGTGGGGACCCCTAAAAATGGATAGTCAAAGGGAGACCCAATACCCACTAAGTCATGCTGTAACTGATAATCTGACAGCGGCTTACAAGAACACCACTTGTCAAACATTGTACAATAATAGGAGCAATGACTTATAACATTAAAAAACATAACCCCCACTCACTAAAAATGTGGATCTAAATACATTCACAAATAACTCTCAACCCTAAAAAAGGGGAAAGCATATTTGAAATGTTTACAATTTATATCTATCCACCTAACACATGACTATTTAGAAAAATAATACATGATTTAAAAACATGTATCACCTAAGTCAAAATGACTTCTATGGGAACCTATGGCATCAAACATAATTAATATAATTACCTCAAAAGAGATAATTATATTAATATCTTTACATGAAATAAAGCCCATGCCCGTGAAATACATATCTTCTTTGTTAACACAGCCTTCATGCTTGGCATCTGGCAACTTCTAAATTCTCTGTAGTCTTCGAATGGCAACCCATCATTGGATTTAGAAATAGCACCCTCATCTATCTTTGATTTGACAACGTGATTGAGGTAGGCACTTCAAATTGGCATTATGTTGTATTTGTTTTCTAAAAAGACATGACACTGTGTCTCTATCGAGGGCAACATCATTGAATTTGATTGTTGTATTTGCTGTTATAGAATGGGGACTGTGGTTTCTTTGTATTTTTTTAAATTTATTGCTATCAATGCTTACATTTGTGCTTTTTCATCTCTATCTACATCTTATAGTATTGTGTCTCCTCTATATCTCAAGGGCATGATGAAGCATCACCCTGTTATGTATTTGATCTCGAATGAGCTAGGGCACCATATTTCATATCCTTATTTGGGCACACTTGTTTGATTCTATTATATTGATTGCTATCTTTGCATTTTCTTTTGAATCTCTATGCATTTGAAAGTAGAATCTTATGGTACTTGCTTCACTATGCTGATTGGCACTGAGCTTGTACCTAGGGCATCATAATGGCGTTTATTATTGGACTTCTCTACAATTCACCTCTTTTGTTGAGTTAAGGAATGACATGAAGTTATTGTGCCTTTGGTATATGCTAGCTTAGGGAATCAGTGATAGCACTTATTTTGTATTGCACCACATGTTAAACTTGTTGTTCCCCTCCTTATGCCGTGAGCTATGTCTATTAACCTCTACCGCCATGGTAACCATGTATGACTATGTAACATTGAATCTATTGCTTGATGAACTTGGTAACTTACGGCTAGGGCATCAATGATGAATACTGAATTTGCTATTGTTTTTCTTTATGGCATCCTTGCTATATATATGAACCCCATTTATTTATCACATAGCCCAATAGAAATAAGGCTAGGGCATATCATTGTGTCATGGGTTTTGATTGTATTATTTGGACATTCATTGCACCCTGTGGTGTTTGATCAAACCGTGAGCTATGTGTTTCCTTCCATTCATGTTGTCAATGCTTTTGGTTATCAATTGGTTTGTGGAGGCTTGAGCTAGGGCACTATATGTGTGTGTTATCACCGATTCAACATTGATGCTTGCTACCATATCTATTAGTGCTCGATCCAATGACATGTAGCTTCTTATTATTGAATTTGGATCGGGTATCAATGCTTACTATTAATGCTAAGGTTTAATTGCATGTCGCACCTCCATTGTTAAACCGAGGGCCATGATGTTTACCCATTTGTGATACTATATCTTGCTACTTCATGCTCAACTCCATGGTGCTCGAGTCTATTCTATTTATGTTTTGATGTTATTACATGCTCAATGTCCCTCAAAAGGTGAGTTAGGGCATCATATATTTGTGATCTTTGCATCCTTAATGCGCAGGCCCGTGAGCTAATGGCATGGGTATCTTTTATGCTTATGAGTTTATGGCTTTCTGTTGATATACATGTTGTATCGTGACCTTCTGACTTGTACATGATAGCATCATTGTTTCCTTTTATCCAATCTGCTATCAACATTGCCCCTTTGATATTTATATGTCTGCTATTGATATTATAATGCTGCTACAACATTATTGAAACCCTTGTGCTATGATGGTATTTGATTACTTATTGCTTGGTCATGACCTACACATTCTTGAAGCTTTGCATATTCATGAAATTATTAGGTCTTGCTCTATGGGAGGCATTTCCTCATTACTTTTTGGTTAAATGATTCTTACTACTGATGCCGGTTTGTTGCTTGAGCCCTGTGCCCCATTTGTTGGCGTTGATTGTTCATTGCACCATGTTGGATACCTATTTGATTACATATGCTCAGTGCTCATTCAAATGCCACAGTTACTTACTATTATTCATGATGATAGCCCATCCTTAAGAGGCACTGTGTCATTGGTTTACCCATTGTATCCCATTTACTACTTGGCTCATAATGCAGATTTAAAACACAAACCTCATGCCTTGAATATGTGTGAATGATGTAGATTGTACCTTATTTTTCATGAATGATAATAGGACTACATGTAGATTTGTGTACCTTTTTTCTCTATTTTGATATTGATCATTTTTCCATAAATATGCATCATTTACTTGCTTTGACATGTTGATGATGCATGATGTGTTCTGTAAGCCCTGCCATTGCCATTGCTTGACCATGCTCCTTTGGTTCAGCTTTATGATCTCATAGTGATCCACTGACACTGTAATTTTATTGAATGGCCCCCACATGATTCAGTGCCTCTCCTTGAGATGGTTAGGATTCCCAAAAACTCTATGGGAATAGAGCTTCTAACAACCCTCACCGATTCAGTGTAGGGTACTAGGAGACCTAATACTGATCATGGGTGTTGTAATCTGTATCTGCACATGGAACAAACATATTAGTAAAACAATGGTACTCTTATATTTCTAGAGCCTCCTCATGCACCTACCCTGAGCACAGCTCGTGTCAGAGGTGTATAGCTAAGTGCATGTATGTATGCATTGTAGATAGGTACTATGATACCAGGCATTATTTAGATCCAATGGATCTAACCTACCTCTCTTGTCTTATCTGTAGGTACAGGATCATAGGAGCACATCAAGAACACCATGGAGATAGACTTACTACCAAGCAATGTCTGGTACCCCTATACTTCATGTTCATATCATATGTATATTTGCACTCATATATGCAATTCTAACAATGGCTATGCTCATGGCATGTGTGAACTAAGATAGATGTTCTTTTCAATTCTTTCCTTCTATACAACATATTCAGAATATTGGCACATGTAATCTTAGATGCAGTAATTTATCTCTTTCCCTTTCATGTACTTTGCAATGGAAATAAACACAAATCTTAAGCAAGACCACTTAACAATGCAAACTAGGGTATAGTAGCTCATCTAGTAACTAAGCTCCCAAAATGTGCAAAAATATGACAAAACATACCATGTCTCCTTCTTGAGTCAAAGGAAAACCTTCAGGTTGCTCAATGTAGACTTCTTCTTCCAATTCACCATTCAAAAATATGAACTTCACATCCATCTGATATACTTTGAATTTCTTAAAAGCTTCATAGGCCAAAAACATTCTTATTGCTTCAATTCTTGCTACTGGTGCAAAGGTTTCTTCATAGTCAATTCCTTCTTGCTATGAGTATCCCTTACATACTAATCTTGCTTTGTTCCTTACTACTCCTTGTTCATTCATCTTGTTTCTGAATACCCATTTAGTTCCAATCACATTCTTGTCTTTAGGTCTAGGGACCAATTCCCATGTCTTGTTCTTTTCAATATGATCTAGTTCTTCTCTCATAGCATTAATCCAATGTTCATCTTCACAAGCTTCACTAGTAGATTTAGGTTCAATTTGAGAAATCAATCATAAATGTACCTTATTCTGAGTTAGAACTCCTTTTTCCAAACTTCCAATAACTTTTTCAATAGGATGATGTCTCGATAGATACCTATTCGGTGTCATAGTCTTAGATCTTGCTCCAACTGTAGATTCTTCTCTAGATTCCTCTCGGGTTTCTTTAGCATGACTCTCATTCAATAATTTATTGTCAGTCTCATAGAATAATTCAGTAGTTTCAGTGTTAGGCTTAGGATGAGCTTCTTCATTAGATTCATAATCAAACATTCTTTCCTAAATTTTGAACTTTTCATCAACTTTAACATTTGCTCTCTCAACAATAGTTTTAGTTCTCTTATTGTAACATCTATATGCTTTGCTCTTCAAAGAATATCCAAGAAAAATACCTTCATCACTTCTAGGATCAAACTTTCCAATATCATCATCTCTCTTTCTATAACATTTGCTTCCAAAAATTCTAAAATAATTAACTGAGGGTGCATGTCCAAACCACAATTCATAGGGTGTCTTGTCTGTGTCTACTCTGATTTGTACTCTGTTCATTGTATATACTGTTGCATTCACTACTTCTCTTCAGAATTTCTTCACCAAATCATTCTCAAATAACATAACTCTTTCTGCTTTAGGCATTGATCTATTTCTTCTTTTTGCAATACCATTTTGTTTAGGTGTTCTAGGGGTTGAAAACTATCTCTTAATACCATTCACATCACAAAAGGTGTTAAACTCTCTAGAAGTAAATTCACCACCTCTATCAGATCTCAAACATTTAATCTTCATTCCAGATTCATTCTCAAATTTATTCTTAATGATCTTAAACTTATCAAATGCTTCAAATTTTTCTTTAAGAAATGCAATCCACATCATTCTTGTAAAATCATCAACAAGAATCATAAAATACCTTTCTCCATAGAATCCTCTAGTCCTGGTAGGACCGCTCAACTCTGTATGAACAATCTCCAACTTCTCTGCCGATGTGAACTTCTTACTAGGAAATGAACTTCTCTTCTGCTTAGCCATCACACATTCTTTGCAAATCATGTTAGTAGGCTTCATAATTTTAGGAAAATCCCTTACTGCAAGTCTACTACTCACTTTCAAAATGTTATCAAAGATTATATGACAAAACCTTCTATGCCATAACCAACTATCATCAATCTTAGTAATCAAACATGTCATCTTAGTAGGATTCAACTGAAATACATTACATCTAGTTCTAGATCGAGTTCCAATTAGATTTCCATCTTTATCCTTTATCACACAAGTTTTCTCAGTAAACCAAACTTGATATCCCTTATCAACTAACTATCCAATAGTCAAAAGATTATGTTTCAATCCATCCACAAAGTAAACATCATCAGTATTAGTCTTTCCATCAAGAGTAATAGATCCTATACCTTTAATCAAACAAGGTGCATTGTTTCCAACTCTCACAACTCCATCATAATTGTTAAACTTTATGAACTTTTTCATGTCTCCAGTCATATGATGTGAACAACAACTATCTATAATCCAATTAGCTTTCTTTTCAACTTGGGAAACTAAGGCTTTTTCTTCCTTAACATCAATTTCAAGATTCTCTTCTTTAATTGCTACAAATCCCATGTCATCATTATTCTCAGTGTCACTTTCACTCAAAGTTCTTTCTATACTAGCTTCAAGATCTTCATCATTAGCATAATAACATTCCTTAGATCTTCTAGGCTTGAAATTATTTCTATACTTTTTAACTCTCTTAGGACATTTAGATGCAAAATGACCATATTCTTGACAAGTCCAACATTTAAAATTTTTCTTACCATCTGGTTCTCTTTTCACAAGCAAGGAAATACCTTCTTCAATATTCTTGTCTTCTTCATTTCTAGATCTGCTACTAGCATAATCTCCACTCACACTGGTACTTCTTGACAAAGTAGGACGAACACTAAGAGCACTGAACATTGTATCCATTCTAGGTAAGTCTCTTGATAACCTTAGGTTCATTTCCGTTGCTTCCAATCTTCCAAGAAGAGTCTCTCTTGTAAAGTTCATAGTACAAGGTATAACTTGTTCAATCATCTATGTTGTCTTATTAAATACAGGAGTCAATGTCCTCAGAATTTTCCATGTCACTTCATTCTCTATCTTTGTTCCTCCACAAGATTTTATCCCTGCAACAATTTCTAACATTCTACCAATATAGCTTCTAACAAATTCATCTTCCATCATTCTTCTATCTTCAAATACACATATCCAATTATGTAATCTAGCTTTCTTTGCATGTTCATCACCTTCAAAAGTAGAGTGTAAAGCTTTCCAAATTTCATGAGATTTTGTTAAACATTTTACCTAACTATACTCATTCTTTGAAAGTACTGTCAAAAGTGCTTCTCTTGCTAGTATGTTACACATGAATAGATCTAACTCATCTTTGGAACCTGTTTCAAGATTGTCTTCTTCTATGATAGTCTTATCATTATTTGTAATCAACCAATAACCTAGTCCTAAACACAGTAGACGTGTCTTCATCTTCTCTTTCCAGCTATCAAAATTTACTCCAAACTTAGGGCTTTCTTTCCTAAAATTCACCATGGATCTCCTTAAGCTGTTAAACTTTTCTTTCAAGGACCTGCTGCTCTGATACCAATTGTTAGAAAGTAAAGTCCACCAAGATAACTAAAAGGGGGGGGGGGGGGGTTGTGAATCAATTATTAGATAATTATAAATTTTATCAATTTCAATAGCATTTAACCATTTAAGCAATATAATTACCAACCATAGAAAGATATTCATACACAATGACACAATAACACAAGATATGTTGACCAGGGAACCTCTTGATCAAAGAGTAAACCCCGGTGGGAATGATGCCCAAAAAAGATGGACTAATATGAATATTCCTTTTGAAAGGATGAAATCTATTAGGAGTCTTATGAAATACATTTAATACATATGAATCCCTATTAGGAGATTTTAAATCCTTGTTAAAAGATTCTAACCCTATTAGGACTTATGGAAGACAAAAGGACCCACTGCCCAAACAACTTCAATGATAAGATCACTGAACACACTGTCCAACTGACCTTAAGATTATTCAACATAATAATATCAAATATGTTACCTCCTCACTATGCCAAACTGCACTCACTGCTACACCAGATCTCAATTTTAGATCTCTGTACTTCACATGTCTTCCTTCACAATTTCGCTTTCACAACTTCATTAGCTCTTTTCTTCACCCCATGCATACATTTGCATTCAACCATAATCAACCATGTCAATCCATACTACAAAAAGGAAAAAAAATTCCTTCCTTTATATCACACTCAAATAATTACAATTGAGTCGGCACACAATTACAAAATAAAAGTTTCCACACGCTACATCAAAATTACACAAAATTGTCAACTTTGAAATACAATAATTCTTCACTCGTGTGACCTCAAAGTGTGTGCTATCATCCACATCACTATCAATGTGTCTATAACTTCCCTTTAATTGGGCAAAAATATATTCCATCCCAGTTAGGAGATATCATCCAATTTCCACAAACTGCTACTCAGGAACACTCCCTGAATACCGCTTCAACCAAAATGCTCATAACTTCCATGAATAAATTAATTACTATCTGAACTCTTAACCATAAACATATTATATATCAAATAGTATATCCTCAACATCGCATAGCTCCAACCGCAATATACCACGTGCGCTAATCAAAACATTGTCTGCTTCTCTGCAAGTCTCTAGAAGATCACTGTGTTGACATCAATGGCAATCATAGTCATGAATACAACAAAAACTACTGCAAAATGATTGCCAAGCTTTCAGCATTCATTCCTAACAAATATCTCTCTCATTTCCACCTGTCTTTCTCATTGCATGAGGTGCAGGTACTAGCGAAAAGGTATTTGTTAGAATTGTCTTCCTTGAGTGAGGAAAATCTAGGAATGGAAGAAGAAAGTGAGACATTTAGTACATGTAATTTAATGAGATCAACTTGAGGTCAAAAGATCATAAATAAATTCAATAAACACATGAAATTTTTCCTTGCTCAAGAGTGGTCGTGTTATTATGATGATGAGAGAAAAGGCAACTCCAAGCTGTCGTTTAGGTACAAACATCTATAGAAACAATGGGTCCCCTATGAACTTCCTCTAATAAACATTGATTTTTGTGTTAAAGAGATGATATATCACATGGCACCATCTTCATTACATGGTTTGGGCCTATTTTCCATGGATGGCATAAAGGTCTCTTACAACAAAGTTGTCGAATTGATGGAGTATGTCAGATCTTGTTATGATTACAGTAGTTGGATGCAGATTGTTAAATATAAAAAAATTATGTGTAGGTATGCACTTGCGGCAAATTATATACAACAAAAAGTCAGTGAAAAATAAAAAAGTAGCTATATACATTGACAGAAGACCAAACACATCAGGGAATATTATAGGTTTTATAAATAGTACATGACTTGCATCAACTAAGAAGCAACCCAATTGCATATTTGAGGCACGTGAGGGAAATCACGTATTTGTATGTGCAATCAAATCAATACACAGAGGTGAGGAGTTTCTTATTGATTACAATTTGAATCACATAGATACACAAAACCCCATCACTATCATGGACAAGGTGGTACACATTTTGATAATTGTCTATTATTCAACGTAACTTAGAATAAGAACATGTGTTTTAACATGTCTGAATGATTTTTTTTGAAATACAGAGCTATAGTATGGATCAATAGCCACACAGTACGCATGGTGGTGATAGTTCTCATGGGACTTCTTCTTCTCGATAGGTAAAACTCATTGTTTTTGTATAGATGCACATACAAGAAAAATGTTAATGTGTATTTTTGTTATGTTAATGCGTATTTTTTGTTGTTATACTATTTTGGATTGCTTTTAAATAAAGGGCTAATAATATTGTTCTCACAAATGAGTTATGATCAGAGAAAAGGAAAGGAACAAGTAGTCCACAAGGAGCTAGAGAATGAGTATGATCCATTCGATGTTGATTTTTTATCAGAGGTTAATCCTATGGTTGCATTGGAAAGGGTCCTTTGTGCAATATCAAAAGAGCTAGCTCAAATGGAAAATATTCAACCTCACACTCCTGAAATATAGAGGGCAGAAGATATGTTGATTGGCCATGTTCAGAACTATAGAGTAAGTATTAATGTAGTTTTTAATTATAACAAAAGTTCAATAATGATTTTTATAGTATACTATTTTATTTATGTCATTAACTAAAATATATATGTGTTCTCTTTATAGGGGATGCTAAATAGATTAAAGGGCATTAACTCAGATGTAAATACTTTAGATGGTACATCGCATGTTTTTTCCTCCATCTTTTCCATGGTTATCCATATTTTTTTATGCTCTAACTGTAAGAATTTGCCTAAGGCAAAGAATAGAAACCAAGATCTAGAAGCTCAAGAGATAGCACAAACAAGAGAGACAAGACAATATGATCAAATGAAGAATTCAATAGTGATCAAATGATGGATAATTGATTGATTACATACAATGTAGAAATGCCTCAATATATAGGCAATGCATGATAACTAGAAGATACCCAAGTGATAAGATCACAGCTAGACATGGTGGAATCACATGTCCACCAAAGGTGGATCATCCTCCATTATACATGAAAGTATGAGAAACATGTGCAACAATGAGAGGATGATAATGTGATAAGAGCACTAAAGGTGGATCTCACAAACAAAGAGGTATGTGATGACACCTAAAGTGGAGATTCTCCTAACCATGTGCTAAAATGAAATGCAAACTCCTAGGTGTCTCAAAGACAACTAATATGCAAATGCATTATCCTAAGTAAACTTAAGTAAAGTGTAATTAGTAAATACTTAATTACACCAACACCCCCCCTTATATGCAACTTAGGGGAATGCACTTAAGCTCACAATGCAAGATGAGTCCTAGATACTAGGCCATGTTAGGTACCCATGTACAAAACTACAAGAACAATGCAATCTCTCATAAAGTAGAGAAAGAGGGAAAACCTCATGGGAAAAACCCTCCCCCAAAAAGAGAGATAAATACAATAATAGAATATGAGAGAGAAGACCTCATATGAGGAAAATATCCCCCCCCATAAGATAGAATAGAGAAGTCATGTGACCCCCCCTGATGAAATATCCCGCACCCCCAAGAGAGCTCGCAACTGAAGAAACTTTCTCTCAGTAAAGGGTTTGGTGAAGATGTCTGCAACCTGCTCTACTGTAGGACATTACTGCATCTCAATGACCTACTCCTATATCAAATCTCTAATGAAGTGCATATGAAACTCAATGTGTTTGGTCCACTGATGTTGGACCGGATGTCTGGAGATCGCTATAGCACCCTGATTATCACAATGAATGACTGTAGGTCATGGAATACTAAAACCAAACTCCTTCAGGATATGTTGAAGCCAAATAGCCTTTGTAGCTATAGTAATAGCCCCTCGATACTCAGCCCCAGTCGAAGAAAGAGCAATAGCATGCTGCTTCTTACTCTGCCAACAAATGGGGCCTGAACCAAGATGAAACATGTAACCTGAAGTAGACTTGCAACCATCAAGATCACTTGCGCAATCTAAGTCTGTATATCCAACCAACTAAAGTCCTATACCTATTGCATAGTGAATCCCATGTGTATGTGTACCCTATATGTAGTGTAATATGTGCTTGGCTACCTTCTAATGAAGCTCATGTGGCTCTTGCATGAAGTGAGAAACCATGCCAATTGCAAATGATAGGTCAGGGCGTGTATGTGTCAAGTAGATGAGACTTACAACAAGCTATCTATACAATGTAGCATCAACAAGTGGTGTAGAACACTTAGCCTCTAACTTGACACCTAATAGAAATGGAGTGGGTGCAGCCTTGCAATCACTCATGTGAAATCGAGCAAGTAAATCAAGAGCATACTTGGGCTGAGAAAGTGTGATCCCTGCTGAGGACTGTGTGATCTCAATACCAAGAAAATAGTGAAGTAAAACCAAGTCTGTCATAGAAAATCTATCCTACAAAGAAGACTTGACACTAGCAATGATGGATGAAGTACAAGTATCAAGTGTGAGTCATCCTACTGAAAAATGTAGACATTCAAATCTGAATGACACCTGGTGAATCCCGCTGAGAGAAGGAAGGAATCCATCTTGGCATACCAAGCCCTAGGAGCCTGTTTGAGGCCATAGGTAGACTTCCTTAACCTGCAAACCATAGTAGTATCCTAGATGAATCCCTATGGCTGCTCCATATAAATCTCCTCATGAAGATCCCCATGTAGAAATTCACTCGACATCCATCTGATGTATAGCCTGTTAGGATTAACAAGACAGAAATAACAATTATGTGCAAATATAACCAATATTAGAAAACAACCAACCACATAGAAGAGAACACAAGACATAAAGATTTAACAAGGTTCACCCAATCCCTAGGCTACATCCACCAACAGTGAGTCCAATATTATTATTATCTAGTGATTACAACCTGATTATAATCTGTAATCCCTTACAGCTCAATTCTACCACAAGTACTAAAATCATACATTACAAAAATCCCTAACCCTAAGCCATATTATACAATATTTTTGCCACTTTAGGGTTAGAATGAGTTATAACATGTTGGCCCAAATAACTAAAAAGTATGTCAGCCTCAAAAAAAATTTCCTTGAGGGCTGTGCCCCCGAACCCCCACTTAGGGCCTAGCCTAGCCCCAAACCCCAGTGAGGTCAGGAGGAAAAGTGTATAGTACTTTCCTAATCAGTCACCACAAGCTAAGAATCTCCCACTTGGTAACTGATTAGTATCCACACTATACTAAAAAACCTCCCACTTGGAGACTGATCCTGTAGTAATACCACTACCCATATGAGGCTCCCACTGGATCTAACCACCATGGACTCAGCTGTTCCTTTATTTTGTTTAGTCTAGAAGACCAACTGAATTTGAACATGAGTTCAACTTCTCCCTTGTTACTACCTTTGTAAACATATCTGCTGGATTATCATCAGTATGAATCTTTTCCAGCCTTAACTTCCCGTCATCCAAAACTGACCGAATGAAATGGTACTGCAATTGTATGTGTTTTGTCTTTGAGTGAAAAGTAGAATTCTTCACAAGATGAATGGCACTTTGGATATCTGTATGTAGAAAATTATCCTTCGATGGATGTCCCAATTCTTCCATGAAGAATTGAAGCCATATCATCTCCTTGGCTGCCTCTGTAGTAGCAACATACTCTACCTCTGTAGTGGATAAAGCAACCACCTTTTGTAGTCGAGAAATCCAACTCACTACTGTCCCACCAATAGTAAATACATAACCTGTAGTACTCCACTTGGTATCTATATCGCCTACCAAATCTGAGTCAACATAGCCTTGTACACTAGTAGTAGAACCCCCAAAGTGTAAACACTTACTGGATGTACCTCTCAAATATCTGAGAATCCATTTGACTACATTCCAATGCTCAATACTAGGGTTACTCATATATCAGCTAACGACTCCCATTGTGTGTGCAATATCTGGCCTAGTACATACCATAACATACATTAAGCTCCCTATAGATGAAGCATAAGTTACCTTAGACATTTTAGCCTCTTCTTCTGGTGTCTTAGGACACATATCCTTATTCAATTGCAAATGACTAGGCAAAGGTGTGCTGATAGCTTTGGCATTCTCCATAGAGAAACGTCGCAACACCTTCTTAATATAATCAGCCTGAGATAAAGTCAACTTCTTATTTTTCCTATCTCTACAAATTTTCATACCAAGGATTTGTTTTGCTGCCCCCAAATCCTTCATAGAAAATGAATGTGCTAACTGTTGTTTCAACCCCTTAATGTGATCCATGTTAGACCGAGCTACAAGCATATCAACAACATATAAAAATAAAATAATGTAGCTATCATCATCCAACCTCTTAAAATAAACACAATGGTCAGAATGACACCGAGTGTATCCATGCTCATTCATAAAAGTGTTAAATTTAATGTACCATTGTCGAGGTGCTTGCTTCAAGCCATATAAACTTTTCTGCAATCTGCACACCAAAATCTCCTTACCCTTGACCTCAAATCCTTGTGTCTAGACCATATATATTTCTTCATCCAAATCACCATGAAGAAAAGATGTTTTAACATCAAGTTTCTCTAAATGCAAATCTTCAGTAGCCACAATACTTAAAATGGTACGGATAGAAGTCATTTTAACAATTGGAGAAAATATCTCATCAAAATCAATACCATGTTTCTGTGCAAATCCTTTTACGACTAATCTGGCTTTAAATCTTTTCTTACCTCCATCCTCTTCTTTTATCCTGTAAACCCATTTATTTTGTAAAGCCCTTTTACCTATAGGTAACTTACATAAATCTCATGTTTGATTTTTCAGCAAAGAGTCCATTTCATCTATCATTATAGACTCCCACTGAAGCTTTGTATCCACCTACATAGCTTCATTACAACATTCAGGTTCACCAGCATCTGTTAACAAAATAGAATACAAAGATGGAGAAAATCTTTCTGGAGGTCTACTTAGCCTTGTTGACCATCTAACATTCACTGGTGTGTGTGGTATTTTTTGTTGCTATTGTTACAGAGCTTAAGGAACTACTAGAACATGAACTTGTGGAGTATCATCCAGTACTACATAGTCATTTTCTTTCTTCTCATGCTGCAGTAATAGATCTTTGTACAATACTTTCTCATTGAATATGACATCCCTGCTTCTTACAATTTTATGATTTTCAAAATCCCAAAGCCTATAACCAAATTCATCAATGCCATATCCAACTAATACACATTTCTTTGACTTAGCTTCCAACTTGGTTCTATTTTCAGAATCTATAAGTGCAAAAGCTTCACAACCAAAGGTTTTGAGAAAAGAATAACTCACCTTCTTACCACTCCATGCTTCCTCTAGAATACCATAGTCCAAAGGAGTAGAGGGGCCTCTATTGATTAAATAAATAGTAGTGTTCACAGCCTCTACCCACATATTTTTGGGCAGCCTAGCATGCAACCTCATACTCGTTGCACGCTCCATTATTGTCCTGTTCATGCGTTCAGCCACTCCATTTTATTGTGGAGTCCTTGGTACAATTTTTTGCCTATGAATACCATTAGAGGAACAATATTCTTCAACTTCTATGGTGCAATACTCACCACCATTATCAGATCTGAGACATTTTAACTTTTTACCAGTCTCATTCTCAACCAAACATTTCCATTTCTTAAAAGTTTGAAATACATCAGATTTCTGTCTAAGGAAATAAATCCATACTTTTCTTGTTGCATCATCTATAAATGTAACATAATACAAAGAGCCACCAAGAGAAGATACCTGAGCTAGTCCCCATACATCTGTATGCACAAGCTCTAATTTCTCATTTTTCTTTTCCTTCCCACTCTTCACAAAACTAACTCTCTTTTATTTTCCATAAACACAACTTTCACAAAAATCCATATTGACACATTTTAGACCAGGTAAAACTTTCTTTGAATGAAGTAATTTCATACCTTTCTCACTCATGTGCCCAAGTCTATTGTGCCACAGTGCTGTGTCAGAATCTACAGCAACGGTTTGATGTTCTTCCTGCTCAACTGCAGCCACTATTCCTGAACATTCATTATCTTCTGAAACAATTAAAGTAGAAGGAACAATATGACCTATACAAAGATATAAGGTGCCTACTTTCACACCTTTTGCTACTACTAAGGAACCCTTTGAAACCTTCCAATTTCCATCATTAAAAGTAACCGTGCAACCCTCATCACCCAGTTGCCCTACTAAAATTAAATTCCTACTCAACCTTGGAACATGTCTTACCTCTTGTAGTAGCCAATGATTCCCATTCTGCAACTTAATCTTAATTTTCCCCTTTCCAACTATCTGACAAGGTTCATTGTCTCCCAAATAAACAAGCCCAAAATCCCCTTGGACATAATCAAGAAAGTAACCTCTATGGGGTGTAGCATGAAATGAAGCCCTCGAATCTAACACCCATGAATCATCAACATTTTCTAAAGACAAGAGCAAAGCATCCTCTTCAGATTTTTTACTTACCACATTTGCCTCCTTGTTTCCATCATTTTTGTCTACTTGATCTTTCTTTCGAGACCAACAATCTTTCTTCTTATGACTTGGTTTTCCATAGTACCAGCAATCATTTGGCCCTTTGGATTCAGACCTCTTTCCCTTTGATTTTCCTCTTGATTTCCCATGATTTCTAGGGTTATTTCCTCTATCTCTTGTTTTGCCTCTGCTTTCTGCATTCAATACACTACCTGATGTGGATGCCCCTGAGCTTTTCCTAAAAATTTCCTCACTCAATATAACACCAATAACATCATCATACTTTAGGGTATTAGAACCAAAAATAGAATTACTAACAGCCATTACCAAGCCATTCCAGCTTTCTGGCAAAGAACACAAAATCAAGAGAGCCCTAACCTCTTCATCAAAAGTAATTTTAATTGAGGTTAACTAATTTGTAACTATATTAAACTCATTCAAATGATCAGCGACTGATCCACCTTCTACCATTTTCATATTAAATAAACACTTCATTAGAAATACCTTGTTTGAAGCTGAAGGCTTTTCATACAACTTCTCTAGGGTGTCCATCAGATCTTTAGCTTTTGTTGCTCCAGTAATATTGAATGCCACCGATTGTGCCAGGCATAGATGAATACTCCCTAGTGCCTTCCTATCCAAAATATCCCACTCATCCTGAGACATTGTTGCCTCTTTCTTGGCTATTCCCTCTAATGGTCGCCATAGATCCTTCTAATAGAGATAATCCTCCATTTGCACCTTCCATAACTGGAATTTTTTCCCATTAAACTTATCAACCTTTAGCCTACCCTTGTTTTCCATTTCTCCCACTTAACCGAGAGACTCTCCCACTAACTTGTGAGACCTACTTCAGAGAATAGATGAAAGAATGAATGAAATAACCTTGCTCTGATACCACTTGTTAGGATTAGCAAGGTATAAATAACAATTATGTGCAAATATAACCAATATCAGAAAAAAACCAACCACACAAAAGAGAACACAAGACACAAAGATTTAACGTGGTTCACCCAATCCCTGGGCTACATCCACCAATAATGAGTCCAATATTATTATTATCTAGTGATTACAACCTGATTACAATCTGTAATCCCTTACAGCTCAATTCTTCTGCAAGTACTAAAATCATACATTACAAAAATCCCTAACCCTAAGACATATTATACAATATTTTTGCCGCTTTAGGGTTAGAATGAGTTATAACATGTTGGCCCAAATAACTGAAAAGTATGTCAACCTCAAAATAAATTTCTGGTGAGGTTGGGAGGAAAAGTGTATAGTACTTTCTTGGATAGTACTTTCCTAATCAGTCACCACAAGCTAACACAACCCAACCATGAGCTACAGCAATAGCAAGTGTCAAACGAATGGAGTTCATCTTAGCTACAGGTGCAAAGGTCTCAATGTAGTCAATACCAAGAACCTGAGAGAAACCTTTTGTAACAAGTCTTGCCTTATACTTATCCACACTTCCATCCGCTGCAAAATTGGTCCGATAGATCCACTTACATTGAACCACTTTTCTTCCCTTAGGAAGAGGAACTAAGTCGCAAGTGTTATTTCTCATCAAAGAGTTATACTCATCCTCCATAGCTTTGTCCCACTCAGGAATCCCTAAAGCTTCCTTGAATGATTGTGGATTGGAAGCAATTGCAATATAAGCATGTGGAAATGAGTTGTGTTGTGACCTTGTCCTCCTAGTGTCTGAAGGATTCCCCACAAGTGAACCTGTCGTATCAAGTGTTTGCTGTGCCCAACGAGGTCTAGTGGAGGAAGAAGATGATGAAGGAATGTCCTCAAATATGTCTTGACCCTAAAAATGTGTAGGCCTATGAGTTGGAGTTGAAGGAGTTTCATCTTCCAAGTCACTATCATCATTATCATTATCCACAATGGAGGAAGTAGGAGGAGTTGAAGAATCCAAGCTATGATAATTCACTTCAAAGTGAACACTCCTCTCAAAGAAGATCTCATGTGTCTCAGGATCCATAAGCTTGTATGCCTTAAGAGTCTTGGGATAACTAGAAAATATGCAAGGCTTTCTTTGTGGTTCCAATGCCTTGCATTCCTGTGGAGGTATGCATGCCCAAGCTGGACAACCAAAGACTCTAAAGTGTCTCACAACTAGTTTTCTTCCACACCAAGCCTCAAAAGGAGTAACTCCATCTAAGGCTTTATGAGGAGTTCAATTTTGTATGTGAGTGGCACAACATATAGCTTCAGCCCAAAAGGCTTGATCAAGAGACTTGGCATGAATCATACAAGTGGCCATCTCCTTAAGGGTCCTATTCTTCCTTTTTGCAACACCATTCTGCTATGGAGTGTAGGCAATTGAATGTTGAAGATCAATACTCTCAAGTGTGAAAAATTCTATAAGCCTTGAGTTCACATATTCCCTTCCATTGTCTGTTTGAATAATCTTGATGGCTTTACTTGATTGCTTCTCAACATGAGCCTTGAAGGTGAGAAATTTATCAAACACTTCACTCTTGTGACCAAGAAAGTAGATCCAAGTGTAGTGTGAAAAGTCATCAATGAAGGTGAGTACATAATGAGCCTTGCCAAATGATGGCACTAGAAATGGGCCCATTACATCACTATGAACCAACTCAAGAAAAAATGTTTCTCTCCAAGACTTCCCCTTATCAAACTTCTCTTTGGGATGTTTTCCCATTTCACAACCTGAACATACACCCTCTGAATACTTGATTTGAGGTAGACCTTTGACCATATCCTTGCTACTAAGCTATTGAAGATATCTATAGTTGAGGTGTCCAAATCTTTCATTCCAAAGTTTACTTTGTGAATTTGAGTGTGTCAACAAGGCATGTGAAAGAGTCTTAGGTACAAAATTAGAAAATGAGTAAAGCCTTGTGTCATGATTTGCTTTTCCTATTGCCACCATAGAATCATCCTTAAGATTTTTTACTACAACTGAATCAGGTAGGAACTCAACTTTCTTTCCACCTCCATAGTGAGTGATTTGGTAAATTGAAAGGAGGTTTGTGCTAAGGTTTGGAACATAGAGAACATCTTTGAAAGCTCCATTTTCCATCTCAACTTCCCCTTTTCCTTCAACTTTCACTTGAGTATCATCTCCTACATAGATGTGAGGTACCATAGATGGTTTCAAGGAAGAAAATTGCTCCTTTGTGGCACCCATATGATGTGTGGCACCTAAATCAAAGATCCATTCCTTTGAATTAGTTGTAATTGCCACAAATGCTTGCCCTTTACCCTTTGAAGTGGAAGGTGTTGAATCCTTTCCCTTGTAGGCATTTGGCAAATCAATGTGATGCTTCTTGATTATGTTTTTCAACTCATTAATTTGTTTCTTGTGGCATTGATGCTCATCATGATTTGGCTTCTTGCAATATGCAAAAATTTTCTTCTCCTTCTTAGAACTATCCCCCTTGTTTTTGTTGTTATTATTGGAAGAAGACTTTCTTTGTTGTGAGGAGGAAGATTGTTGAGTGTCTGATTGTGATTTGGCCTTCCACTTCTTTTGCTTCTTGTTGGAACCTTTACCATCTTGATTCCCTTGATTCCCATTATTAGCCACCAATGCCTTAGACTTTGAAGACTTGAGAATCCCCATACTCATCAATTTTGTTTGTTCTAAGACCAATATTTTTGAAAATGACTCAAATGAAGGCTCAGTGAAGGCACTACCCATGGTTAACTTGTGAGTATTGTAACTTGAAACAAAAGCCACATATTTAGGAGGAAGATGATTCAACAAGTGACTAACCAACTTTGCATCCTTCATGGGATTACCACAATCATCAAGTTGTGCTCTATAGTCATTGAATTTATTGAGATAATCTTGGATTGTGTCAAAGTTCCTAGGATCTAATTTGAGGAGATCAGTCTCAATTTTGAATCCCATTTCTTCATCCACTTTACCAAACAATTCTGCAAGTTTATCCCAAGCATCTCTAGCATCAGTTATGGTTTTGATGTGATACATGACAGCTTGAGAAATATTCTCTCTTAAGACTCCTAATGCTTTATAATTTTTGCTTGACCAAATTTGTGTTGCAGAAGTATCATCATCAGTGGGTTTTTTAATTGTACCATCCACAAGGATTTAAACCTTTAACCATTAACTTGCTCCATACATTATCTTTCCATGTAGCATAGTTATGTGGGGTTAATTTTGCAATAGAACCCATGATGCAAAATGAAAATAGCACACGAAAGAGAGAGACACCAACACACAAGACACCCCCCCAATTCACTCAATCAAAGAACCCCCCTCCCAAAATGATGATTTTGGCATTTATAACTAGTGTGTGTACAATTGCCACTTGACAAAATGGATCAAAGTGGACTTCTAATTTTGATCTTTACAACTGAAAATATGAAGCTATAGAAAACTCAAGAAGATAGAACAAAAGATCCTTCAAAGATCTAATCAATTACAAGTGCCATAATAGGCCAAAATAGACCATATTCTAAAAGTACTATGTCTACCCAATATTTCTCCAAATTGATATCAGATCTAGAAAGTAGACAAAAAATTATGCACTTTCAAAAAAAATTGCACATGAAAATATGTCCATATGAGCTCGCACGAAGCCTCTGAAGTTGCAAAAATAGGGATCAGATAGGTATAGTCACCAAAAACTACAATTTCTACACAATCTGTGATCCAAAACCAGAAAAGAACACCACCACTAAAAAGTTCAGGAAAATTTAGCCAAAATAAAATAAAATTGCACTCAATTTGGAGTCCAAATGACCAAGTTATGGCCTCCCAAAGTTGGACTGCCAAATCCAAAATGCAATTGGCGAGGGCTGCAAATTTTTGAAAACTGCTAACATCACTTGTTTCGCTGTATTAAATTTGACTTTCAAATGACCGTCATCGTAGTGTTAAAATGACCAATTTTGATAGTCAAATGGCCGTCAAATTATACCTCCTAAATGATGACGCGATCTCAAGCTTAAATTTGACGTCTTGGAGATCATCACACAAAAGAAAAATCCACCCCGAATGACGTCCAAATGGCCATCAATTTTAACAACATAAAAATCTGTGAAAGTTTGAAATTTTTTTTTTAAAATACCATTTTTTGGTCTACCATGTGGCGTATTGTGAGTGGCTCATGAGAGATGCAGATGTGGCATTTTTCAACAGGTGTTTCCCACCTATGTAATAGCAGTGGACTAGCATGGGGTAGAAGTGGCCGAGCAGAGGTGGCTATCTAGAGCGGGCGGCTCATAGAGGAGGTGGCCACAGTGTGTCTTCCATAGGGCAGTGGTTGGTGACGGTGGAGCAACATGGCCCACTTGTGGCTCGGTCATGTGGTGGTTGTTACAGTGTGGAGCAGCCCGCATGTTTAAGAGGATGCACGAGCAAAGCCGTGATCAATCCGCGTTAGTGCTTGGGGTTTGCCCGGGTGGCGCTGGGCAAGAGAGCTAGTGGTGGCAATCTTCTGAGTGGTGGATGAGCGGGGGTTTGATGTCCGCAGAGGTGACAGTTGCTGCGGAGAGGCCCGTGCGGGGGACTGAGTAGTGGAGGTGACCCATGTAGCAGAGAACGATGGTAGCCGAGTAGCTTGAGCGGAGTTCTTTCTTAGCTGATGGAGCAAAGCCATGCAGGGTGTCTTTCTCGATGCTTCAAGCAGAGGTGGGTCTTTGCTTGCGCGCGGATGAGCAGCGAGGAAGCCGAGGCTGGAGGCACCCATGGAGGAGGTGGCTAGTGGAGGTGCTAGCGGTGTGGGACTTTAGTCCCACATGCGCTGTGCACAGTTCTTTTTGTAGTTTATAAACCGAAACACCCACTTCACAAATAAAATGCCTTTGGCGCTGGCCCATCCACTGTGAGTGGCTTGTTATGCATTCCTTTGGATGGGGTCATGTGTTAAGCTTTGTTTGTTGGCTTGACTTGTAGTCTCTGTCTAACACATAGGCTGAAAGGCCAAATTCTTTTGCACAATATATATTTTCCTAAAACAGAAAAATATTCCTAGATCCAAAAATTAATATAATTGCAGAACTAAAAAAATTGACGGAAATGGAAATTAAGGCAGATCTGAAATAAAATTAGAAAAATAATTACCCAATTTTGCAGATCGAGCCTTAAAGGTCTGATTTGCAAAAAGATTTTGCCTCAGATTTGACTTTTACCCAAGGTAGGCAAATTTATAGTCAAAATTTATGAAAACAGCCACCTGGATGCAATGGTGAGGTCCGATCTTGCTCAAAATGCTCCCACAAAATGTTGATCCCGGATTTGGTTCGTGGCCCTCCAAAAGTTGAAGCAATCAATCGCTCTCCAATGGCTATGCAATGAAGACTCATTTGGTTTTGATACTATGTAAGAATTTGCCTTAGGCAAAGAATAAAAACCAAGATCTAGAAGCTCAAGAGATAGCACAAACAAGAGAGACAAGACAATATGATCAAATAAAGAATTCAATAATGATCAAAAGATGGATAATTGATTGATTACATACAATGTATAAATGCCTCAATATATAGGCAATTCATGATAGCTAGAAGATATGCAAGTGATAAGATCACAACTAGACATGGTGGAATCACATGTCCACCAAAGGTGGATCATCCTCCATTGTACATGAAAGTATGAGAAACATGTGCAACAATGAGAGGATGATAATGTGATAAGAGCACTAAAGGTGGATCTCACAAACAAAGAGGTATGTGATGACACCTAAAGTGGAGATTCTCCTAACCATGTGCTAAAATGAAATGCAAACTCCTAGGTGTCTCAAAGACAACTAATATGAAAATGCATTATCCTTAGTAAACTTAAGTAAAGTGTAATTAGTAAATACTTAATTACACCAACATTAAAAATATTTTTGTTCAGCACCTGCTATTGAACCTATGTTGAGTATGACGCCTAGTATGAGGATTAGATCCACAAAGGTAGTTCCACCTGAAATGTCAACAAGTACACCTACTATTGGTAAGTAGACTCCTCTTTTTATCTCTTATTTATCATGTGTTTATTTCACTTGAACTATATATTCTTTCTTAGGGGGCATTTTGTAATATTGGATTCATTTTATGTAGGAGGTGATGACGTAATTCCTGGATGTGCTCATGTTAAATGTATGAGAACAATATAGTGTGATCAATTGCTCATGAGAAATGAACATGGACTTCTCTTGAGAGTAGCCAAACTTCCAGGTACTTTAAAGACTGATCATTTCTTTTACTATACAATAAAATACTCATAACGTAATGCACTAACCCCCTGTGTGGTCCCTTGCAATAACTAATTATAATAATCTTGTAATTATCTTGCAGGGAATAATCTATTTTATGAAAAAATTAATGATGAATGTTTGTGCATTTTCGGGCTGACCATATGCACATGGTATCATATTTTGATTTCATTGCAAGATTAGATTTCATTTCATCCCTTTCTTCAAGTATATTAAAAGGTAGCTTCACTTCATTTATGAATCTAACAGTTTTTCTTCTTAAAAGGTGGTCAGTACAAGATAAAGGGTTAAAGAATAAACTCATTGACTGTATAACAACACTTTTTGGACTCGAAGTCTTCCATAAACTTAGACTCCTTGACAAAGTGGACACTTTTTTGAAGTATATTAGGGACAACTATAGGAGCCAAATAGAACACAACCCTTATTATGAGTGGCCTCCCTATATTCCTATTAATGAGTGGGAGGATCTTAAAAAGGATGCACTTGAGAGAAGTGTAAGACATAGTGGACAAGTAGTATCACCCGAGGAAAGAAGGTACGTGATAAGGTTAATAATAAAATTATGTACTATTTACTCTTTGTACTTATGTGATCTAACATGCTTCAAACATCACATAGGTTTCCTGACACAACAAAGGCAACAACAATAAGAAAACAAAAGCACGGGCAACACAGGCTTGGCTCAGGTGGATATTCAAAACTTGCTGCATGAGTTGTAAGTATTAGTAAATGAAAAATTGTATGCAAATATTTATAATTAAATTGCAATCAATTTAGTTTTGATGAAATTCACTACAATAAAAATTCATGATACCAATAAAAAATGCAGGCCTTGGAGTTCAAAAAACTGATTATAGAAGAGGACAAAAAAATAGGCTACAAACAAGGCTATAAAGTCATGGTTGAACGATACCAAGCAATGAGTGCACAAGGTTCTTCTATTGGATCTGTTGATCAGGTAAATAAGCCAATTGATTAACATTTCTCAGTATTTATCTTGTAGTAAACTAAATGATTAACATTTCTCAGTATTTATATGTAGTAAACCAAATGATTAACATTTCTCAGTATTTGTCTTGTATTTATATGTATATATTGTCGATAAATGCACTAATTATTTACATTGGAAAGTAGCCTGCCGATATTGATACTACACCAGCTGAGCACGATGGAGGCATTGATTCTAATGTGAATTGTAGTACTCAAGGTATACATTTTCTATTCCAATTTTGATTAATGAATATCTAATACAAGAAAACATATTAAATTGAATTTGGCATAGTAATAAAAATTTAATTATAATGTGTTGGGATTAATAAAACATTTTGTATTGTAGTTGCAGGGGATGTAGAGGATGTTGTTCCCGATGAGTGTGTTGAGGTTCAAGCTGTCAGGCAAGATGATTTGGTTGGACAAGGTAAAGAGTGTCACGTTTATGTTTTTTAATGTATTGGAATGCTTGTAACAATAATGAATATATTTTTAAATTAACCCCAATTATGATAATATGTTTTTAATTGAAGCCTTTTATTTGTTATTACAGAGGACCTGCCTTTGCAAAGGATAGTAAGATCATGTGCACGATCTAGAAGAAATGACGCTTTGGACATGGATACGCATCTGCAATAATATAAAGAAGCAAAAAAAAAGAGAAAGCCAAAAAAAAATGATTCTCATTTATGCAACTTATTTGATAATGACTCATGTTTATTTGATAATGACTGATGTTTATTTACATGTGTTTGAGCTTAGCTCCATGTTTATACACTGAGTTTCCTTTTATACACTATTGTAATGTTGGAGGGGTTTTCGCTAAATTTTAGTGGATTTCATATTTTGGGAGAAATTAGTATTAGAATGTTCAATGGGTTCTTTTCTAAAATACAATACTTAAATCATCATCTTGTCTAAAATGGTTAATCAATTGTTTAAGGTAGATTATTTTTGATGATGAGATGCATCATTTACATGTTAACTGTGACAGTCTCTTGGTTTTAGGCAATGTAGAAGGAGACACCTAGTTCAATATGCAATCTCAATTCATATACATAGGATATCAGGTGGAGCTAAAAAAAACAACAAGGTTGCATTTTTTATAGAGGTCTTTAATTGAGTATTTTAACTTATAGACCATCGTGAACATTATAATTTTGACCTATTAAAAAAATGTAAACATGTTGTGTTTTTTCAACTCCATCTGCTATCCGTGCATATTCCTCTTGTGTTACATGCACATTCTGGATTCAGAGTGGGGAAAATCTTATTTTCGATGGGAGGGAGAGAAGCCATACACATAAGTGATGGAGTTAAGGAGAGATGAAGGAATACCAAACATTGAATTTGGAAATTTTCATCAGAGAAATTACAGTGGAGGTCTGATCAATAGAGAAGATAGTAATGACCGCAGGAGAATGAATAGTGGTTACAGTTGTAGTGGGGAAGATAGTGGAGGCCATCCATGAAGAAACTTATCGATAGAGATGGTGTACAAGAAAAAAATGAGACTAGTGTAATTTTTAATAATAACAAAATTTCAATAATGATTTTAGATATTAATTGTGATAGTCTCTTGGTTTCAGCCAATGCAGAAGGAGATGCCTAGATCAATATGCAATCTCAATCCATATGCACGGATAGCAGGTGGAGTTGAAAGACCCAACAAGTTTGCATTTTTTATAGAGGTCTTTAATTGTGTATTTTAAGTTATAGACCATCATGAGCATTGTAATGTTGACCTATTAAAAAAATGTAAACATGTTGGGTCTTCTCAGCTCCACCTGCTATCTGTGCATATTATACTTGTGTTGCATGCACATTCTTGATTCAAAGTGGTAAAATCTTATTTTTGATGTGAGGGAGGGAAGCCAAACACAAAGAACATGAAAATAAACATGACATATACAAAACATAAATGTAGGTATCACAACAGCTAAGAAACATACATGTAGGCATCATGGTCCCAATTGTTTGGAGACACAACATAATTGAATGCTATACCCAGATGATGCAACACAACCACTATTCCTGTAGTTCTAAGAGGACACTACGGGATCCAAAAACCAAAGATAAGGAATTTATCTTTGGTTTTTGGATCCCGCAATGTCCTCTTAGAACTGCAAGAGTAGTGGTTGTGTTGCATTGTCTAGGTATAGCATTCTATTATGTTGTGTCTCCAAACAATTGTGACCATGATGCCTACATTTATGTTTCTCATCTGTTGTGTCCCATGACCCCTTATGACCTTTTATGACCCTTTATGATCCCTAAGAATACATCTTAGAGGTCTTAAAGTGTTGTAAAGGGTCATAAGAGGATCCTAGGAGGGGCCAGATGAGCTTCCACCTTCACGCAGTTGGCCCTGTTAAGTAGATAATGTTAAACTATTATTAAAACAAAGACAAGATCAATAATTTAAGGAGAAATGATCACTTCAACTCACCTCAATAAGTCTTGACCCAAGATCAAGTCATATCAATACATCTCAATGGCTACCAAAATCAACAGATCTCTACCAAGAACCCAGTCGCAAAGAAACACCACAGACCACATTGCAAACCCACTGTGAAGAGGCATCTAATGTCTCATAAGTTGCATCAAATGACCCTCTTTCTATAATCAAATTCTCTCAGCTCAGTTCACCTAGAAGAAGACTTCTCCCAAGTCATCGTGGACATCATAGTGATCTACAAATCCAAGTCTCTAGACTCGACTCAATAATCTACAAGCCGCTACTGAATCTACTACAAATTCATCTCTGAATGATCATAACCAAATCTACAAGAACTCCAATCAAGTCAAACTCAATCAACAAATATATCTATTTTTTTTTAAAAATTGAGTCCCGTCCCAATTACGACATCACTAGAGTAGCGATGACAATCTATCAGAAACGTCTGACAATTTTGTCTAAGCATGCATAACACAGTAAACTAAATCTATTATTTAGTTTACTGTGTAAAAGTTTGTTGAATATTGATTCACCCCCCCTCTCAATAGTCCCTATTTCTAATAATTGGTATCAAAGCTTAGTTACTCGAAAAATAATCATTCAAGGAAAGCCTAGCAGCTTGAGTAAGATCTCTTTGGATATAGATCAGCTACAAAAAAATCTTGAAGAAGCTCTTGAACAAATTGATATGCTTACTGAAGAAAGAGATACTCTGAAAGGAAAATATGATGATGCAAAGAACCTCATTGAGAAATTGAAAAACAAGTTGTAAGATTTGAAATCATAAAAGGAATCTGAAATTCAAATTGAATATTGTGATGACAACCTTGAAAAAGAAAATGAGATCCTTAAACATGAATTAAAGATAGAAAATTTGAAGCTAAGTTTGAAAGATGGAAATAGAAAGAATGAAGCAAATCTAAAATTTGAGAATGAAAATCTGAAGCTTGAAAATGAAGGGCTAAAATCTAAACTTGGTAAAGTGACATCTAAACTTGGGAAAGTCAATTTGCAACATGCTAAACTTGAGAAATACAATACAATTGTCAAAGGTGAATTGACTCAATCTAAGCAGCAACTTGAAAGACTATATTCAACTAGTGAGAAGATTGATGAATGAATGTCTTATCAAAAACCATTCTATAATAAAACTCATCTAAAGTAAATGAAGAAAGCAAGGAGCCACATCTGAAAAATGTCTGAAAGCATAGATGAAAAGAAGTCTGATGAAGTTGACAAATCTAAAGATACACCTAAAGAAGAAGAACCACCTAAGCAAGAGGAGTCACCTAAAGATACACAAAGAGAATTTAAAGGTAGATGCTTTGCTTCTAATACTTTTGGTCATATGAAGAAAGATTGCACAAGTAAGCAATTTAAACCTCTTAATGGTTATTGTTATAACTGTCATGGTTTTGGACATAGAGCTATTGAATGTAGAAAACCTAAATTTTTTGAGAATAATAATAGTAGTAGAATGTTTAGGAATACTAACCATGCAGATAAGAGACCTACTGAAGATATGAATAGGAGAAATAGAGTAGTATGTTATAGATGCAACAAAGTTGGACACATTGTTAGAAATTGTAGATCACAAATCAATCAGTATGGACAAAGATATGGAAACAATGGAATAGTATGTTAGATATGTAACAAGATTGGACATACAACAAGTTTTTGCCAAATGAAAAATAGGGTTTCTCATCCTAACCCTAACCCTAGAAATCATGCAAAGAGAAATGAAAATGTAAGTAACAATCAGAAAGGATGTTGTAGTAATAAAGAAGAAGTGAAGTTTGTCAAAGCCAGAAATCAAGAAGACATATTCAGCATTGAAGGTAATTAGAAAGGTGAAGTATCAAGTGGTAAGAATGAATCTCTACCTAACCCATCTCAAAGTACTTAATTCATGAAAAATACAGTAGAATAGGAACTTAGATTAGTGTAGAAGTTGATATATGATGAATTGAGTCTTGTGTAGTTAATGCAAGGTATTATATGATGTATTGATGCTATGGTTAAGAGCACATAGAGAAATATTGTGTTTTATGAGATTGCAAGAAGTTTTAAGTTTTGTAGGTAAGCAGAAACAACTTTTCAAAAAGAAGCAGCAAAAGAATTGAATGCAATGTCAGATTTATGTGAGATTGAAAGGATAAAAGGTTATGATTAGTATTATTTGATCTTTAAGGTGAACACAAGTGCTAAGGAGATCAAAGAGCAGTGATTGAAAGTGTTTTGCAAGGATTTGGTGAAGGATTTTTGTTTCAAATCTATGCAAACCCTAAATCACAGAATCGAGGTATTTTACTTAGCAGATCTCTAAATCAGTTAAGGAATTTGTAGAAGTCATGGATGTTTCATTAATTCATAATGTAAGGGATAAGAATAGACCTAAAATCAAAAGGGAACCAGTAGAACCCTTGGAGGAAGACCTTAAGTTAGCTTTATCATTTGTACCAGACAATGTTTTACACCTAGAAAATGTTAGAAGCTATTTGGGATGCAAACTTGAGACTCTCAATGACAGTGACTTTACTAAAGAATATGAAAAGATTTACAATCAAGATATGTCATTGAAAGTAGGATTTGAACATTTGAAAGATAATGAGATTATTAAGTATTCACTACAATATGAGTTAGATAATGAGGAATGTACCAAGATAATCTTAAGCTAAATTCAGAATGGGAAGTTTTGGTTAGATGACAGAGTGATAGATATCATAGCTAACCTAATTCATGAGGTAACTAGCCTATCTAAAACTGGAGCCATACCTTTGAATGAGAAGAATATGAGAAAAATAGTTATAGACAACACAAATTCATCTTACAATGGTAGAGGAATAGTAATTAGCAAGATACAACAAGATGATGTTAGATATTTGTGCAAGATCCTTACAACTAAGTTTTGTGCAAACTCAAGAGAAGATGACATGGTAGTAGGAATGATACATGTAGCCTATTTGATGTGTGTAGACAAAGTTCAAGTTGAAAAGTGTGAGATTTTGAGAATTCAGTTGTTTGAGAATTTGGAAAAGATAAAGAAGACCAAGTACTCTCAGTTTAGATTCTCATCATTGATCACTTATATGTTTTTCCATTTGTTAAGAAGATTTCCTTACACTATTGGTAATGATTGCAATGATGGTCAAACTACAATGGAAAGGATTAACAAAGTATACATGAGACATCTTATTGACAAGGTCAATGAGAGTGCAGTGTTGGTGATTAAAACATTTCAGAATTTGATGACAAGCAGATCAAGGATCCCTCAGTCTTTAGTAGAGAAGTATAAGAATGAGATATGCTTTATGGTTGATACTAACTTTACATTCATTGAAGTAGTAGAACCTAGAGTAGAATTCATAGACCCTCTTGGCTATGAAATTTTTGAAATAGAGACAGAAGAGTATGTGAGCAGATTGCTTAAAAGCAAGTTGGACATTCATAACAATAGATTTGGAACCTTTAAGGAGAATTTCAACTCCGCAAAGACTATCTTAGAAGAGAAATAGTCTAAGAAGAGAGTAGAAGTACAATAAAGAGAATTTTAAAGGACACAGGGATGTCTGAATAGGAATTTTTTTTATAGCTAAGCAAACAGCAGCAACAATTAGAGACATAGGACAAAAGGAAGTTTTATCTATTCCACCTCTATCATCAATTGTAGTACAACAAAAAGACATACAGATCAAATTGAAAGTGGAAGAAACTGAGAAAGATCAACAAGTTAGAAAGTCCACTAGATCATCCTCTTCTACACCTAGTAAAAGAGTGAAAGAGATTGCTACTGGACTAGGCAAAAGACAAAAACTTTAGTGACACTAGTACAGAGGAAGATTGCAAAAATTATTTAGATGATGAAGAGACCCCAGTAAAGAAGAAAACTTGGAAGCCAAGGATAGAAAAAGTAAATGAACAGATCATACAAGATGGATATTTTTCAAAAATTAACAAGTACTATGACCTCTATGATTATGCAGAGAGATTAAACCTTGAGAATGTAGTGGTGAAACACATGATATTGACTGACAAGAAGTTTGATACAATTCAGGGAAAAATACCTAATGATTTGTATGAAAAGTTAGTAAACAGGAAGAAAAGAGCAACATATGAAGACATAAAAATCAGAGAAAATCTTGTTAGAAAGCTATGTGATGTTAGGAATGAAGAACACTTCAAGCAGATCATGAAAGATCTGAACACTCATTTGAAAACCAAGAAAAGAACAATTCAGATTATGGGAGGTAACTATGAAGAAATCAATAAGGAAATAGAACAAGTAATAGTTAAAGTGATGACCAAAAGTGTTGGAAAACAATCAGATGCAACAGAACTAGTAGAGCAAGCAAAGGAAGCATGACAGCTGAGAATTCCCTCTCCACTAGCTATTAACATTGAAGATGAGACAATGAATGTGGAAGGAACCAAAATCACTCTAGCTAGTGATGATCATATTTTTAAGAACCTTGAGAACATTGTTGACAATTCAGCTTTTGAAGAGCAGGAAAGTGCTAAAGGAGAAGAACATAGAGACACAAGAATTGAAGAGTCTAAGGAGATAGAGAAGCAAGTAGCAACCCCTACTTAAGAAGAAATTAGTCTTACACCTGAGACTGGTAAGAAAACTCAAATTAGATCTATATTTGAAAGTTTGGGAAAAGAAGTAGATGATGATGATCAGATGGAATTGATCACATCTTTGAATAAGATTATTGGGAAGAATAAGAAGGTAAAAAGCCTTGAAGGATCCCTTAAGGAGTTAACTAAGAAGTTACAAAGTATTGTGACTACACAGATTGTAGAGGCAGATCCACTTGAAAGAGAAAAGAAGGTAATGAATATATTTGATGATGATTTTACCAACTTATCTGATATAGCTAAGGTGAAGGCACAAGTAGCCTATGAGGCCAAACTACTTATGGACATAAGTCAAAATATCAGGAATGATATCAATAGTCTTGATATCTGTATAAAAGATTTGAGAAGGAACTTGGACAGAGGTAAAACTTTGTACATTCAGTGTACAACATCTGATAATCTTATTTTTGAAGAAATTCAGAAGATTAAGATCAAAGAAGCAGAATTTCAAGCAGAGGCAAATCTTCTTTCAAGCCCCAATGTGAAGATACTCGACATTGAGAAGAGAATTTGCAAAATTTATGATGAAATCAAAATTCTACATGATGACAAGGACAGGAAGCTGAAAAGATTCGCTATTCTAAGAGAGTATATTTCTATTAAATTGAGCATTGTTGAAGGAGAATTGGAAGAATGTCTTTCATCCAAGATGTCTTTTCAGAAGTTTAGTTTTGCAAACCTTCAAGCCTGTGAAATTGCATCTTATGGATTGTGCACACTACTTAGTGTTGCAGATTCCATTAAGAAGGCATGGGAGAAAGAGTTAGAGGCCATGAAGATGAACTTTGTAGATTGTGTTGCAAGCCTACTGGCTTTACAATATTGAATCAAGGTATAACATTTTTGTTTGAACATAGTTTTGACACCCTCCTTACCTTTTTTTGTCATTGTTGTCAAAGGGGGATAGATATATAGCAGAAAATTGATAAATTTGATATGTATACTCTTAGGGGGAGTACAGTATATAGATAAGATATATGGAGTTATAAGGATAGTATATACATACTTTTTGTTATGGCCACAATTTTGAGATTTTGAAGTCCTATGACTTAGCCAATTTTCTCATACATTGCCACCAATGACAAAGGGGGAGATTGTTGGTAATTTGACTGAGTTAGATATTTTAGATGTTTTCATTATGGCAACATAGATACTATGGTGATTATAGAAGACTCACCTAAGAGTGCAAGTCAGTACGTCATGTATAGAAGAAGTTATGACAATTTTACTGAAGACAGTGTTAAGCCGACATGACAGAATATGAAGACAGAATTGGTAAAGAGTTAAGGGATTATTTTATTTATCAAAATAATGTCTTAAAAATATAAAGGGACAACATCCTAGATGTTAACCCTTGGGTAAAGATATATTTTGTATAGTACTTATGACAAGCTGACTGTAAGAGTTATTATCATTAATATCTTGTATAAAGAGATGTAATGATGTAATTGTAAAGATAGATGAAGTTGTAATAGCAATAGTGAAAAAGAAATCAAATAGATATCGATGCAAAGTTGAAAGTAGTATAAGGTTATGTACCTTGACTTATTTTGTAATCAATAAACATTGTACATTACTTGTTTGGGCAGTGAGCTCATCTGGTAATCATATTTTGTACTACCAACTCTTAGCAAGGTTGAGGCTTCTAACAAGGCCTATAGTCCCTTAACTAGGACTGAGACACTATATGCTTGTAATAGTCTCCTAATAGGGTCAACATCCTTAACATGATACTTTTGATTAGTGGATCTTTGTGGGTACCATCCCCATCGGGGTTTTCCCTTGGCTAGGGTTTCCTCGAGAACAAATAATGTGTTATGAGTTCATTTGTTTTATTGCTATGCATGTTATTTAGTTTACTGTGTTATGCATGCATTAAGATAATCTATTATATCCATAATTGGGCAAAAGTAAAAGTTTGTAGAATACTGATTCACCCCCCCCTCTTAGTATTCCCTATTTCTAACGTAGAAACTATGATATTCAAGATAATAATTGTAAATTAATTGGTTTCATTCTGTCATCTGTGCATTTTGATTCCATTTTGAAAAAGTTCATGATTTTAGTTTTCATCCAAGGTTTTTCTTTCAATACTATTTTGCATTTGAAGGAAAACATGCAATAGATTGTCTATGTCTTTGTTTCATATTTATTTAAAAGATTGAATAAGTTCATTCTAGAAGATAACATATATTTTTATTTTCTTGTTGAGATATCAGTGTTAGTAACATGACAAAATTTAGAGTTGATGAGGAATGGTCTAGATTAGTGTCTACACATTCTTGATTCCTGGATTGTATTACATATTCTTTATTCGATGGAATTAATTTCCTATTTAGTGCACATTAATACCAATATGGTGTGCACCACTCTTGGGATTTAGTGCATTCAGATTTGTTTGGGGGTTTTTGTAATGTCTTCAAATTAATGGAAATTGAATTAATTAAATTAATTAATTAGGTGGTCTTAAAATCTAAATAATATTATAAAGGAATTCTTTAATTAATTTAGTTATAAAATAAAAAGGAGCCAAAATTAAATAAAGTTATGTTAGTCTATTGTTACTTTCCATAAACTTCTTGGAGGCCTTTACAAGGCATTGGATAACACCATAGGTAATCATTGTGGAGTTTATATTTCTTGTTTAGTTGTGATTCCATATGAAATTGAGTCTTTGTTTGTAGTTTCAAAGGTGCAAGACCCTCCATAGTCTATAACTACAGTTTTGGTGGTTAGCAGCCACCCTAGTCTGTTATTGGAGATATCACTTCAGATATTTCACTTTGTACTTCCTTGTCAAATTTGTGAAATTAAAGATACTATTGAAATTTTAATTATTCTATTGGTGTGGACTCATTAGTGTTATATTTCTTATGTTTTGATTCAATGGGAATAACATAACCATTAGTTGAAGTCACCTCTATAAGGTGGTGTATCGACTAGTACGATTGAAGTGCATAGATTGGTGCAGTGAAAGTGTGCTAGTGGTACGATAGAAGTGTGTCGACTATACAATGGAAGTGTGTTGATCGGTATGCCTAGTATGGTGGAAGTGTGATGACTGGTGTGGTAGAAATGTACTAACCAGTACAATCGCTAATACATTTGAGACCTTTTTCTGATGGCTGATTGTCTAAATTAAGACAGTATACCATCGATTAAGTGACACCACTTGGCGTCACAGTTTTATAGTAAAAAATATCAATGGTTACGATTGGCATCATAAATGAGATGACTATAGTCATTGCAAAAATGGGGTTTCAACATAGCGAATACACCATCGGGTCTACTTGTAGCCGTCCCATTTTTGATGGATCTCCGTCGGACATAGTTGGTTAACCGACGGAAATGTTGTACCTACGATGGTTAACCATCATAAGGTTCCAGCATCTAACTGTCATTGGTAGATTTTTTATCGATGGAAATTCTATTGGTGCGATAGTTATCCGTCGGATGTTTCTGACAGATTGTTGTCGTTGCTCTAGTGATGTCATAATTGGGATGGGACTAAATTTTTTTTAAAAAATAGATATATTTGTTGATCAAGTTTGACTCAATTGGTGTTCTTGCAGATTTGGTTATGATCATTCAGAGATGACTTTGTAGTAGATTCAGTAGCAGCTCATAGATTATTGAGTCGAGTCTAGAGACTTGGATTTGTAGATCACTATGATGTCCACGATGACTTGGGAGAACTCTTCTTCTAGGTGAATCGAGCTGAGAGACTTTGATTATAGAAAGAGGGTCATTTGATGTGACTTATGAGACATTAGATGCCTCTTCATAGTGGGTTCGCAATGTGGTCTGTGGTGTTTCTTTGTGACTGGGTTCTTGGTAGAGATCTATTGATTTTGGTAGCCATTGAGATGGATTGATATGACTTGATCTTGGGTCAAGACTTATTGAGGTGAGTTGAAGTGATCATTGCTCCTTAAATTATTGATCTTGTCTTTTTTTTTTATAATAGTTTAACATTATCTACTTAACAGGGCCAACTGCGTGAAGGTGGAAGCTCATCTGACCCCTCCTAGGATCCTCTTATGACCCTTTACGACACTTTAAGACCTCTAAGATGTATTCTTAGGGATAATAAAGGGTCATAAAAGGTCATAAGGGGTCCTGGGACACAACAGATGAGAAACATAAATGTATGCATCATGGTCATAATTGTTTGGAGACACAACATAATTGAATGCTATACCTAGACAATGCAACACAACCACTACTCCTGCAATTCTAAGAGGACATTGCGGGATCCAAAAACCAAAGATAAATTCCTTATCTTTGGTTTTTGGATCCTGTAGTGTCCTCTTAGAACTATAGGAATAGTGGTTGTGTTGCATCATCTGGGTATAGCATTCAATTATGTTGTGTCTCCAAACAATTGGGACCATGATGCCTACATTTATGTTTCTTAGCTATTGTGATACCTACATTTATGTTTTGTATATGTCATGTTTATTTGCATGTTCTTTGTGTTTGGATTCTCTCCCTCACATCAAAAATAAGATTTTACCACTTTGAATCAAGAATGTGCATGCAACACAAGCAGAATATGCACAGATAGCAGGTGGAGCTGAGAAGACCAAGCACGTTTACATTTTTTTAATAGGTCAACATTACAATGCTCATGATGGTCTATAACTTAAAATATGAAATTAAAGACCTCTATAAAAAATGCAAACCTGTTGGGTCTTTCAGCTCCACCTACTATCCGTGCATATGAATTGAGATTGCATATTGATCTAGGCATCCCCTTCTGCATTGCGTGAAACCAAGAGACTGTCACAATTAATATCTAAAATCATTATTGAAATTTTGTTATTATCAAAAAGTACACTAGTCTCATTTGTTTCTTGTACACCATCTCTATTGATATGTTTCTTCATGGATGGCCTCCACTATCTTCCCCACTACAACTGTAACCACTATTCATTCTCCTGCGGTCATTACTATCTTCTCTATTGATCAAACCTCCATTGCAATTTCTTTGATGAAAATTTCCAAATTCAATGTTTGGTATTCCTTCATCTCTCCTTAACTCCATCACTTATGTGTATGGCTTCTCTCCCTTGCATTGAAAATAAGATTTTTCCCACTCTGAATCCAGAATGCGCATGTAACACAAGCGGAATATGCATGGATAGCAGATGGAGTTGAAAAAACACAACATGTTTACATTTTTTTAATAGGTCAAAATTACAATGCTCACGATGGTCTATAAGTTAAAATACTCAATTAAAGACCTCTATAAAAAATGCAACCTTGTTGTGTTTTTCAGCTCCACCTGATATCCTATGTATATGAATTGAGATTGCATATTGAACTAGGTGTCTCCTTCTGCATTGCCTGAAACCAAGAGACTATCACAGTTAACATCTAAATGACGTGTCTCATCATCACAAATAATCTACCTTAAACAATTGATTAACCATTTTAGACAAGATTATGATTTAAGTATTGTATTTTAGAAAAGAACCCATTGAACATTCTAATACTAATTTCTCCCAAAATATGAAATCCACTAAAATTTAGCGAAAACCCCTCCAACATTACAACAATGTATAAAAGGAAACTCAGTGTATAAACATGGAGCTAAGCTCAAACACATGTAAATAAACATTAGTCATTATCAAATAAACATGAGTCATTATCAAATAAGTTGCATAAATGAGAATCATTTTTTTTTGGCTTTCTCTTTTTTTCTACTTCTTTATATTGTTGTAGAGGTGTATCCATGTCTAGAGCATCATTTCTTCTCAATTGTGCATGTGATCTTACTATCCTTTGCAAAGGCAGGTCCTCTGTAATAACAAATAAAAGGCTTCAATTAAAAACATATTATCATAATTGGGGTTAATTTAAAAATATATTCATTATTGTTACAAGCATTCCAATACATTAAAAAACATAAACATGATGCTCTTTACCTTGTCCAACCAAATCATCTTGCCTAATAGCTTGAACCTCAACACGCTCATCCTCTACATCCCCTGCAACTGCAGTACAAAATGTTTTATTAATCCCAACACATTATAATTAAATTTTTATTACTACGCCAAATTCAATTTAATATGTTTGCTTGTATTAGATATTCAATATTAATCAAAATTCGAATAGAAAATGTATACCTTGAGTACTACAATTCACATTAGAATCAATGCCTCCATCGTGCTTAGCTGGTGCAGTATCAATATCGGCAGGCTACTTTCCAATGTAAATAATTAGTGCATTTATCGACAATATATACATATAAATACAAGACAAATATTGATAAATGTTAATCATTTGGTTTACTACATATAAATACTAAGAAATGTTAATCATTCAGTTTACTACAAGACAAATACTGAGAAATGTTAATCAATTGGCTTATTTACCTGATCAACAGATCCAATAGAAGAACCTTGTGCACTCATTGCTCGGTATCGTTCAGCCATGACTTTATAGCCTTGTTTGTAGCCTATTTTTTGTCCTCTTCTGTAATCAGTTTTTTGAACTCCAAGGCCTGCATTTTTTATTGGTATCATGAATTTTTATTGTAGTGAATTTCATCAAAACTAAATTGATTTCAATTTAATTATAAATATTTGCATACAATTTTTCATTTACTAATACTTACAACTCGTGTAGCAAGTTTTGAATATCCACCCGAGCCAAGCCTGTGTTGCCCGTGCTTTTGTTTTCTTATTGTTGTTGCCTTTGTTGTGTCAGGAAACCTATGTGATTTTTGAAGTATGTTAGATCACATAAGTACAAAGAGTAAATAGTACATAATTTTATTATTAACCTTATCACGTACCTTCTTTCCTCGGGTGATACTACATAACTAAGAAAACTAAACTAAGCAAGCATGCAATATTTTGTCTAAGCATGCATAACACAGTAAACTAAATAACATGCATAGCATTAAAACAAATGAACTCATAACACATTATTTGTTCTCGAGGAAACCCTGGCCAAGGGAAAACCCCGGTGGGGATGGTACCCACAAAGATCCACTAATCAAAAGTATCCTATTAAAGGTGTTGACCCTGTTAGGAGCCTATTACATGCATATAGTGTCTCAGTCCTGATTAAGGGACTATAGGCCTTGTTAGAAGCCTCAACCCTGCTAAGAGTTGGTAGTACAAAATATGATTACTAGATGAGCTCACCGCCCAAACAAGTAATGTACAATGTTTACTGATTACAATATAAGTCAAGGTACATAAACTTATACTACTTGCAACTTCGCATCAATATCTCTTTACTTGCTTTTTCACTATCGCTATTACAACTTCATCTATCTTTACAATTACATCATTACATCTCTTTATACAAGTTATTAAGGCTAATAACTCTTATAGTCGGCTTGTCATAAGTACTATAAAAAATATATCTTTACCCAAGGGTTAACATCTAGGATTTCATCCCTTTATATTGTTAAGACATTATTTTGATAAACAAAATAATCCCTTAACTCTTTACCAATTTTGTCTTCATATTCTATCCTGTCAGCTTAACACTGTCTTCAGTAAAACTATCATAACTTATTTTCATACATGCCATACTGACTTGCACTCTTAGGTGAGTCTTCTATAGTCACCATAGTATCTATGTTCAAGTGTGCAAGCATTGAACTTACTCTAATCAACATTGCTAATCAAAACTGTCTCTGGGTACACCTGCAAAAACACTGTCTCATACTTAGACAATTTTGCATTGTGCTCTGTCATACTTGCTCTCTATCCTGTGCGATCTTCATGTAGATCATATGTTTCCATAATGACAACATCTAAAATATCTAACTCAGCCAAATTGCCAACATTCTATCCATCAAATAAGTTGTAATGAACAATGCAGACCTTCTTGTTGCTTATAAATTTAAATAAATAATTAGATTTGCAATCATCTTATTAATTAAGGAAATACGTTGGTGAAAGTGCAAGTGCTTCCAGACATGACATTGGGAATGTCATTGTGTGGTAGACACTAGACATAGACTGAATAATGTTACACATTTTCCAGACTCCAATTACAATCATAACATGCCATTGAAAGGAACAAAGCTACTATGCATATTAAAAAAATGAGGTAATAAGGGATTCATTTGACTAAGCAGTTCAAGTGGATTATGCTTTCAAATATTTTTGTACCCTATACCAAAACCCTCATTTTAGCACATGCAGACATGATGCTATAAAAATTTGCAAATGTGATCTAAGAAATTTTGAATCCAATTTTCTTTTATTATGAATCTAAGTGAACTCTTTCTTAACCGGTTGTTACCTATCAACTTGAACTTGAAACATTTTAAATTGCACGTTAGGATGTAAGATAAAAGGATAAACCTAATTCACTTTTTTTATCATCCACAAGCTTTTAATGCAATTTGCATTATGGCTTGAGGAGCTTTCTAGTGTTTCATTGCATCATTAACTTAACTTACATTAGTATATGTATTTGGTACTAAATTAGGCATTTTGTATAGTTGCTTTTTGTCTTTAATGCTTATTCTAGTAAAAAAATAGGCATATTGTATGATTGTTTGTTGTCTTTAACCCTTGTTCAAAATTGTTATATTACACCCTAAGGATTTAACCAAATGAGGTGATCCTTGCTTAGAAAACTACTCAAATGTGTTCATCAACATTGTTTGATGTGTTAATCTCATGTGCTAAGGTGCAATATAAACAATTTTTAGACAATTAGAACTTCGCAAATAATTTTGTGTGTAGAAGATTCTAGTAGCAATGTTCACTTTTATGGATGAATGCTCATCTTTATGGAGATTGATTCAATCCAAAATATAAGAAATATTAATTTATGATTTGTTAAAGCATTATATCAAATGTGAAATTAAAGAACAACTTAAGTCTCTAAGCAATAATATTTAATTAAACATCACTAATTCATATACAAAGCTAAGATCTTATTTATTTTCTATATTTTTTACAAAATTGTGTTTATACATTTCAATCACCATTCCAACTCATCAATTTATAATTATTTGCTCACTTATGTTAAGTTCATTGCTTAGTGTGATCGGTGCAAAACTAATATGTTTTGAAAGGCGTAGATATTCAAATGTTAGTTTAATGAGCATATTCCTAACTTATAGAGAAAACTATTTGCAAAGACACTCAGATAGAGCTTAAACGGGAGCACCCTATGGCCGTTTGATTTCCTCTCGCTTTAGGGATGTGGGTGTGCTCTCAAAACACATGGAGCATGTCCCTAATGATGATTAGGGGGGATTTGGATCATTCAAGGACCATGGATACTCTATATTGGCACAGAATCAGGTATGGAAGACCTGATTTGCCCCTAGAGCCCAAAGAACCAAAATGAAGCTGAGATGCAGATTAAGCTACATGATGCTTATGCTAAGATTAATTTTAGACCAAATAGAGATCTGATATGATGAAAGAAGATATGCAAAACAATAAATGAAACTAAGATTCGTCCATTATTCCAAACTAATATGTGTTAGAAAGCTTGAAAAATAATGAAATCTAGCAATTAGGATTGATTATGCTAAAGCTAGAACTAAATTAGCATGATAATAATGCATGAAGATGAATAACTAAGCTAATGGATTTCTCTTGGAAGAGAGGTTATTTATAGGATTTTGGGAAGGGCTTGGGTTAGGATGAAGACTCAGGGTTAGACTCAAGGTCATACTCAGGGTTTGGAGTAGAGTTAGGGGTAAGGTTAGGTTTACCTCGGGTTAGGGTTTCTCACACGTGTGAGAAACACTAGGGAAGTCTGCAAGGGGAACAAGTGTGGAAGAAGTGACACAAGTCTCTTTATGAGGCTGTAAGAAGCCTTAAAGAGGGTGTAAGAGGCTTAAATGAGTGTGTAGGGATCATTGAGGGAAAGGTTTGACCAAGAGTCAAAGAGGACTTGGATTAGGCTAGGAAATGTAGGAAACATCTCCTAAATAGGTTTAGGGAAGATTGGAAGGATTTAGGAAAGGTTAGAAGATTCTAGGCTTTTGGGGCTTTAAATAAATATAAAATTTATTTAGGGAATGTGACATCATTTATTGAATATTGATTCAATAAACAGAGGAAAATCATTTAAGTTTGATTTAAATGCTTTGGGGAGAGATTCTTTAATTAAATATGCTTAATTAAAATAAAGAGATTTAATGGCATAAAAATATATTAATTAATTAAATAATTAATTAATTAGTAAATGATGATGTCATCAGGGTTTTTAGGAAAATAAAAATACTTTTATTTTCTAATGGATTTTTAGGTGTCTACATTTTTCCCCTCTTTGATGTGATGCCACAAGTGGCGTGGCATAAAAGACAAGAAAATAAGATTCCCTAGGTTAGAATATAGAGGAAAGGGTGGATAAATAACCAAAATTCTAAGAGAAAACATGTCTGAATGCAATATGATGTGAGATGTAAGGTGCAGCTATATGATGGATGCAAGATCCAAGATTTAATCTATATGTTGTTGGATGGGGGGATTTAGGGAGCTCCATGCTTTGGATTTTTTGAGAGCACAACCTAGTTTGATATAGCTTAGCTAGAGACCTGCCAAGGTTATGAAAGAACAAAAGGCCTTTTCACCAGCGTTGCATAGGACTGACACAAAAGAAAGCATGCAAAGGGTTGCCCCAACATCACACATGAAACCCAAAGGAGGCATGGTGGAGACGATGCTGGAGAAACCACAAATACACAACTAACTCATAGGTAGAAGAAAAAGATCAAAAGACCTTACCCTAGATTGTCCTCATTCGAAGCACACAATGATATAAAGGATCGTGGTGACTTTGAGTTGAGGACAACAAGAAGCTGTAAAAGATTAATAGGACCCAAAGGAAAAAATTCAAGGTCAAAATGATAACTCCAAAAAGACATCCTTTTCCAAGGAGAGAGATTAATTTGATTGATAGTGGGAAGATTGGTCTGAACATGTGGAAGGATACATCGACATTGACCTGGTGTGATTGGTGGAAGATTAGGCCTGACAGGAAGGATACATCTATGTGGACCTATGATTAGGCTTAGGCCAGACAATACAGAAGCATACATCTGTACGAACCTGATGTTGATGGGGAGAATGTTGTGTTGTTGATTGGCAAATGATGCAGTTTCAAAGATAGTCATGATTATCAAGGATATTCGACAATTGATGTTGTTGAAGTACAAGGTTGAATGGGACAAGATTTTTGATCAAATTTTGTTGTAGGACTGATGAGGATATGTACAATAGGACGCGATAATTATGTACATGAACGGGGAGAGATTTACAATGGCTATGTACATAAGCTTGAGATTAGGATGTACAAAGAACCTAGGGATGAAGCTGAAGCTCCAAAGATATGCAAGATGGTGCCCCAGTTGGGCTGGAAAGCCAAGATGGACTGGTGATGGATGATGTGTCCTAAAATGACATAGATTTGGAAATGATGCATCCCAACGATGATGATTGGATTGACATCAAGGCTAGCTTGCTACAAGACTAGGAATGAGACTAAGGATGTGATGGGATGGATTGGCTTGATCTTGGATGTTGAAATAGCTAGAGGATATGGATAGGATTAGAAGATGTCAAAAGACTGCTAGGAATAGTTGGATATGGATGAATGGCATTGGATTGCATGGGGGTATCCTATAGCTAGATACTAATGACAAGGGAAGTACTAGGTGATGGAAAGATGGAGGAAATGCTTAGGGATTAATGCTGGAGGGAAATGCTTAGGATGAGTGTTGGAGGAAAATGCTTAGTATTTGGATGATGGAACTGCTGGGAGATTTGGATGGAGGAAGATTTAAATTTGGATGGAAGAACTACTTAGGATTGGAGGATTTTCTAGGAAACTTGGATAGCGGATTTTCTTGAGGATTGAATAGAGGAAGATTTGGGGAGATTGGATGGTAGATTTTCTTGAGGATTGGAAGATGGATGCTGGAGGAACTGCTGAGGGATTTGGATAGAGGAATGCTTGGGGATTTAGATGGTGGATTTTCTTGAGGATTTGGAAAGAGGAATGCTCAGAGATTTGGATGGAGGATTTTCTTGAGGATTTGGAAAGAGGAATGCTTGGGTAGATTTGGATGGAGGAATTGCTGAGAGATTTGGGATATAGAAGATTTTGGATGAAAGATAGTCTCCAAGGAATATGTCACCAATGAATAAGATGCCCCCTACTTAGGATAGTTCATGTATTTTAGAGGCATTAGGATGGGGTATGATTGGATGCAAGATATGCTGACAAGAGGATGAGGAAGGCAAATGGAAACTGGGATGAATGGATGTTGAAAGATGCCCAAAAGCATGTATACCTAGCGGTCTTTGTTTTATCATCAAGATCTAAAGGAGGATGAGATAAATGGGATGGAGGAGATGATGTATAAGATGTGATAAAAGGGAATGGACCCCAATTGTAGAGAGGAATTGGGGGCTCGGGGACCTACACATGACACCTATTTTCCAAGTTTTCATCATGGTACTTGTCCAAGGTGCTTGAATTGCTAATTTTTCATGATATGGATGAATGTTTTTTCTTTTCTTTTTTGATATTTTTCTCTTGATTTTTCCAATTTTTATGGATTTTTTTGATTTTCTACTAAATTTTTGTTGATCTTTTGATTTTTTGATGACTCTCTAATTTGGTGTTGTCATGTTGCTGACTTTCTGATTTTGCTGACCTACTGATTTCTCTGATTTGTCACTGACTTTCTAATTTATCATTGACCTTCAGATTTTTCCAGATGTTGGTACAACTTTATTGGGATGGATGGATTATGCAAAGGCATGGATAAGATGTGATAGATAGGAGATATGGTGGTAGAAAGTGTTCGGATAGAAATATGGAAAGTGAACATGACAGGGGGATGTTGTCAAGACCAATATTGGCACATGTTGTGAGGAAGGTCGATGAAGTGGATGGGTTTTGGAAGATAGATGCAGAAATGATGGAGGATTTGTGCTAGGAGATTTTGGGACATAGGGACCCAAAATTGATTTAGGAGATGGAGTAGAGGAATGATTAGTTGGTGGATTGGCAACCTTGGATTCCATTGTGGATATTTCTTTTAGATTCATTACATCTTTTTCCTTTGGGATCCACATCATCTTTATTTTTAACTTTGGTGGGCCTTTGTGGCCATTGGTATGCATCAGATTTTGTTTTTTCTTTGTTGGGCCTTTGTGGCCATGTAGTGGATTTTTCTTGTGCTTTGTTGGGCCTTTGTGGCCATAGGGATGCTTCAAATGTTTCTTTTGCTTTGATGGGCCTTTGTGGCCATTGGGATGCATTGGATTACTTGATTGGATTTTGCTTTGGTTGAGCATGTCATTTAGACTGGACATATAAATCTTTGGATTTTTGTGGATATTTCCCTTTATACATCTTGGATATGGCATCCAAATTGCAAGAAGCATTGGAAGGAATATGAGGAGCTATGTGGGATGGAGGAAATATGGATGGAGAGATGGAAGGAGATTGGTAGATAGGATATGTGGGAATGTGCCTTTGTTGATCCTGACTAGGGATGTTTGGATTTTGGATGAAGGATTGAGTAGGATAAGATGGGGGATGATATTTTGGGATGTAAGGTCCCAAAATGGATTAAGTATGTATAGGATATGTGCTAGAAGATTTTGGGACATAGGGACCCAAAATGGATTTGGATAATGAAGGAGGAATGTGATAGGTTGTTTTGGGTTCCAATGATGGAGGAGGAGGAATTACATTGTATGCTTTAGAGGGATGATGGGAAGATGAAATGGTGGTTTTGGATATGTGCTTGAATTTAGCTTTATCTTTACAACCATTTCTAGAGGAAGTGCCTTCTTTGGATGTGTGACCAATGCCACATGATTTTGGATGTTTCTTATCCTGAATGGGCTCTAGATTTCCTTGTTCATGAGCGCCCAAACCTTTACCTTGATAATTCCATTTCTTGAGCATTTTATCCAAACAAGGATATTTCTAACTTGGGGAATAAGATAAACATCTAGTATCTACTATCATGGTGGAAGATATGGAACTTATTGCTTCTACTTCAAGTGGACTACCTTTGACAAATGTAAGTGGACCAAGATGATAGAGTGATGGTAGCTGAATAGTTTTGATTGGAGGATCCTCAAGTGTAGAGGATAGGATGATGGGATCTTGACTAGGATTGGGGGATGGTAATGGATCTTCAAATGGAGGAATTGGGATGATAGGATCTTGGATTGGAAGATTTTGGATGATAGGCTCTTGTATAGGAAGAATTAGGATTGTGGAATCTTGGATTGGAGGAATTGAGCTAATAGGATCTGGGATTGGGAGTGATGGAAGTAATAAAACATGCAATAGAAGAAGTGAATGAATTGGATCTTGATTTTCTTTGATGGGCACTTCAACATGCTTTTGGAAAAGATCTTGACATGATAAGATTTGTGTAGATAGAGTGTTGGGGGATGTATGGATGGATTCTTCAGATGGAGTAATTTGAAGGATGGGAGATTTTGCAATTGTGATGGTAGGAAGAAGGGTGAGCTCATGAGGTTCTTTGGATGTGCTTTGGATAATGCTCAGAGGAGGAGAAGTGGATGGATATTTGGTGAATTCAATGCATAGGAATGACTCAATGATGTTGGGAGATGGAAGAGGATCAATGAGTGGTACATATGGAAGAAGGATAACAAATGAGGGAGGTTGATGGGGCTCATCAATGATGGCTTCACATGAAGGATTGAGATGGCATGTCTCGTCAGTTGTAGGAATGGGATTTTTTGTTGGCTTCCTTGTGAAACTCCTTGGAGACTTCCAGATTGGAGGAGGTGATGGACTAGAATGTGTAGAAGATGGGGATCTAGGATAGTTCACACATAGAGGTGGGGCAAAAGATTGTGAACTTGCTTGGGGGAATGATGGTGTAGATGAGGAATTGGATGATGGCATGACTAGATAGTTCACATAGGTAGGTTTAGAGGAAGCTTGTGAACCGATTTGGCTATTTGGTGAGGTAGGAATGATGGATTGAGGTATGAGATATGAAGCAGATTGAAGGGTTCTTTCTTTTTGTGGGAGGGGATTTGTGGCAATCCGGTTTAGAATAGAAGATGTTGGATTTAGATAGGATGGTGGATTAGGGTAATGGATTGGAAGACTAGGATTTGGGATTTGAAAATGATTTGGAGGATAAGGGGATGAAGGATTTGGACAAGGGATGGGAAAACTAGGATTTTGGTTTTGAAAATGATTTGGAGGATAAGGGGATGGAGGATTTGGATAATGGATGGGAAGACTAGGATTTTGGTTTTGAAAATGATTTGGAGGATAAGGGGATGGAGGATTTGGATAAGGGATGGGAATGCTAGGATTTTGGTTTTGAAAATGATTTGGAGGATAAGGGGATGGAGGATTTGGATAAGGGATGTAACTTGGAGTGTTTCTATGGTAAGATGGTGATTGGGATATGAACATAGAAGGGGATGGAGGTATGAATTGAGGATGTATATGGAGGATATGTAGGTTTAAGATAGGAAGAAGGTATGGATGAATATGATAGTGGATTTCCCTTGTCAAAGGTAGGATAAGGAGTGTTAGTGGGTATGCATGAAGGCATGGTAGGATAATTTGGAGGAATGATTGGATTTTGGGGGATGTTTGGAGAAAACTTACTAAGATTTTCAAAATACACATCATGATCTACAAGGCTTTCATCATCATCAGGATAAGATGGATTAAGAGGAGAGACATAATAACCAAACTCGTCATAATAGTTTTGAGACATGCTAACTTGCAGATGAGTTGGATAGGAATGAAGGATGGAGAGAGATCTGGAAGAATAAGGCTTAGATTGGGATGATTGACAAGATCATACTAGGATGACAGGTTTCTGCAAGCTTGTATGACTACTAGATTGTGGAGGATCTTGGAACTGACATGGTGAAAGATATGTGTAGATTTCTTCATTTGTATGTGTTTCAACAAATGTTTTGCATTGAGTCTGAAACTTTGAAAAACACATCGCGCAGTACTACCTAAGGGAAGGTGAGTATCTAAATCCTTGCCCACATCTTGATACCCTCTAAAAGGGGATACATATGGTGATTATCTTAAGGTGATCTAGTAAACCCCTTACGTCGGTCCTTGCACAATGATTCTGATACCTTCAGATGTAGATAGGGTGGTCTCTACTTTAACAATTTTTTAGTTGTTCCATGGAGTCCTCCCAATTGGTTTGTATGTGCGTGACTCACTTAAGAGCCTAATTGACCATTCTAGAATCATATGGATTATTCACCTACCATGGGCTACCATCAACATGCATCATTCGAGCTTGAGGGGATGTAAGATAGATTTTTCTCAGCACTTTATTTCTATAAAGGTCAGGGAAGGTACCAGTTTGAGGTCGTTCTCCAGAGAGGAAGCAATTTTCTCCCTGGATAGGCCTCTCTAAAAGTAAAATAGGTGAACTTGTCTGAGTTCAATTATTTTACATTACTTAGATTAACAAGGATTTTTAGAAATGGGAAACTCCTAGATGCACATCATAAAGATTCTTTTCCCAAATTGATTTAAGAGTGTTAAATTGAAAATTTTGAAGACACAAGTGTTTAAGACTTTGATTTGTTCTTTCTCTCTTCAAAAAGTAAAACTTCAAGAGATTGCAAGTTCTTTGTTTTGGGAATTCAAGATTTGATTTGCGTATTGCTTAAGAACTTTGAAATGAGCTTTGTTTTGATTTTAAGTCATTCAAGATTGAGTTTTATTTGTTTTGAACTAAATTTGAAAGAGGAAGGAATAGAGATTCTTTTATTTCACTATTTAATTCACTCAAGATTGTGTTTGATTTGGACTCAAAGTAAAAATGACTCCTTTGGACCTTTGGTTTTTCATTCAAGATTTTGTGTGTTAGTTTGTATGTTTTATACCCAAAATAGATTCCTAGATTTGGTTTGATGCATGAAACTTTGAAAAGCATTCATGGTTTTGCAACATGAATTTTTTTTCAACCAAGAATAAAGAACTTAGGATGATTTAGAAACATTTAGGAATGCTTAGGACTTTTAGGAACCAATTAGGAAAGTTTTAGCAAAGATTTGGTTTATTTTCTTCCTAGTTTGCATGAGACTTTTAACAAAAACTTTGAGATATTGAAAATGAAGTTTAGCTTTTATTGATGCATTGAGTTTGATCTAGGACCATTTGAATTCATTTTAGGATTGATTTGAAACCCATTAGATTTGAAGTGCAAATTTGAAGTTCTTTTTAAGCACCCAAAATGTCAAGTGTTCCTAACTTGCATATATGACTCTTAAAAACCTTAGATTTGCAAGAAAAAGGTTCTTTTCAGCCAAATTTAATTCCTTAGATGTGATTTTGAGTGTTTTAGGACCAATTAGGAATTACTTGAGTTGGCTAGGATTGTTTAGGAAACATTTAGGAAAAACTTGCAGATTCTTTGATTTAATGCATTCAAGAGTGTGTTTAATGTTTGCATTAAGAAACCAAATGAAGTTTTTGAAGTTCCTAATTGATAAAAAAAATTTGATGATCATTAAGGCCTTAATTTTTTATTATTTTTATTCCTTCCAAGGGTACCTACAGAAGATGGTGTTAAAAACTTGAAACAAGTAGTCAAGAGGGCTTGAAAACCCCTAGAAACCCCCAAAAAACAACTTTTTCTTGGCCTAAGGCCTTACAAGACCTCCCTATTTTCCATATGAGTAAAAAGGATAGGGTATTCTGAGGTCTTTACTTTTATGAGTATTGGGTAGGCCTATTATGAGTAAGGATTCTTTATAGTACAAGCGAACAGGGCCAGTGGGCCAAAAATAAGCCGAAAAGGCCTAGAAAGCTCCCATACGAGTTGTGGGAGGTCCTAGTATGAGTCAAGGTCCTAGCTCATATGATAAATTATCCTAGGGAGTTTACTCATATAAGTATTCACCTATAACAGGGCACATTTTATGAAAACATGAGTTTTTTTCTTGGAAAACCCTAAAAAATGCAGTTTTGAAAGTGTGTAGGGTTCCACCAGGCATGCCAAAATGTGATCGGTGGAAACCTAATCTGTTTTGAAAGGAATAGAAATTCAAAAATTAGTTTAACAAGCATATTCCTAACTTATAGAGAAAACTATTTGCAAAGACACTCAGATAGAGCTTAAACAGGAGCACCCTATGGCCGTTTGATTTGCTCTCGCTTTAGGGATGTGGGTTTACTCTCAAAACACATGGAGCATGTCCCTAATGATTATTAGGGAAGATTTGGATCATTCAAGGACCATGTATACTCTATATTGGCATAGAATCAGGTATGGAAGACCTAATTTTCCCCTAGAGCCCAAAGAACCAAAATGAAGCTAAGATGCAGATTAAGCTACATGATTCTTATGCTAAGATTGATTTTAGACCAAATAGAGATGTGATATGATGAAAGAAGATATGAAAAACAATAAATGAAACTAAGATTCATCCATTATTCTAAACTAAGATGTGTTAGAAAGCTTGAAAAATAATGAAATCTAACAATTAGGATTGATTATGCTAAAGATAGAACTAAATTAGCATGATAACAATGCATGAAGATGAAGAACTAAGATAATGGATTTATCTTGGAAGAGAGGGTATTTATAGGATTTTGGGAAGGGCCTAGGTTAGGATGAAGACTCAGGGTCAGAGTCAGGGTTTGGGGTAGAGTTAGGAGTGAGGTTAGGTTTACCTTGGGTTAGGGTTGCTCACACATGTGTGAGAAACACTAGGGAAGTGTGCAAGGGGAACAACTATAGAAGAAGAGACATGGGTCTCTTTATGAGGTTTTAAGAAGCCTTAAGGAGGGTGTAAGAGGCTTAAATGAGTGTGTAGGGCTCATTGAGGGAAGGGTTTGACCAAGAGTCAAAGAGGACTTGGATTAGGCTAAGAAATGTAGGGAACATCTCCTAAATAGGTTTAGGGAAGATTGGAAGTGTTTAGGAAAGGTTAGAAGATTCTAGGCTTTTGAGGCTTTAAATAAATATAAAATTTATTTAGGGAATGTGACATCATTTCTTGAATATTGATTCAATAAAGAGAGGAAAATCATTTAAATTTGATTTAAATGCTTTGGGGAGAGATTCTTTAATTAAAGATTCTTAATTAAAATCAAGGGATTAAATGGCATAAAAATATATTAATTAATTAAATAATTAATTAATTAGTAAATGATGATGTCATCAGGGGTTTTTACGAAAATAAAAATACTTTTATTTTCTAATGGATTTTTAGGTGTCTACACTTAGCCCTATATTTATTTATGTACATGGATTTTTATTTCCTTATGCTTGAGTACATGTGAAGATTTTATCATAAAATCAAAATTTGAAAGACATTTTTTGAATGATTAAGATAAGAAAGTAAACATGATAGTTGTTGGCAAACTCCTTTGCAATGTTTCACTAAGTGGCTCAAACTTGTCTAATGGATAATGAAAAAAACTTCAATAGTTGGAGATATCACTGCTATATTAGTAACCTTCTACGATTGAGAGGAATAAGTCCTTCGTATGATTTAATTTGAGTTTTTGAGATATGTTTTTAATTAAGAAATATATTCAAGACACTTAGAAAAAAAATTACAAAGAGAAACCTTGGACAAGAGACATAATAAAATCACCTAATCTTCTCAAGAATGGAATGTAATAAAAGTGGCATAAACAAATATTGACACAAAGTTCAAAAGCTTGTATCCACAATAATAACTAAAAATATTATCAATTACCCTTTTTGACATGTAAGAAAATCAAGAATTGATCATGTTATGGCCTCAACACACACCCCATATTTTCACATAGCAAATTTGGGGACTCGCTTTTGTTTCCTTTGGTTTCATTTCTCTTTTGTGGGTTTTTTTTTCTTTCGTGTCCCTCTCACTCCTTTTTTTTGTTTGGGCCTTGAACTTGGTGTTTTTTATCTTTTTTATCCTTTGTCCTAAAGATTTCTTCAACCCTGGGATCCTACATTTGAAGTCCGTTTCAATTCTATTTTTTTCCTTCATGTTTCATGTTTCTACAAATTTGTGGGTCTTAGAGAGATTTTGTGAATAGATCCCAAAGTCCAATGTCTTCTTGGGGCCTCTCACTCTCCCTCTCACTCTAGTTCTCCCCTTGCACCCCCCACCCTTCTCTCTATTAGCCTTTGGACATTGGGTGGTTTGAAAATCTTGGAATCAAATCCTAAAGTCCAAGTTTCTATCAAACTTTCACACTTACACTAATTTCATTTATTATAGGTACTTTAAATTTAATTCCACATGTATTTAATAGATTTTAATTAACTTTTTTTCATTTTGAATCCAAAATTTGAATTTCTTATGCATGTGATGGGTAAGTGCACAAAGATGGTGTGTAAAAATGGAGGTACAAGTGGACACTTTTTTCTTGAAATCAGGCAAGCCTAAACTTGGAAGAGAAATTTGAGAGTCATGCACTAAAAATTAGAAGATGTGCAAAAAAAAAGAATTGTGGTACTATGTTAGAACCAAGGATGTTTCTTATGTTTCTCTTAAGGAAGATGACCCACTCAAATTTCAAGGTACCCTCTCCACCAATGACCAAGTTACTAATGCTTGTTCATCAGATAAGGATTCTGATTTGCATTCTGGATCTTCATTTTACATTGATCAAAATGATTCCTTAGTCAATCAAATGGGTAAATCAGCTATGGTTCAAACTCCATTGTCTCCTAAACTAAAGGTAGCTATGCCTAAAACTAGAGGTAAGAAGTCTAGAGCAACTAAGGATTTGGAAGAAATAGAAGCTGGTGTTTAGTCAACCTTGGATGGAAATTTTTACACTTCAAAAAGATGTTTGACAAGGAGAACTAAGTATTCTCCTTGTCCATAATGAGGATCGTCTCTTGGAATGTCAGAGGCATTAACACCTCTGACAAGAGAACTAGAATCAAGCAAAGGCTTGATTCTTCTCAAAGTGATATTATTCTTCTTCAAGAAACTAAATTGTCTATTGATAATTTTAATACCTCTGTGGGTAGATGGGTTACCTGGAAGAGTTCTTCTATCCTAGCTAATGGTGCTTTAGGTGGCCTAGCTGTTCTGTGGGATGCTAAGAAAGTTTCTCTATTCCCTCTTCAAGAAGGTGCTAATTAGCAATTAGTTAGTGTCAAGCAATTTAGTATATCCTTTTTTATAATTAACATTTATGGGCCAATGTCAACATCAGCTAAGTTGCATCTTTGGCTATCATTAACTGACACTATTCAAAAATTCCCGAATTGTAAATTCCTTTTAGCTGGGGATTTTAATGCTACATTGGGTCCAAATGATAAGAAAGGGGGAATTAATCCTCCTGCTCATGTAGTATTTGATTTCAATAATTTCATTTACGATAATGACCTCTTTGACATTATACCTTCAAATGGGTCCTATACTTGGACTAATCGTAGATCCGATTTTTTGCAAATTATGGTCAGGTTGGATAGATTTCTCTGTGCCTAGTTTGGAAGTTGGAAAATTTTTCTTTATCTTTGAATATATTGCCATTTTCTAACTTGGATCATTTCCCTATTTAGTTACAAGTTGACTCTTCTAATATTTCTACCTCAGTTTTTGGTAAATCTTCTTTTAAATTCGAATCAGTTTGGTTTAGACACTCTCTTTTTTATTCTCTTTTGAAGCAGTGGTGGCTATCTGCCCCTCATGAGAATGGGACTATGATGTTCTATTTTTTCAACAAAATGCAATTCATCAAAAATTTGATCAAGGCTTGGAATATTAACGTGTTTAAAAATATTTTGGATTAAAAAAGAAAAGTGGAAAAGGATTTGGCTAAAATTAACCACCATATTATAACCAGTGGGTTAGATCCTCAATCTTTTGAGAAACATAAACTCTTTCAAGATGAGTGGGATGAACTTTGTGCTAGGGAAGAAGAGTATTGGAGACAAAAGTCTCATGAGCTTTGGCTACAATCAGGTGATCAGAACACCAAGTTTTTTCATGTCTCAGCCAAGCATAAGAAATTAGTTAAGTCAATTTTTTCTATTAAAGATGAGTATGGGAATGTATTCTCTGACATTGAGAATATCAAACAAAAAGGAGTTAGGTTTTTTTTGAACTTTTTGTCTCCCCCTCCATCTCCTCAGCTTGATGACAATAGGTTGAATGATCTTCTTAATGTAATACCCTCTTCCCTGTCACAGCCTAGGACAATCTTATACTGATGGCTCCCTTTACCCTCTCAAAAGTCAGAACTATAGTCTTTTCATTATCTCCTGACAAGGCTCCTAGTCTGGATGGTTTTATAGGGCAATTTTTCCAAAAATGTTGGGAAGTTATATGTTTTGACCTATTGGCAGTCCTAGAGGAATCTACGAAGAACTCAACTATGTTAAAATGCTTCAATACTATGAATCTTGTCCTTATCCCTAAGAATAGTGACCCTTAGACCTTTTTCGATTTTCATCCAATCTCTCTTTGTAACACCATTTATAAAATCATCACTAAAGCCATTTACTTACGACTCTGACATATTATCCCAAGAATTATTTCTCTTGAACAAGGTGGTTTTGTTCCTAGTAGGGAAACTACATATGGGGCTTTCTTGCCCATGAAACCCTTCATTCCATTAATTTCCATTCCATTCCTTCATTTGTCATTAAGTTGCATCTGATGAAGGCTTATGATAGGTTAAATTGGTCTTTTCTCTTAAAGGTCTTACTAAAATTTGGTTTTTCTAAGAAATGGTGTAAGTGGATTAAGGTTTGTATTTCTGGAGCCTATTTCTCTGTATTAATTAATGGCCCTGTTAGGCCATTTTTCTATCATGCAAAGAATCCTTTGAAATGGCCTCATCCCTATAAATGATTTTTGGTTTGTATCCCGCCTCGTGCTCTTTATTGTTGTCACCAGGCTCTGGTCAAATTTGCGCATGCTAAATCATTAAATCCAAAAAGTTATTCAAAGTTTAAAGCCTGCTGGAAATTGTCAAAGTTCTACCACAGTATCGAAAACCCATAGTATTTTTGCAAATCCGTGATGTTTTCAACCTGTGTGTTGTTTTCAACCTTGTGCTTCCTATTTGGTTCACTTATCTTTTGGCATTAGAGACTCTGTGTGTTTTCGGCTTCCTTGTTTGCCTTTTGATCTATCAGAAATTCTTGTGTGTTTTCGATCTGTGTGAAAGCCCTATGTGTTTTCGACACTGCACTTCTGTCCTGATTGATGTGTTTTCTCTAATTGCGCAAGTCTGACCGGTGGTGGGTCCAGCTTCTTCCCTATTGGCTATCGCATGGCCACATGTCAGACTTTTCTGACATGTGATCATGCGACCGCTTGCCACGTGGTTGTGTGGGTCCCAGTCCTGTGCGGCTACCTGGCGGTCTTCTTTGCTAAGTGTGCAAGTGCGATGGTGGTGGGACCTAATTTTTTGAAGGCACAGAGGGTCCTGACATGTCAAAGGATCGATGGTTATCACATGATCGCATAGCCAAGAGCTAGGCTATGCACTTTTGCGACAACCATCTAATCCTCCGGATGGGTTTGGCTTCTTTGGCACTAGTTCCGGGGGGGACATGTGGCAGCCTGTAATTGGCTATTGCATGATCACATAGCCTAGTTTCTAGCTATGCGATCATGCGACCGCTTGCCACGTGTCCTCAGGGCCCAACAATAGTGTGATCCGGTTGCAGTTCCATGTCATGGAGGTAGTGACGTGGTGGCTTTGGGTTGGCCATCGCATGATCACATAGCCTTTCTCTCAGCTATGCGATCATGCGACTGGTCGACACGTGTCCTTATTTGCGGTTGTGAAGTTGTGCGGTGGCGGTTTCCATGGTGGTTGCAGTGGTAGTTTTTTTGTGGTGGTGTTAACTGGTGGTGATTAATGTTAGCAGGCTATCGCATGCTTGCATAGCCCACTTCTGGGCTATGCGATCATGCGATAGGGTGCCACATGTCCCTGTGGGCCCGTCTACGGTTGTTTGGTGGGCTCAGTGGAGGGTGCTGTCGTGGCAGTTTCTGGTAGGATCGTGTTGGTGGGAAGGTGAGTTTGAACGCGGGCTTGGGCTTGGATTCTCAGCGGTGATCATGACGGCAGGTGGGTGCAGGGTAGTGGTTTGTCGCATGTTTGAGTGGGCCAGTTCCATGGCTTGTGAACATGCAACAAACCCTCTTATGGTAGTAGTCTGGTGTCCGTGGTTAGGAGAAGGCAAGTGGATAGCGGGGGTCACATGTTTGCATAACCCATTTTTTGGTTATGCGATCATGCGACTAGGCAAGTTTGAAGACTGGTTTCCTACGGTGATGAGAGATGTGACCACGTGGCTGCGCTGCTGGGGGCAAATGATTAAAGGTTTATTTCTCGCTAAGTGCATGATAACTGTTGCAGTTTGAAGTTTGATTTTCTGAGTGATAGGGGGTACCATTGTTAGCGGAATTGAATGCAGATGTGACCCTGTTTGGTGGGTGGTGATTTGCAGTGTGGTCTAGGGTGCTTGGCAGTTGTTTGTAGGGGTGATTTTGTACCTGGTGTCATGTGGATTTTGGCTCGAGAAGTGTTTGCAGCTGGTGGATTTGATTGTTTGTGTTTTTTTGCTGTGGCTTGACCCCTGTCATGTCTGGTTTTATTTCTCGGTGGGGTTAGGTGATTTTGAATTTCAAAATGATCTTGCTTGCATTGTAACCCTGGTATAAAGAGAAATTTGTAATCATTTTGAGGGGCTGGCTGGAATTTCTTGACACAGGAAGCTAAAAGGCCAAGTGTGTATCCTTAGTCCAGGTTGTAACTTTTTTGCTTCTGTATAAGTACTAGGAGGAAAACTTATGTATCTTTTGCATATTGTCTATGGTATCACTAAATCAATTTGTAATACAGGGATTTGAAACCATACACTTAATATAGTTTCTCATTCTTGGATCTCTCCTTCAGTTGTTCTTGATGAATTTTGAGTTTTCTAACTCATTGCATTAGGTTACTCGTGTATGTGCTTTGTCTTTCAGCCCTGATCTAGGATTAGGTTAAATGCCTATGAGTAAAGCATAGATTTATTAGGTTCAGTCAAGAAGGATATCTACAAGCAGTGTAAGAGATATTTGACTATGTTTATGGCTTGGTTTCTTAGATGAATCTAGTAGTTGTTCTTGTATTTTAAGTCTGTTTTAGGTATGATGCCCAATGGATAAGGCACTGATCATAAGCTAGTATCCCTTGTGCTGATACATGTGTTGCATGATTGTTTACACTCTGTAGAAAAGCATTAAATCATTTACCTTTCCCATTCATGTTGGTGGTAGTAGTAAGATTTTCTCTCTAGTCTTTAGACTCACTCTGTGCAAATAGGGCTATTTGTACATGAATTGGCTTCATTGGGGTACAGGTTACCTGAAGGGGTTTGAAGGCTATTCCACACTAATCTATCTGTAGGATTTTGGCTTTATCATGAGGTGTCTTGGGTGTGCAGATAAGGAAATACCTGCTTGAGTGAATGTGGAGCTCAAAGAAAAAGGAGGATTTCTCTTCATCCTCATCAATTGGTGTGTTTTTCTTATCAAGCTTGAGTGCCTAACTAGTGTTTTAAGCCCAACTTTTCATTTCAAGCTCTGTCCTACAGGAAAAAGAGCCAACAAGATGGTGACTCTGCTGGGGAAGAAGTAAAAGATAGCAAGTTTTTCTACTTGGCTGGATCATCCCAGAGTCTGGTTAAAAGATCATAGAGTTAGATAGATAAATAAGCATTGGAAAAATTTTTCTCACCTAGTTGTGAGTGGCGGCTCTGATTTTCTCTATTTGATCAGTGTTCCTCCTGATAAACAGTGTGTTTACCTGGTGTAGCTTTGTGTTGGTTGGAAGAAGAAATAATATAACATTTCCCTCTCAAGGAGGTGGCGGCTTTGCATGACAAAGATATCTGATGGAGTTTCAAGGTGAGCTCTGGATCAGCCCTGCCTTCCAGCCAAAGGTCTTCTACTGCAAGATCTTTCCAGGTATTTCTCAAGTTTTAAATGTTCCTTATAAAGTGGTCAAGCACTAAAAGAAGGATAAGGTGTAAGCAGAGGTTAGCATACTTCAAGTTTTTTATTGCAGTTTGGCAAAATTATGTGGAAGTATTGTAGTAAGTTGTAATGGGTAAGTTTGAGGAGGAGCTTGCATTATTAGACCAGGGCATCCTTAGGAATTGCATAAGATTAGTCAGTTTGAAGGTGGGGTGTAGAAAGGATTTATCCATATCCTTGTTCTATGATAGATTCTATGAAGTATATGATGAGCTTCCTGAGGGTGTTGAGTTTCCTAAATTTGACTTCGTTGGTTTATTCCTGGAGCTTTATTTCCTTGAGTCAACCAATTGGTCAAATGCCTTGTGGGAGGACTATTATGTATGTGTCAGGGATTGGGTACTTGGTGATGCTGATCTTGACCTTGAGGATGCACTTAGGGCTTTGCTCTGTGGTGCTGATATTGAGAGTGATGAAATTTATGAAGGAGATGTGTCAGACGTTGACACTCTTTCTTGCAGTCATGAAAGTGATGCCTTTTCTCAGTATGGGGGGGAAAGTTTATGTAATCAGTTAGATGAGGAAGAGGAGAGGATAGATGAAAATATTACTGATGATTGTATGGCAGAGGATGATCTTCTTGAGGACAGCTGTTCACTTCACAGTGAACCAATTTTAGATTTGTTGTCTTCTGAGTATCTCAGATATTCAGGGGGGGATGGTTCTGAGTTCTTACATCCAACACACATTGATTTTGATATGGAGCATGAGTCAATAGGATTTGACTTTGACATGTGTGCCTCTAATTCTTTTGCTACCCCAGCACGACTAGATGGAAACCAGGTTGATGTTTCTCTTCCCACCTATCAATAATTTTTGGTTTTGTCAGATTCTGACATGATGCAGACTGCTCCTTTGTTTGGTGATGATGCCCCATGTGATGAGTTCCCTCAGTGTTTGCATGAAGATCAGTGTATCTTCTCCTTGGAGGTGCAAATTTATGGTATGAATGGATCCAGTAGTGATTGCATTGACAGTTTGATGGAGTTGGAGTATTTTTCTTTCCATGTGGACAGTAGAATTCCTGGGCTTGTTAACAAGATTGAGGATCATTTATGTTGCAGATCCTTCAGCTTTTCCCTTTTTGAATGCAACATGCATGTGCCACAGCATTTTCAAAATTGGAATGATTTCTTTTCTAGCCCTCAGGAGGTATGTGCTAAAAAATTTTGTTTCAAATTGTGGAAGGATGGATATAAGTTTGATCAGTCACATGGAAGCAGAATTTTCAGTTTGTCTCTGATTTGTGGAGATGAAAATTTCTTGTTTGACAGAGGCAAGGATTGATCATAGTTTTGGGGCCTTGAGCCTTTTGTAAATATTGTAAATCTGTGTATAGTCTTTCCCTTTTTCTACTGTGTGTTTCCCTTCCTGTTCCCTGCATTTTTTGGTTCCTTGTTTTGCCCAGTTGGTGGTCTGCTCTCCCAGTGATTCTGAATTCTCGAATGGGCACAAGTTACCCATCATCCCCAACTAGAGCCACTGTTAGGCCATTTTTCTATCATGCAAAGAATCCTTTGAAATGGCCTCATCCCTGCAAATGATTTTTGGTTTGTATCCTGCCTCGTGCTCTTTATTGTTGTCACCAGGCTCTGGTCAAATTTGCACATGCTGAATCATTAAATCCAAAAAGTTATTCAAAGTTTAAAGCCTGCTGGAAATTGTCAAAGTTCTGCCACAGTGTCGAAAACCCACAGTATTTTTGCAAATCCATGATGTTTTTGACCTGTGTGTTGTTTTCAACCTTGTGCTTCCTATTTGGTTCACTTATCTTTCGGCATCAGAGACTCTGTGTGTTTTTGGCTTCCTTGTTTGCCTTTCGGTCTGTCAAAAATTCCTGTGTTTTCGATCTATGTGAAAGCCCTATGTGTTTTCAACACCGCACTTCTACCCTGATTGATGTGTTTTCTCTAACTGCGCAAGTCTGACTGGTGGTAGATCTAGCTTCTTCCCTATTGGCTATCGCATGGCCGCATGTCAGACTTTTTTGACATGCGATCATGCAACCACTTGCCACGTGGCCATGTGGGTCCCAGTCCTGTGCGGCTACCTGGCGGTCTTCTTTGTTAAGTGTGCAAGTGTTATGGTGGTGGGACCTAATTTTCCAAAGGCACAAAGGGTCCTGACGTGTCAAAGGATCGATGATTGTCACATGATCGCATAGCCAAGAGCCAGGCTATGCGCTTTTGTGACAACTGTCCAATCCTCCGGATGGGTTTGGCTTCTTTGGCACTAGTCCCAGGGGGGACATGTGGCAACCTATAATTGGCTGTCGCATGATCGCATAGCCTAGTTTCTGGCTATGCGATCATGTGACCATTTACCACGTGTCCTTGGGGCCTGACAGTAGTGTGATCCGGTTGCAGTTCCATGTCACAAAGGCGGTGACGTGGTGGCTTTGGGTTGGCCATTGCATGATCGCATAGCCTTTCTCTCAGCTATGCAATCATGCGACCGGCTGACACGTGTCCTTATTTATAGTTGTGGAGTTGTGAGGTGGCAGTTTCTGTGGTAGTTGCGGTGGTATTTTTCTTACGATAGAGTTAATCGGTGGCAGTTAATGTTAGCGGGCTATCGCATGCTCACATAGCCCACTTCTGGGCTATGCGATCATGCGACAAGGCACCACATGTCCCTATGGGCCCATCTGCGGTTGTTTGGTGGGCTTGGTGGAGGGTGTTGTCATGGTAGTTTTTGGTAGGTCCATGCTAGCAGGAAGGTGAGTTTGAACGTGGGCCCGAGCTTGGATTCTCGGTAGTGATCATGATGGTAGGTGGGTGCAGGGTAGTGGTTTGTCACATGTTCACGTGGGCCAGTTCCATGGCTTGCGAACATGTGACAAACTCTCTTGTGGCAGTATTCTAGCATTGGCGGTTAGGAGAAGGCAAGTGGATAGCGGGGGTCGCATGTTCGCATAACCCATTTTTAGGTTATGCGATGATGCGACTAGGCAAGTTTGAAGACCGGTTTCCTGTGGTGATGAGAGATGTGACCACGCGGCTATGCTGCTGGGGGAAAATGGGTAAAGGTTTATTTCCCGCCAAGTGCATGATAACCGTTGCAGTTTGAAGTTTGATTTTTTGAGCGACAGGGGGTACCATTGTTAGTGGAATTGAATGCATATTTGACCCTGTTTGGTGGGTGGTGATTTGCAGTGTGGTCCAGGATGCTTGGTGGTTATTTGTAGGGGTGATTTTGTACCTGGTGTCATGTGGATTTTGGCTCGAAAAGTGTTTGCAGCTGGTGGATTTGATTGTTTGTGTTTTTTTTCTGTGGCTTGACCCCTGTCATGTCTGGTTTTATTTCTCGGTGGGGTTAGGTGATTTTGAATTTCAAAATGATCTTGCTTGCATTGTAACCCTGGTATAAAGGAAAATTTGTAATCATTTTGAGGGGCTGGCTAGAATTTCTTGACATAGGAAGCTGAAAGGCCAAGTGTGTATCCTCAGTCCAGGTTGTAACTTTTTTGCTTCTATATCAGTACTAGGAGGAAAACTTATGTATCTTTTGCATATTGTCTATGGTATCACTAAATCAATTTGTAATACAGGGATTTGAAACCATACACTTAATATAGTTTCTCATTCTTGGATCTCTCCTTCAGTTGTTCTTGATGAATTTTGAGTTTTCTAACTCATTGCATTAGGTTACTTATGTATGTGCTTTGTCTTTCAGCCCTGATCCAGGATTAGGTTAAAAGCCTTTGAGTAAAGCATAGATTTATTGGGTTCAGTCAGGAAGGATATCTGCAAGTAGTGTAAGAGATGTTTGACTATGTTTATGGCTTGGTTTCTCAGATAAATCTAGTAGTTGTTCTTGTATTTCAAGTTTGTTTTAAGTATGATGCCCAATGGATAAGGCACTAATCATAAGCTAGTATCCCTTGTGCTGATACATGTGTTGCATGATTGTTTACACTTTGCAAGAAAGCATTAAATCATTTACCTTTCCCATTCATGTTGGTGGTAGTAGTAAGATTTTCTCTCTAGTCTTTAGACTCACTCTGTGCAAATAGGGCTATTTGTACATGAATTGGCTTCATTGGGGTACAAGTTACCTGAAGGGGTTTGAAGGCTATTCCACACTAATCTATCTATAGGCTTTTGGATTTGTCACGAGGTGTCTTGGGTGTGCAGATAAGGCAATACCCACCTGAGTGAATGTGGAGCTCAAAGAAGAAGGAGGATTTCTCTTCATCCTCATCAATTGGTGTGTTTTTCTTGTCAAGCTTGAGTGCCTAACTAGTGTTTTAAGCCCAACTTTTCATTTCAAGCTTGGTCCTGCAAGAAAAAGAGCCAACAGGCCCATCAGCTAGTTTTTTTCCTTCAACCCAAGGTGTCAGGAAAGGTGATCCCTTATCCCCTTTTCTTTTCATCATTATGGATGAGGCTTTGAGTCATGCCATTAATGCATCTCACATTGTTGGGTTATGGATTGGTGTACCTATCCCTGATACTTCTATTTTGGTCACACATTATTTATTTGATGATGACACACTCCTATTTGGTAAGGCTTCCCTTCTGGAGGTTAAGAAATTTAGAAAGGTTTTGGATGTTTATTCTTCAGCCCCAGGTCAAAAAATCAACATTCATAAATCTAAGGTGTACCTTTTTAATACAAAACCAATAATAGCTGATAAAATTATCAACATTCTAGGTTTCCCTCTGGATGAACTTCCTTCTATCTATCTAGGAGTTCCTTTCTTCACAAGATCAAATAAAGAAACTTATTGGCATTCAGTTGTTAGTCGTATCAAATCCAAGGTTCTAGATTGGAAGGCAAGGTGGCTCTCACTCTTCGTTAGAATTTTTTTGATAAAAAATATTCTATCAGCCATCCCTAATTACTATTTGTCAGTATTGCAAGCTCTGAAGTCAATTCTCAATCAAATTGATAAACTAATATGGGAATTCCTTTGGAAAGCCAACATGTTTGGAGAAAGGAAAATCCCACTCATTTCATTATCAGATATGCCATCCTCCTTATCTACTGGTGGTGTGGGTCTTCGTAATTTGTCATCTCTTATTCTGGCCTTTGGTGGTAAGTTGGTTTGGAAATTATTTTCTCAACCTAACACTAATTGGTGTCATTTGATGCAAGAGAAATACCTTGATAATTTAGACCCCTCTAGAATTATTTCCATTCTTGATCCTCCAAAAGGTTCAGCCATTTGGAACTTTATGATAAAAGCTACGCATATTATTACCTCTTCTATCTCTTGGGAAGTCCATAATGGTGAGTCAAACAATTTCTAGTTTGATTCATGGAATGGTTTGCCTCATTTGCACACTCTTCAACCTTTCTTAGATATATGGGAAGTGGCTTGTTTGCATTGGGGTCCCAGTCTAGTTAATTATGTATCTGCAATTTTTATTCATTTAGGATTAGTCATATGGAATGAATTTTCCCTTCTTTCTATTGATCCTCATGTGGATATTTATGCTAATCAATTTCTCTCTAGTCAATCAATTTTCTTTTCCAGGGCCTTTGATCACTTCTTTTGGGCTCCATCCCTGGATGGCAACTACATAGTTAAGTTGGGATATGAGATGGCTCAAGATTGTCAAAATAACAAGGTTAAGTAGAGGCCTTTTCTTTTTTGCTAGCATAATTCAGTTCTACCCAAGGCAGGCTATTTCTCCTACTGGTAATCTTGAGGAATCATGTCCTTACAAGTGAAAGACTATCTAGACTCAATATTGCTAATGCATTCCAATGTGTGTTGTGTAATCAGGCTCAAGAGTCCACTGATCACCTTTTCCTCAACTGCCCCTTTGCCCAAAATTATTGGTTGTTTGTTCTAGAGAAGTTAGATTTTCCTATGCCTCTCCCATTGTCTGTGTCGAACCTTTTTAATACTGGCCAGTATTGTTCCCTAAATCTATGTTTTCTTGCATTTGGATTTGTTCCCCATCTTTGATCTTGTGGTCTATTTGGTGGGAAAGGAATAAACAATTTTTTTACAACTATTCCTCTTCCCTTGATGATGTGCTCAATAGGCTCCATCATTCCATTGTTGAGGTTACCAATGCCTATACTTGTAAGTTTAAAGGGAATTGGGGCTTCTCCTCTCAAGCTAATACTACTTCTAAGAATTAGAAGGGTTTGATATTTCCTTCCCTTCCTTTCCCCCTTTGTCTTAAAGATAGGTTGAAATCTAGAGCATCTATTAAATGGTCTCCTCCCCAACCTGGTTTTATTAAACTTAATTTTCATGGTTCCTCAAAGGGAAATTCGGGTAAGTCGGGGGTTGGTTTTGTTCTTCATGATTGTTGTATGCACCCTAAAATGGTCGCCTAGACTTTGGGCCCCATTTATTTGATTTATCAATTCTGAATCATTTTGATCAATAATCAATATTTTGAACATTATCAATTTCTTGATCAAGTCTTAATTTCGATCATATATTGGATTTTTATCCTTGGGCTAACCATTTATCCTAAGTCTTTATTTAATTAAAAGGAATATTTCCTCCCCTTTCAATTAAATAAAAAAGCCCCACTTTCCTCTTATCCTAAGTTGCACAAATAAAGCATTATTCCTATTTTATAAAAAGGGAAAAAGCACTTTTTGTCTCACATGAGGCTCAAAAGTCAACACTTCACTTTCATTGGAGGATGTTTGTGCACATGGATTGCTCCTCTTTCAAGCTCCACCGCTGATTAAGACTTTTTGCCTCTTAATCTCCATGGTCCATTTCTCCTCATTTCTTATAAAAGGAGAGCTCTCTTCTTCATTTGCATATAGATATATATCCTTGTTTTATGCTATTGTTATGCTGCAGGTTTTCTAGGTACATTTGGAGCTTTTTGAAGACATTGAAGACTTGTTGCTTTCATCATTTTTAGTTGCATTTCATAATAGTTTTGCTTTCATAGTTACATTCATGGCATCATAGATTAGATTTCCTTTTATGCAATAAGAATAAGCTCACATAGTTTAAATAGGAGGCATTGTAATCCATTGCTATTTCCCTTCATAGCTTAGTTTGTACTTCCATTTTCATAGCATAGCTTGCACATTTGCATCTTCATACTAGTTGCATTTGCATTTCATTTCCATTTAGATTCTTGGAGATATTGGCATTTTTGCCCTTGTCTTCACTTGAATCTCTCATTGTGTGGTTGACTAGCAAGGTCACCTTCTTGTAGCTCTAGCTGAGAGCAAAACTCATAGTCCCTTGCAACTCCATGCATAGAGAGCTATGAGCCGCTTTGTGAGGCCTCATTCTTGAGCAACCTTGCATGTAATGGTTCATAGAAGTGCATATTTTAGTGTGTACATTTCTGGCGCCCACCGTGGGGCAGAGTAGATTAGCTTTGTCCCTTTAATTCTGTATTTTTCATCAATATTTTCGTCAATTTTCGGCTCAGTTTTTAGTCTCTGATTTTTGTCTCAGAGTATCGCGCGATACTTCTCAGAAATATCGCGTGATATACCTTTATATAGCGGTGTGATACTTCGCGCATGCTAGAAATATCGCCCGCTTTGAAGAGAAATATCGCGCGATAGTTCGCCCCTGACGGACTATCGCCCGACCTGCCTGGAGTATATCGCCCACCAGTACTGAGGTATATCCCCTGGAATAAGGCGAAATATCGCACGGACTGAGAAGTATCGCCTGGTGTCGGGCGAAGTATCGCGCGATACTGTGTCTGTACCTGGCAGTGACCTATTTTTGAGTTATTTTATCTATCTTGCAAGTTTTGGGTTCTTAGCTATCTTTTTGAAATTTTCAGAAATTTCCAGCGTTTTCAAATCCGTGCCACTCTGGAAAACGGGTGCCCATTTTTTTTGAAATTTTGCAAATGGTATCAAAAGTTTAAGTGTGATATATCATTGGAAAGGTCTTTCCGAGTCTAATCCAACCATGATGGTTTCATTTTCAGATTTTATCATTTGATTAGATATTTTTGCAGATTATCTAATTTTTCATGTACTAATCATTGGTAGATTTTGGATTTTGATTCTCCTAACTCTTGTTGGTCTAACAAGTTGTGGTTGTAGGTGCTCTCATTACTTGAAATTTGTCAAAAGAACGCATGTCAAAGAGGGCTACTAACAGTTTTTGCAGGGCTGCCCAAGCATAAAAACAAAAAAAAATTTCCATTTCTTGCTTGTTGTTGTTTTCCTTTCATTTGTGGCATTTACTAATTGTATTAGGAATCTTAATACCTTGTGAAAGGGATTTTGAGGTGGTAGGAGAAGTATGCTCTTCACCTTTAGGTGAATCAGAAAATCTTGACCCATCTTAAGGTTTTGGAAGCAAGGGGGTAATTGATCTCTTTGTTTGGTGTGTTTGGGAAAAATTCTTGAGATAGGGGAGTATGCTCTTCACCCTTGTGGTGAATCAAAAACCTTGAACCTCAAGATTTGATCCATTTTGTTTAGTTTAGGAATCCTTTAGAGGGCCTGCTCTTGAGCAATCAAGAGGAACGACTCAAGTGGGGACAACCTTGTCATCATTCTCCTTGGTGGCAAGTGATTCCAACTCACTATAATCTCAAGGCTATCAAGGACACCAAAAACCTTGATAGACATAACACTTGTCTTCGTTTGATGTGAGTAGCTCATGGGATTGCGACCATGAGAAAAACATTGAACAAGAATGCTTAAGGTACTCTTGAGGCCGCGAGGTCCTAGTCCTTTATGAGGAGCAAGAGGGGTGTTGTGAAAGGAAATCATTATTAAGAACCATTAGATAGAAGCCACCCTCTTTTAGCCACTTATCTTCTTAGTGCAAGGATTGATCCAAGTGGTTTACCCGGATCACCTTAAGATACTCACCATATGTGTCCCTTTGGTTGTGTTGTTTGACACTTCCATGACAAAGCCAATATCTCTTGTAGGCAACCACTTGGTGTGAGGCAAGGGGGCATCAAGTTGTGGGCTAAGTTGATGAGTAATGAGCCTTGTCTTGTAGGTAGATATTGCTTGAAGTGTCTTCGATTGTGTGATACCAGTGTAAACGTTCTTACATACAAACGATCGGTCGCATTCATAGGGTGCTTTTTCAATTTTGATATCACAAGTGCTTGTCTTGGCAAGGTTGCTTTTGCCCTTGTTTCAAGTGTTTGAAGACATGTTTGATCCTCTACTGTTTGCAAACCTGTCCAAATGCTATTAAATTTGTGATTGACATCAGACATTTTCACCCTAACATTCAGAAAATCCAAATCAGACCTTAAAAAAATCAAAATTTTGCACAAATTGGTCAAGATCAACATTAGTATCACATTAGCCAAAGAGAAATATTGCATTAGAAGGTTGTTCTTGGTGAGAAAGTTTATCTCTAGAATTGTGAGCTACATTCTTGGGAAATTCTTGTACTCTTATTGTCCAAATAATTTTCATTTAATCTCAATTTCAATTATATTTTGGCCTAGCCCAACCTCCTGGTTCAAAAGTGCAAGGGTAGTCACCCTTTGATTTGAAGCACCTCTTTGACAGTGTTGGTAAAGCCCCTGCTTCTATCTTTTCATTTCTCTTTGGACAATAGAGAACTTTGATTATCCTAGTTTGGTGTTGACATTTTTTGAGGTCATCCTATTACCAGTCTTCCTTGGTCAGTCCAGATCTTAGATCCTAGGTGTTGTCATGTTGCTCAACATCTCAATGAACGTTATGGTATCAATTGCACAAGATGGCTCTTAGTCTTCTTCTTTCTTCTCCATTTCCCATGTTCTTCTAAAGTCTTCTACTCCCATGGGAAATTCTTCTTCTTCTTCTTGATTCTTTCCTCTTATTATCTAGTCCACACTCTTCTGTTCATCTCTTCTATTCATTTCTTCCATGCTTGATTCCTCCTCTTCTATAACCATGAATCTTGACTATCTTGTTAAGGAACCTCTCTTGAGAATAGATGATCTTGAACTCATTGCTCAATTTGAAGAGTATCTTTATTCCTCCAATAGTCCTTCCAAATATCTCATGGGTGACAAACTTATAGCAAAAATAAAAGAAAAGATGATTAAATCAGACGCCTTTGCTAGAATCATAGACATGATCATATCACAATCTTCTTCTTCCAAACATTCTTCATCATCTAAATCTTCTCATTCTTCATCTTCTAAGTCTTATCATGATTCTTCTAAATACTATTCACATTCTTCATCTTCCAAATCTTATCATGACTCTTCTAAACATCATTCAAATTCCTCATTATCCAAGTATTCTTCTTCCACTAAGTCTTTAATTTCCTCTTCTTCACAATCTCATTCTTCTTCTACTTCTCCCAAGAGTCTTACTTCTCTTCAGAAGACATACCATAAAGAGCAACATGATAGTCCTTGTGATGTCTCTTCCATAAAGAGTGACACACCTACCTTTGATGACTATGATGACTATGATGACTATGATGATGGACAATGTAGCAATACTTATGACAACTCTATTCCTAATAGTCCTCCTCATCGTGTGCTTAGGCTTACTAAAGGGTCATCCTATTGGATAGATTGTGATGGTGATCCATATGATTCTGATTTTGAGAGAAATTATGATATTTGTTGTGAACAATATGATACATCTACTTCTATTGAGGAAGAGAAAGCTTTCCGTGCTGATTATAAACGAAGATACTATGAGCATGTCTTGTCTAAAAACTCTCATGCTGAAAATAAAGATCTCACTCTCAAGCAAAATCATATTAATGTTGAACCTTTGTCTTGTGATGGTCCCCTTCCATCCACCACTTCCTCCAATATCCACACACTTCCTAAAGCTTCTGAGTCATCCAAATCTTTCACAAATCCTTCATCCAACAAAGATCCTAAGACTTTCCATGCGGTTCCCTATAGTTATCCTGAAGGGCCACCTCTTAAAGATACTCAAGATAACCTTCACTTGGCTGCAAATACTTTCAATAATGTTAAACCTAAAGAGCCTAAGCCTTTATGCGCTATAATGCCTACTTCAGCTAGTCCTTCGCCATCTCTTCCAAAGTCTTCCATACAAATCCAACCTACTTCCTTGTCCTTAGAAGTGGCTCCATGTCAAGAAGACTCTAAAAATGATAAAGAAAAGAATATAAATAAAGATCAAGATCAAGAACCCTCCATGTCATCCAATTCTCTTCATGATGTATCTCCTTTATTTCATGGTTCTTTTGATCCTCTATGCTCTTCTACATTCATTCCACCATGTCTTAAGTCTTCTCCTAAGCAAGATCAAGCTACCACTTGCACTATTGAGCTTATTGATAATCAAAATAACCTTACTACGCTTGCACTTTCCAAAGATGATACTTCCATTAAGGTTATTAAAAATAGTGTCGTTACTTCTGATGTTAAGCTTATTAAAAATCAAGAGAAAAATTTTATGCTTATGCTATCCAAAGATCCTTGTCAAGATCAAAGTATTCCATCTTCTTGTTCTACCACTCCATGTTCACTTCCGCTTTCTACTCTTCCTAAGTCTTTGCAAGCTTTGAATGATCCTATCAAAGAAACTGCTCCTATTCAAGATGTTCATGATTTTATTGAAAATCCTAATACTCACTCTAAAGATGCTAATATCCTTGGTTGTGATATAGATGCTGATGAACTTATTGATTATCCTTTTGCATCTTCCACTTCCATCCTTGGACCTCCTCCACCAATACTAAGGGCTTCACGTCTTCCTTCGATTTTGGGTCCTTATGTCCCTTCACTTTCCCCTCCTAATTCTTCTAATTCAGCATCCATTTTGGGTCCTTACATCCCTCCATCTCCTATCTTTCCTCAAGATCAACATAGATGCATACCCTTGAATCCCTTTCATCCACCCACCCATCTAAACCGGTCATATCCTCCTTCTTCTTCCACAAGTCCCAAGTCTTTTGGAAGTAACTTGAATGTTCAATACAAGAAAAAGAAACAATATAAGAATCCATCTAAAAAAGAAGATCACCATGTCCCCTCTAATCGACATGGATATATAAAGTCAAAAGAGATATCTAAGAAGAAAACTACAAGACAAGTATGGGTTCCAAAATCCATCATTCAAGATATTCTCTCTAACACATCAAAAGAAAATAAAAAGCTTAAAGCTATATGGATTCCAAAATCTCTCTTGAAAGAGTCTCATGTTGAACAAAAAGTGAAATTGACATTCAAGCTTCCAAAGACTTCCACTTCATCTTCTTCCAAAAATATTCTTTCATTCTATGCGCCTGAACCACAACCTCTGCTAAACATTTTCCATATTCCTTCTCGTATTCCTCCATTCACATTTGAGAATTATAACAAGCACACCAATCCTCTTTTCGAAGAGTCAGATAGCAATAATGAACTAGAATATGCTTCACATTTGGACCAGAATATGGTTTATGTTTCCTCCATTTTTCCCGCCACCCCTCAAGGTGTGTGTCGATGTTGATCTTGCCTTTCTTTCCAGCTATCCTTTTCACATTCCTTCCATTCATTATCCTTCTACCTTCTCTCATTTTTCCTCATTTGCCTATTCCTCATGCGTCTTCCTTTCCCCTTCAGCATCTTTGAGCATATCATTTTGAATCCTTGACATATCATGGTTTATCCTTTCAAGGAGCATTATCTAAAAAGCTTGCTTTCTTCCAAAAAAAAGATACAATCAAAAAAATAAAAAAATTCAAAAAAATAGCAAAAAATTGAAAAAAATAAAAAAATAAAAAAATTTAAAAATGTGCCATGGTGAAAACCTGGAAACAGGCACCTTGGTAGCAAAAGTAAAGAGAAATAAATTCGTCCTATGGTGAAAACCACTCCCTTGTGGTGCCTTGGATAAGTACCATGATGAAAACCTGGCAATCAGGCATCATGCGTAGTTCTTCTACATGTTTCATCCATTTCATCTTCCATCTTTGATCTTGACAATGTTGACCTATACATGAATATTTGACTATCTTGTGAGCTATCTTACGATGATCTTGCTTTCATTCCTTTCATGTTTAGCCTTCGTATTTTCCTTCATTCATTCTAGCTTGTCACTATCCTCTTCCCCTTTGGTCTTGATCTAATAAAAAAAAAGAGTAAAATGTGATGCTATGAAGCCTCTTGACATGTCTACTCCTTTGGACTGCATCCTTTCCTTCTTTTGCATTACGCTTTTGAGGCTTATCCTATGCTGGCTTTCCTTGCTTGTCCAAATGTGCTTTACATGACAATTTTTTTTTTTTCCCTAGCTTGGGTATTCTTGAAGAGTTTGACCTTGAGGATTTCTTCCCTCCGTTCACTTTCATTCTCCTTGTCTCCACCAGCTTGCTCATCCATCTTGTCCCTCACATTGCTAGATATTGGGACTGCACGATGTGATTTTGCTCATGAGTTTAATGCCCATTTCTATCTGGGGGCATCCTTTGTATATATTTTATTGATCCTGAAAAAAATACCAAAAAAATTCATATATGGTCCTGAAAAACATTCCAAAAAAAATGATATATTGTCAAAAATTCTATAAATCATAAAATGTCCTGAAAAAAAGAGAGCATCCTAGCAATAGACGCTTTGATGTTTCACCAAAAAAATTATATATTCAAAAATCCTAAAAAGCATAAAAAGTCTTGAAAAAATACAAAAAAACAAAAAATTCAAAAATCCAAAAAAAATGAAAAAATGAAAAAAGATTCCAAGTGGTGAAAACCTGGAAACAGGCGCTACTTGAGGCCTTTGCACCCCTATTTGTTAGCATGCATCCTCGACACTTGCCACTTGTCATCATGCCTTGACCTTATTTGGCCTAGTCTGGAATTGGTCTTTGTCTTTGTCTAGGGGGCATAACTGTTAGCATTGGTCCTTTAGGTGCATTTGTCTCTTGGGGCATTTCACAACAGGTGTTTTTCAACACCACCCCAATAGTGTTTTTCAACACTACCCTTGCGTCGAGTGTTTCTTAATACTTATCAGATGTCTTACCCAATAGTCTAAGTATAATGCAATAATGCTCATGTGCAGATGCGATATTCAGAGTTTGACTCTATGACCAACACACACGCACTTAAACAATCAACTCGCTGGCGATATGATGACTTTATTTTTCTTTGTGTGCTGTCTATAAGGATTTCTTTTGATGAGTGATCTCTCCCTGAGAAGTTTTCGATGATGCATAGCTAGAAGACTGAGGGAATGAGAACATGTTTTCTTTCTTTATCTGCTTGTGGGTATATTTTGTTGGTCCTAACTGTCATGAGCATTTATGTTGGTCCTACTTGACACTATGGATTGACAAGGTATTATCCTTGACTATTTGCGAGTGCATGCTTATATCTATCCTGACTTTCATGTGTCTTGATACAAGCATAATCTCGCCATATCAAATTTAGGTGATCTCACTGCATTAGTCATCTTGACCTATATGTCTTTGATGCCTAGGTGAGATTTCCACATCTTTATCTGATAAAGATCATATTCATATCCACATAGTAATGCTAGTGTGCATTGTATGATCTTACGACGCTACCAATAACGCTCGATGATGATAATTAGATGTCTATAAGCGTTGTGACCTTGCAAGTCAACCACTTTCATAGTAGCTTGCATTTTTAGGTTCATGTTAGTCTAGTCTTGCATTTTGCACATGGAGAGAGCTCTCCTTTTTATCCTACATGGACCTGTTAGTCAACTGCGCTCCCTTTCACTTCTTCTTGATCATATCTTTCACTCCTTGTCTTTCACATCACAGCCTTTTCTATTCCTATGGCATTTTGACTTTTTGACCAATTTTCAAAACACCTCGAAATTGCGCGAAAATTGCACCCCTAGCTAATTTCGACGTCCTGGATCCATTTTCGGACTCGAAATCGAAATCTGAGGTCATCTTCATAGTCAAAATCGCGTTTCAAATTCTTTTCCCTTTCTTCCGAGCAGTTGATTGACCTTTTGAGGCATAATTTGATTTCCGGTGGAATTTCTTCCTTCCATGTCTTTCAAATTTTCTAGTCTTTCATTCACGCTATTTCTAGTCTTCTATTTCTATTCTTCTACTTCCTCACTGGGGCATGTTCTATTGCCTAATGGTTAACCTATTTGACCCTTACATTCGATTATGATTTGATCAACCTTATCAATTTTCTGTCTCTCCTCTACTTGATTTCGATTTCGATTCCGAGGGGGCAGTATCTATGGGATTCTCATCCCTGATTTCCTTGATTTTCCTGATTCAGACATCTTTTGTGAGATTTTGCTCAAAACTTGAGATTCTTATCTCCCATTTTTAGACATTGATTATTGCCTAGCAGCGACGGTGATAAGTTTTGTCTAAAGCTTGATTTGCACCTAGCAGCGACGGTGTTGGTCTAAGCTTTTGTTTATGTTTGTCCAGGTGTGATCCTGAATCGACCTCATATTTGAGTTGTTTTGTGATCCCAGATCGATCTCACATTGCAACTTCATTCTTTGACTACATGTGTTCCCAAATCGATCACACATTAGTCAAAGAGGGGCAAATGTATGCACCCTAAAATGGTCGCCTAGACTTTGGGCCCCATTTATTTGATTTATCAATTCTGAATCATTTTGATCAATAATCAATATTTTGAACATTATCAATTTCTTGATCAAGTCTTAATTTCGATCATATATTGGATTTTTATCCTTGGGCTAACCATTTATCCTAAGTCTTTATTTAATTAAAAGGAATATTTCCTCCCCTTTCAATTAAATAAAAAAGCCCCACTTTCCTCTTATCCTAAGTTGCACAAATAAAGCATTATTCCTATTTTATAAAAAGGGAAAAAGCACTTTTTGTCTCACATGAGGCTCAAAAGTCAACACTTCACTTTCATTGGAGGATGTTTGTGCACATGGATTGCTCCTCTTTCAAGCTCCACCGCTGATTAAGACTTTTTGCCTCTTAATCTCCATGGTCCATTTCTCCTCATTTCTTATAAAAGGAGAGCTCTCTTCTTCATTTGCATATAGATATATATCCTTGTTTTATGCTATTGTTATGCTGCAGGTTTTCTAGGTACATTTGGAGCTTTTTGAAGACATTGAAGACTTGTTGCTTTCATCATTTTTAGTTGCATTTCATAATAGTTTTGCTTTCATAGTTACATTCATGGCATCATAGATTAGATTTCCTTTTATGCAATAAGAATAAGCTCACATAGTTTAAATAGGAGGCATTGTAATCCATTGCTATTTCCCTTCATAGCTTAGTTTGTACTTCCATTTTCATAGCATAGCTTGCACATTTGCATCTTCATACTAGTTGCATTTGCATTTCATTTCCATTTAGATTCTTGGAGATATTGGCATTGTTGCCCTTGTCTTCACTTGAATCTCTCATTGTGTGGTTGACTAGCAAGGTCACCTTCTTGTAGCTCTAGCTGAGAGCAAAACTCATAGTCCCTTGCAACTCCATGCATAGAGAGCTATGAGCCGCTTTGTGAGGCCTCATTCTTGAGCAACCTTGCATGTAATGGTTCATAGAAGTGCATATTTTAGTGTGTACAATTGTCATGGTTGTGTTCTTTACTTTGAGGCTCACCTTGTCTTGCCAGGAACAAAAAATTTGGTGGAAGCCTATGATTTGTTACATTGTCTTTCTACAGCTAAGAAACTAAATGTCAAACTCCTTCATGTTGAAGGTGACTCCTCATGATTATCAATGCATGTGTTAAGAGATGCTCTTTTTCAAGGTACATCTATTATGTTCTTTCCCAGATTTGGTCCCTTCTCGATTCATTTTCAGATTGCTTCTTAACCCACACCCTTAGAGAAGGTAATAATTTAGTGGATTTTCTTTCCAATCTTGGTGCTGATGACTTTCATCTCTCTTATCCCTCTGCTTTAGTATCCCTGGCTTCCCACCCTACTATCTTTAATTTGATTCATGTTGAGTCTATCTAATATGCTTTTCTTTCTCACATATGTATCATTATTTATTATCGAGGATCCTACTTGTATTATGAGATCTTTGTTCTATGGATTCTTAAGATTTTCATTAATTATTCCTATGTGTGTAATCTATCCCTTTGTCCTTCTCACTTGGTGTTATATTTATTACTTGGCGGGATGGCTCAGTGTCATCACTATTTGGTTGTCTTCTGATGGCTATTGAGTTTTATTAATTACTCTCGCATGTGTTTTATCTCCTATGGTACTTATCATTTGATGTCCTAGTTATTAGTATGCAAGGTGGCTCAACTTCATCATTATTTGATTATCTTCTGATGGGTCTCACATGAGTGGTATTATTTGACACTATAATTTTCTATCATCTCTCAGAATTCTTTGTACTTTTGGATTCAAATAGGTATTGTATTTTAAATCATATTTTTGATTGGGAATTTGTTTCTCATGATGGCTCTTCTTTTCATTATATATTTGTCTTTCCCCTCTTTTCCTTTTCATTATTTAGTCCTCTAGCTCCTAGCCTCTTTCAATCTTTCTTCCATGACTGTCAATAGATATTCCGATGAGTTCAGGCCTTTCAATCTTCGAGTCCATATCTCTTCTTCTGCTCTCAAAATTACCTTTGAATGTAATATTTTAGATGAATCCCTATCCTCCATGTTTGTTATCCATTGCCCAAAATGCTCAAGGTGTATTCGAAGACTGATTAGAGAATCAATTTTATCTCCCCGGTTTAAAATAATTATCTTCCCATCCCAAATTGTTTCCATCTTTTTCTCTAACCTATTGGATTTATCTCAGTCCTAGTCTTTGTTGCTTACTATTGCTAGCTGGGTCATTTTCCCCCAATTTATTTAACAAAATGGATTACTATTGGCTTTTCAAAATTATAATCTTTGGCAAGGAGATGCTCGTATAGGTGGTATCTTTCTGTGCCACCTTCTACTCAATTTGGATAAGTTCACCATGATGTTAGTAGTGATAAAGGATTTTCTTGACTCATCCTCTATTATGCCTCTTGATCACTTCCTTAATAGGACTCCTTTTGATGCCAGTTTTAGGGGCAAGGCCTTTGTGAAAACATATGCCCTTCTTGGTTTGATGTCACATTCTCGTGCCTCCAATTTGAGCTTGGGGTCTTCTGTAGTGGGTGCTAATTTATCTCATCACAGTGGTCTTGCTCCTTTGCTTACTCTTGAATGTGCCTTGATTTCATCTATAGCCAAATCTTCTTCTTCTCCTATTGCATCCCATGGTGCATTGGGTTCAGAAGATTTTTACACTCTCAAGCAGATAGATTGTGGAGTTCCCTATTTTTATCACCTCCATCACAGTTTGGTTTGGGGGGCTATGATCCATGATGATTATTGTACCATGTTCATGGTTTTTTGTTGGGCTAATATTTGATGCAGGTATTTGACATTATACTCTTTCACCTATGATTCTAAGAGATTTCCATATTGGGTGGTTAGTGCATTTTTGAAGATAAATGGCTTCTTCTTCTCTCTAGTAGGCTTTTTTGTGACTCCTTTTCTTCCAAGATGGTTGTCAGCTTTAGTTTTGGTTTCATCGATCTATCCACATGTTTATTTTCACAATATGTTGTGCTTTAAATTTATAATTGGGTGCTAAGTTATTCTTATTGTAATTGGGCCTACAATTGGCTTTGGGTTTTGGGCAGTTTAGATGTCGATATTTGTAAGTGTTACAAATCCAGATGTGTATTTCCATTTTGTATTGGGATCCTATTATGTATGTTGTAATCAGGTCAATTTATGGCCTTGGGTCTTTGGGTAGTCTAGGTACTATTCAGATAATCTAAAGTCCATTTTGTATTATGATAGGTTATGAACAAAGTTTTCTTTCCTGGTTCTTTCTTCGGGAGCCCTTTTTGAACTAGTTGATTAATATTAATATAAATATAAATTTTTGCCAAAAAAATAAAAAAATTTGGACTTTGAATCTAATTTCTAAACTACTAAAGTTTGTAAAAAAGAGATAATACTAAGAGGGTCAAATCTTTTGTGCACAAAAAACTGTTCATGATTTTTTCAAGAAAACATAAGATAGTGTCTAGTGTGCACATAAAAAAAGATAGTATTTTGAAAAAACCTTTGGTAGAAAGATAGATAAGAGTGAAAGCTATAAGTTGTGTATTTTTTTTATAAGTTTTTGTTGATTATTTTTTAATGATTTTTTTAAGTAGGCACATCTTTAAAATCAGGTGTTTGTTCATTCGCTAGAAATAACTTGCATAAAAAAAATGAAAATACAATTTAAAAAAAATGTATAGAATCAAGTGCACAACAGTAATATGTAATTTTAAATTTTTTTGGTCAAGTAGATCAAAATTTATTAAGAAAATAGTACACATGTCTCTAAGAACTATGAAGACACGGTAAAGAAAATCAAACTTTAATATGTTAATATTTTCTAGAAATAGAAAAAAAATATGGTTACAAAGCTCAGAAGATGTGTAAAGTTATGGTGGTAATTTTAAAAATACCCAATTGATGATGTGTATACCCTGATGAGACAAATTATTGTCTCAATTTTGTTATAATCTTCATACTTTGTTGACACTCTTTATGCTCTGGTAGACATTTCTAAAAGATTTATGACTTATACCTATGTGAACTTATGCTAAGGACAACTAAATCCACAAAGCCTATGGGTAGCTAGAATGACATGTTTTGTTGACTATTATAAATATAATGCAGTACTTCATATAGTTATTTTAAGCTGTGTTCTAACATTTGAGTAGGAGTTGAAATGTTGACTTGCATATGTGTACCGAATGTTACTAACCTTTCAGGTAAACAAGGAGTAGTACAAAGAGTGTTGCAACCACATTAAAGAAGGAGCATTAGAAGACCATCCAAGGTGAAAGAATTTAGCATGGTTTTGAGGCATATGCCGCTACTGTTGGAGCTCTAAATTTTGGGCAAAATTTGGAGTCCTATATAGTGATAAAACCCTAAAAAATGGCCTCTTAATTTCCATGCCAAATAATTAATGATGGAGTACATGAAATGGGATGAAAAAATTATATTAATTTTCAATTAAAAAGTTGAGAGATTAAGGAAGGAATCTTTGTGACAAGAATAGTAAAAAATCTATGATCAAAGCCTTCAGAAAATGCTGGAATTTCAACCTACTGCAAAGATGATAAAAACAGAGGCTGAAGATGGTCGAATTTTAAAAATCTAAAAAAGAACTAGTTTGGGAAATCAAATTTCCTATTTCCAATAAAAATCTTAGCTTTCCACGAGGTGTTTTAGTTTTTCAAACAGACCCAAATCCAAAAGTTAGGTAGTTATTTTTTAGTTAGTTTATTATTTTTTCAAAATAATTTGTAATAAGGGTTGTGTCTTTTCACCCTAAAGAGGTGTGAAAGCCACTCAAAAACACACACACACACATATATATACATAATGTAAAATGTAAAGGGACAATACAATTTAGATTTTCATAGGATATAATTCGATCACAACTGTAATATGAACTCTAATGTACTATTTTTTCAACATTAATAAAGAGAAGTGCTCTTCTTTATATTTGTGATTATATGTTATATGTTTTCAATTAGTCTTTCGAATATTCTATTAAATAGAGTGTTTCACTATGTTGAATTCCCTGAGTATCATAATTCAAAATTAATATATACAACTTGAGTATCAATAGTAGGATCTGTGTATCCGCTATTGTTCTTATTGGTCTCTTAATTTGAGTTAAACTCAATAAGATTAGTTTTGTAAATTGATTTGAATTATAAGTCAAGTGGAAGCCTGTGAAGTGATGGTCTTGTCTTATTAAAGAAAGTTTTTTAAAACTATCTCTGATCATACGTAGGATTGAAAGGTTTATGACTCTATAGCCCAAATATTTAGAAGGCACTGATCTAATCATTAATTAGAAATTTTTATATTAGTTCATTTGTAGTTTGTAGATCATTAAATCATTATTTCAAAAGAATTACTTTTTAGTTCTTAGTATAATCTATTTAGTGAGGTTTTATAGAGTAGAGATTTTCAGGAGATTTCTTGCTTTCCTCAAAGGATCATTCACCACCTTTGGATGAATTTTGTTTCATGTATGCAATTTTGTGACATAGAGAATTAGATAGTTCAAAGTGAGTTTAGGCCTACCAGCCTTGGCTTGATTAAAGTCAAAATTGTAGAGGAATTAATTTGTACCTGTCAGTTGGTCAAATCCAAACCATCATTTTTGGGCACCAACAGCTACTAAGAAGGAGCTGTCATTCTAGAAGATATAGGAGATAGTTATGCTATATTCCCTCAGTGTTATTATTATGTTATCTGCACTTATTGTAATATGTCGTGGTTATGTTATCTCCTCCTTATTAGGCAAAGTTTAATCAGAATTTTCTGTTATGTTTTCAATAAGCGTCAATCCTCTTTATAAAGGGACTTGATTGACTTAGTTAAGTAATGAGAAAATATACAATGATGTATTTAGTATAGCAGAAGTTTCTCTTTTCTATTCTTCATGAGTTGTTCAATTGTTATGTAACTAGTTAAGAAGAATTTAATGGAAGAGTGATTTTGAAGTATCTTCTCTATTAGTAGTTAGTAGAAGCCAACCGAGGGGGCCCACTTGGGAGGTGGATTAGATTAAGTTAGAGTAGAATTACTTACTGTATTTTCTATGCTTTCAAGTAGAAGTTACTATTTTACTCCTGCAACATTACTACTGTGGATGTTCCTGCAGCACTTGCAGAGATAGACATAGTGAATGTTTTGAGTTGGTAGATAGGTTTAGAATAAGTTCACAAGCTTTCTATAGTATTTCCATTAAGTAGTCAAGTGTGTTTACTTTCATGCAACAATAGCATAGGTTTCTTTCATGCATTTTATCTTCTTGCAGCATAGGTGTTATGACTCTTAGAGGAACTTAGTGCACAAACTGTGCTGTCCCATTTCAAGTCTACATCCCTGGGTTGACAATCTAAATGCATTTCATGATGGGGAAAGTAATCCTTAGTATGAATATATCAATCCTAAGAGAGATAATGGCATGATTATTATTACCTATTGTGAGACTGTTCATTTTTGGCATCATTGTTGGGGATGGTGTCAAACTAGGAACCTTAATGAGTCATTTATTTTTTAGATTAGTTTCTTTTTTTTTAATCAATATAGAGTAGTTATGAGCTTTCTTCACAAGTTCATCAACTTAATTGGATGCATTGAAGAAGGTGAATGTTTATGGAAGATTTCTTCCAAAATAACCTATTAAACTGAAAGAAGAATTTGAAGAACTTGAGTTACCATTTATTGACGTAAGTCTTGAATTTGTTGCATCATCTTCAACAAAAGAAGACACTCATGATAAATTTGACCTCTGCCATTTTGCAGAAATATTAGCTAGTTTTCATAATAATCCCAATCCAAGACCACCTTTTGTCCAAAACCTTCCGGTCAATAATACTTTCCAACCACAGTTTCAATATCCAACACCTCTAGTAATGGCAGCTCCTACATTTCCATTTCCTATTCCAAGTCTTATCAACAATATTCCTAACCTCAAGAACATACCTGCTTTAGCACTACCAAAGTTCTATGGCCTTATTATAGAGGATCCTAACACCTTTTTGTTCGATTTTGACATACTATGTCAAAGTTTTGACTATAATACTGATAGTCATAAGCTTAAGTTGTTTCCAGCGATGCTGAAGGAGTCAGCTCTTAGATGATTCATGGGCTTAGGAGAAAATGCAATAGCTAATTGGGATGCGATAAGAGATTTATTTCTAAGGAAGTATAAGAAAAGGAGATGACATCTTCCATATGTCACAGAAAGAAGATGAGACATTGGAGGACTAAATATCATGCTTCCTATAGAACTTGCAAAAGAACCCTCAACATGCATTGCAGGAGGATTCACAGAAGCTGATTTTTCTAAGAGGAGTGAATGATAACTACCTTGAAGCATTGGACCACATGGCTAGAGGAGATATATCTTAGTCTTCCTGGGATGACCTTTAGAAGATTTGTCTGAACTATTCTAGAGCAGCAGTGAAGAAAGGAAGGGGATTTCGCTCAACACTGGCTAAAGGAAGTGGCTCTGGTATTTCAAAGATGGAGATTTCAAACCTATTTTCAGACTTCAATAAAGACATCATAAATGATGTCACTACACACCTGGACATGATGACTATCAAGAAGAATCATGTAGATGCAAAGGCACAGCTAGTTGAATATTATCCCCATTGCCACAAATAAAAGAAGAATTGTCAGTGCAAATTGGTCACAAATTTGGGGAATCAACATATTCCAACTGAATACTTAAAGATGGAAGGAGAGGACAAGCAAGTATTCTTTGTTGCTCAATGTTGGCCATGGGCCACAAGACAAGGTATGCCTCAAGACCCATTACAAATTTCAAATCTTTATAATAGTCAGTGGAAAAACTGAAATGTCCCAAGTCCTCCACAGTATAATCAACCCACTTGGAATAATGCTTGGCCAAATAATCAATAGAATCAATGGTATACTCCACAACAACCCCAATGGCCATAATTTCCAAACCAATGGAAACAACCAGAAGGGAATTGGTAGTCCACTAACCAGTGGAGAGGACCTCAACAATGGCCTAACCTGAATCTTGGATATCCACCTCTACCACCTCCAACAAATACACCTGTAATAATGCCACCACCTACAAATATAGATCCTCAAAAGAAAACACAGTTACCTTCTCAACCACAACCAAATTGTAATAGTTAGCAACCACAATAGAAAATGTATGCTACCAATGCTCAGCAATACCTTGCCTATGCATTTAAAATAGATGATATACACTTAAGATCAGGTACTACTTTTCTTGCACCTGAACCACCTTTTATTACCAAAGTGCCAAAAACTCCTGCAGCATCAATACCAATTCTAGAGAATGCTTTGCCAAATACTGCTACCCCAGAAAATATTTCCAATTTAGCTAACGTTCAGACATCAGTTAAACCACCTTTTTCTCAGAGGCTCAACATGGACAACCCTATACCAAAATAATACCATCCATTTGATATCCTTGAGCAATTAAAGAACATGCATATCTAGATTCCCCTATTTCAAGCATTAAAGGATGTCCCAGTTTATGGAAAAGCAATCAAAGAAGCTTGTCTTAAAATGCCTGGAAGAAAGAAAAATGATCCTACAATAATTCATGTTATAGGACAATTGGATGATATCATGTTAGGAAAATTGGTAATTCCAAAATATTCAAATCCAACGAGTCCAGTTGTTAACATCATCAATAATGGTCAGTCTATAAAAAATGCATTAATAGACTTAGGTGTTACCATTAATGTAATGACTAAGGATACTATGAATAAACTGAGCATTGAAGGGTTGAGAGCTACTCCAACAATATTGCAATTAGTAGATAGCTCTACTATCACTCCTGATGGAATGATAGAAGACATAATAATTGACTTAGATTCTTGGGAGTACCCTATTGATTTCATGATTTTATCACCAAAAGTCAATCTTGCTGGTTACCATGTTATCCTAGGACGTCCATGGTTGGCAAAAACTAATGCAAACATTAGTTGTAGATCAAAGAACATGACAATTTCAAATGGACAAACCACTAAGAAACTAGTATTGTATCCTCCAGCTCAACCACAGCCAGATTTAAGTACACCTATATGGCCAGATTTAGGAGATGAGGAAGAAGAACTGAATTCTGTGGTTCAACTCATGATGTTACATAGGCAATCTTTTCTAAAGTTGCAAGAGGAAGATGAAGTCATTCGGAGTATTCTTAATAATGACTATGTTGTAATCAAGGATATATCTGACAGTTCTTTGTTAGAGTTAACTACATATGAAGACAATTTTGAGAACTGTGTGTTACCTTTAGAACCTAATATCATCTACCAACTACTACCTAGTGAATTAAATACAAGTCCTATCACTAAAGTATCCATGCTTGACCTTACAACTACTGTTGAGCTTTCTAAGGGTCATAATCTCCATGTGAATAATAAGTTGCCTTCACAACAGATGGAGAAACTAACCAAACTACTGCAAACACATGAGAAAGCCTTTTCATGGGACTATGGGGACATGAAGGGATTAATCCCTACACTATGTACTCATAGGATTTATATCAATGAAGGAAGCCTACCACTCCATCAACCCCAAAGGAGGATAAATCCAACATTAAGGGAGATAGTCAAAATAGAATTACAAAAGTTATTAGAAGGTGGCTTTATATATCCTATATTTGATAGTAAATGGGTATCACCTTTGGCTATAGTGCCCAAAAAGGGGGGTAAATGGAGAATCTATGTGGATTACAAGGAGCTAAATAAACCTACCAGGAAAGATCACTTCCCATTACCATTCATTGATCAAGTACTTGATACTTTAGCTGGTAAAAAGTATTTTTCCTTTCTTGATGGATATAGTGGATACAATCGGATAACTATTGCTCCAGAGGACCAGGAGAAGACTACATTCACATGTCCATGGGGGACATATGCATATTCAGTCCTACCATTTGGGTTGTGCAATGCTCTAGCAACATTCCAGAGGGCTGTAATTAGTATTTTTGCCGACATATCACATGATTGTATGGAGATATATATGGATGACTTTACAACATTTGGAGTGACATTTGAAGAAGCTTTGAAGAATCTTGAAAAGATGCTAATCCGATGTAAGGAAATAATCTATCCCTTGATAGTGAAAAATGCTTTATGATGATGTAGGAAGGAGTGGTACTTGGGCATTTTATTTCAGCAATAGGAATTCAAGTGGACCCAGCTAAAGTTGAGGTAATACTCACATTACCTACCCCTACTAAGAAAAAAGATGTAAGATCTTTCTTAGGACATGCTGGATACTATAGAAGCTTTATTCAAAATTTTAGTCAAATTGCTAGTCCCCTATACATATTGCTTACAAAAGAGGTTGCGTTTATATGGACACAACCATGTGATGAGTCCTTCCTACAGCTAAGGAAACTTCTAACAACTACACCAGTCATCAAAGGACCGGATTGGTCCATTCCATTCCACATCCATACAGATGCATCAAATTATGCCATAGGTGTTGTGCTAGGACAAAAGTCTAGTAACCTTGAGAATGCAATTTACTATATCAATAAAAGCCTCCATGGACCTAAATTAAACTACACATTTAATAAAAAAGGAATTCCTAGCTGTAGTTTATGCATTGAAAAAATTCTGACACTATGTAACAAGCTATCCCATTTTTGTTCACACTAATCACTCAGCAATAAAATATCTGATGAACAAACTTGCTATAACAGGTAGATTGGCAAGATGGCTTTTACCATTACAGGAATTTGATATAACAATTATTGATAAGCCAGGGAAGGCAAATGTAATGCTGATGAAGACACCACTCAGGTTGAAGATACATTCCCTGATGAACACATGTTCCACATAGCAATCAAAATCTGTGGTATGATGACATAGAAAATTATCTTGTAGCAAATAAGATGCCCCCACATTTTTCTCATAAGGACAGGAAAAAGCTTGCAAAGAAAAGCTTTCAATTTTCATGGATAGATAAAGATCTATTCTACAATGGTCTAGATTAGATCATGAGGAGGTGTGTGAGAGAAGATGAAATATATGACATATTCCATGCTTGTCATGATGAACCATGTGGAGGAAACTTTCCAGCAAAGAGAACAACTTTGAAAATATTAACAATGGGTTATTATTGGCTAACATTACATAAAGATGCAACCAACTATACAAAAAATGTGATAAATGCCAAAGGATGGGTCATCCAACAAAATCAGATGAGATGCCACTTAATCCACAAGTGGTGATGACACCCTTTGATAAATGGGGTATGGACTATTAGGAATAAGGTGTCTCAACCTTGGATAATTCCTATTCTTATTATTTGTTTTGTAAATGTTTTTTTTTGCAAATAATGTAATTAAGTGTGAGTGTACATGTCTAGTTGGCATGTTGATGTGTCAGCATCTTGTGCGTAAGGAGATTATGACTGAAATGGTCATGACGGATTCCTATGACGCATAAGAACTATTTAAGGAATGTGCTATGACAAGTGTAAGAGCATCTTATGACTTGGGCCTATTTGGGCGGCCAAGAAGAAGTGGTTGGTGTGAGTAAGAGAATATGCCAAAAATAGGTTGGTATGACAGATTCTCTTACACTTCTCTTGTGACCGTTATTTTTGGTGGATTCTATGACAAGCTGTCATAGTCTATTCTAGGGATGGACGCCTATTCTTGGGATTTCATGTAACAACTGTGTACATGTGGCTTTGTGCATGGGTCTTGGTGGTTGTGCCTATTTTTGGGTTTAGAGGAGTCTATATATATGATGCTGCTCCTATGGGAGAGATATAACAAAATTTAAGTCTTGTTGGCTTTGTCTCTCATTTCCTGAAAGAACTTGCATTGCAAGTGTATTGTAATCTTTGTGTTGAAGATAATACATTGTGCAGGTTTTGGAGTGTTGGGGTTTTTTACCGAAAGGTTTTCCCCAGGGTATATCATTGTGTCATTCTCTATTTTTTTGTATGCATTGTATGTGGTTGCAATATCTTTGTTAAAGTAGTTAACGAATCTATAATTGTAAGGATTTATAAGAATTTGCACAATACTCTCCTATAGAGATTAGCGTAGGAAGCTATTTCCACACCTGAGTTTCCATACAAGTGGTATCAAAGCTTGATCAACTTTTGATCCTAGTTGTTTGGTAGGGTTTTTTGAGCTAATCTCAAGTTTAAGTGGGATTTTTTTGCAGATCATTCTGAATCTTATATGCAGATTGAGATGGCAAGTTCATCATATGGAAGAATGGAGTGGAGAAATTTAATGGCACTAATTTCAAGTTGTGGAAACTCAAGATGGAAGACATGTTGGAAGATTGTGACCTATGGGAAGTGACTTCAAATGCTACAAGACCAGCAACTATAGCTCAAGTAGATTGGGATATCAAAGACCGTAAGGCTAAGCATCTCATAAGACTCTGTTTAACTGATGCAGTCCTTCTAAATGTTCTAGATGAGAAAACCGCAAATAGTTTGTGGGAAAGACTTGCGGTCGTGTATCAGGCCAAATCTCTGGTGAACAAGTTGTTCCTGAGTAAGAGTTTGTACTCTCTATGAATGGAGGAAGGTGGATCCTTAATGGATCATTTAAATGCATTTAATCTGCTAGCTGCACAATTGACATCAGCTGGTGTCAAGTTAGAGGAGGAGGATCGTTGCTACACACTTTTGTGTTCTTTACCAGATTCATGGGACCATCTTGTGATGGCTCTCAGAAGCACTTTAGTCACCTTCAAAATGGATGATGTGGTGTCTTCACTGCTATCAGAGGAGATGTGGAGAAAGGCTTCCGTTTCAAAAAAAGAAGCCCTTGCTATTCATGGGAGATCCACTGAAAGAGGGAAGAAAAATGATAATAAGTCTGACAATAAGGGTAGATCCAAATCCCGTGGGAAGTCAAAGACTTCCAATAAGTTCAAGGCAAAATGTTGGAACTGTGATAAATCTGGGCACTTCTGTAAAGACTGCAAAGAGCCGAAGAAGAAGAAGAAAGGTTTAGATTCAGCTTCAGAAAGATCTCAAGAAGATGGTGATGCATTCATCGCAGTTTTGGCAACCCATGCATTTGATGATGTGTGGTTGGTTGACTCAGGTGCATCTTTTCACATGACCTCTCATCGAAAATAGTTCTCAAAATATGAAGAGTTCGATGGTGGAAAGGTGTACTTGGGTGATGATTCTCACCTAAAGATAGTTGGACGTGGAAGGGTCACTATCAAATTTCCTGATGGATGAGTAAAGGGAATCAACGGAGTTATGCACATTCTAGGTTTGGCATGAAACCTATTATCTGTAAGTATGCTGAATGATGTAGGTGTGCAAGTTGTCTTTTTGAAAGAAGGATGCAAGATGATGAGAGGATCGATAGTGCTTGCAAGGGGTACTAGGAGAGGTACCTTATTTCAGCTAGATGCATGTATTCCTCTATGTAATAGCTCTTCATCCTCACCATCTAAACAAGCAGTGAAGAAGTCTGTGGCTATTGGTTTTGATGGTAGTGCAAACACTTTGGAAGCTAAGCTTCCTACATAAAAGACAATGTTGTGGCATATGAGATTTGGCCACATTGGTGAAAAGGGTCTCAGAACCCTGAAAAATAAAAATCTTGTTGAGGGGTTAAATAATTGCAATCTCGAGTTTGACTTCTACGAACACTATGTCTATGGTAAACAAAATCGTGTTTAGTTTTACTCTAGTTCTCACAAATCTTCTGTTGTTTTGGATCTTATTCATTCTGATGTATTTGGTCCTGTAAAAGTTCTTTCAATCTCCAAGTCTATATTTTTTGTATCTTTCATAGATGATTATAGTAGAAGGATGTGGATTTATTTCCTTAAAAGTAAGACACAAGTCTTTAGTCAGTTCAAGGAATTTAAAGCTCTTGTAGAGAATCAGACTAGTAAGAAGATTAAGTGTGTGAGAACTGACAATGGTGGTGAGTTTTGCTTAGCAGAGTTTGAATAGTTCTGTAAAGAACAAGGTATCAAGAGGCATAAGACAACTCCTTATACCCCATAGAAAAATGGAGTTGTAGAGAGAATGAACAGGACACTGATGGAGAAGGCTAGGAGTATGCTTAGTGGAGCTGGTTTAGAACAAAGGTTTTGGGCCGAAGCTGTGGCCACTGCTTGCTATCTGGTTAAAAGATCTCCTACATAAGCCCTTGTTGGTAAGACACCCATGGAGGTGTGGTCTGGTAAGAAGCCTTCAATTAGACATCTTCATGTTTTTGGTTGTGAAGCTTATGCACATGTTCCAAAGGAGAAAAGATCTAAGTTGGAAAATAAAGCCGTTAAATGTATTTTCATCGGATATAGTGCTAGTGTGAAAGGATACAAGCTTTGGGATCATGTGACTAGTAAGGTGTTGTATAGTAGAAATGTTATTTTCAGAGAGCTAACATCTTCTCCTATTGTGCTACAACCAGATGAAAAAGAAAAGGAAAAAGATGTTGTTCAGTTGCCTCCTACCCTTGAGAAGATTGAACAGAGAGACCATGTTGGGCCTAATGATGAGGAGAGCTCTTGCAGCTCTGATAGTTCAGAAGAAGAGGAAGAACAACCTCAACCTCAGCCCTTGAGGAGATCCACGAGAGAAAGAAAGCAACCAGAAAGGTTTGGTTATTCTATGTTAGATTCCAGTTGTGCCTTTGCTTTGATTACTAACACTGATGAGCCTAGATCTGTGAAAGAGGCTTTGGGCATGGAAGATGCAGGTTCCTAGATTGAGGCTATGGATGATGAGATGGCTTCATTGGAGAAAAACAAAACTTGGGACCTTGTACCTTTGCTTAAAGGGAGAAAATCAGTTGGCTGTAAATGGGTGTTCAAGAAGAAATTATGTGCAGATGGCAGTGTTGAAAGGTATAAAGCTAGATTGGTTGCAAAGGGGTATTCATAGGTAGAGGGAATAGATTATGGTGAAATATTCTCTCTTGTTGCAAAGTTGACATCCATTAGATTTTTGTTATCTCTTGCTGCATCATATCATTTAGAGATAGAATAGATGGATGTGAAGACAACTTTCCTTCATGGTGATTTGGAGGAAGAGATTTATATGTCACAGCCTGAGCACTACCTTGTTAAAGGTAAAGAATCCTTAGTTTGTAGATTAAAGAAATCTCTATATGGTTTGAAGCAATCTCCTAGGATGTAGTGCCTTAAGTTTGATGCCTTTGTGTTGTCAATTGGATTTGTAAGATCAAAATGAGATCATTGTGTTTATTTTAGAGTTGAAAATGATCATCTTCTTATTGTTGCATTATATGTTGATGGTATGTTGCTATTTGGGAAGGGTAAGGGTATGATTTCTGATTTTAAATCTCAGTTGTTAGCACAGTTTGAGATGAAAGATCTTGGGCAGCTAGGTACATCTTGGGTATGGAAATCAGTAGAGACAGGTCTAACAGAAAACTTTGGTTGGGTCAAAGTAAGTATGTGAAGTCTGTGTTGGACAGGTTCAGCATGGCAGATTGTAGACCACTATGTGTTCCTATTTCTGTGGGAACAAAGTTATCTGTAGATGATTGTCCAAAATCTCCTAGTGAGGTGGAGGACATGAGTAGAGTACCTTATGCTAGTGCAGTTGGCAGTCTTATGTATGCTATGGTCTGTACTAGACCAGACATTGCCCAAGCAGTGGGAGTCCTGAGTCAGTTTATGGCTAATCTTGGACAGGTACATTGGGATGTAGTTAAGCGAGTATTCAGATATTTGAGGGGTACATCAGATTACTCCATATGTTATCATGGTAACTCTTCTAGATCTCCGCATTCAGTTTGTATTCATGGGTTTGTGGATTCAGATTGGGCAGGTGATATTGACAGCAGGAGATCCACCAGTGCTTATGTGTTCACTATGTTTGGTGGTGCCATTAGTTGGATGAGTAAGCGACAACCTGTGGTTGCTTTGTCCACTACAGAAGCTGAGTACATGGCTGCTACTCATGCTTGTAAATAAGCCATTTGGCTTAGAAGATTGTGTTCTGATGTTGGTGTTGATGTAGAAAAAATTACTATTTGGTGTGACAGTCAGAGCGCTATTTGCCTTGCAAAGAATCCAACTTTCCATGCTAGAATGAAGCACATTGATGTGCAGTTTCACTTTGTGAGAGATATGTTGGAAGATGGAAAGGTAAATTTGGAGAGGGTAGATACTGTGAAGAATGTTGCAGATGCATTAACAAAACCAGTGGGCACTGAGAAGTTCAGATGGTGTTCGGAGTCTATGGGCCTTTTGGCCTATAGCGGTTAAAGTTCTTGTTATGTTCCTGTTGCTCTTACAAGGTGTTCGACAACTGGGAGAATGTTAGGAATAAGGTGTCTCAACCTTGGATAATTCCTATTCTTATTATTTGTTTTGTAAATGTTTTTTTTTGCAAATAATGTAATTAAGTGTGAGTGTACATGTCTAGTTGGCATGTTGATGTGTCACTCCACTTGATGTGTCGGCATCTTGTGCGTAAGGAGATTATGACTGAAACGGTCATGACGGATTCCTATGACGCGTAAGAAATATTTAAGGAATGTGCTATGATAGGTGTAAGAGCATCTTATGACTTGGGCATATTTGGGCGGCCAAGAAGAAGTGGTTGGTGTGTGTAAGAGAATATGCCAAAAATAGGTTGGTATGACAGATTCTCTTACACTTCTCTTGTGACCATTATTTTTGGCGGATTCTATGACAAGCTGTCATAGTCTATTCTAGGGATGGACGCCTATTCTTGGGATTGCATGTAACAACTATGTACATGTGGCTTTGTGCATGGGTCTTGGTGGTTGTGCCTATTTTTGGGTTTAGAGGAGTCTATATATATGATGCTGCTCCTATGGGAGAGATATAACAAAATTTAAGTCTTGTTGGCTTTGTCTCTCATTTCCTGAAAGAACTTGCATTGCAAGTGTATTGTAATCTTTGTGTTGAAGATAATACATTGTGCAAGTTTTGGAGTGCTGGGGTTTTTTACCGAAAGGTTTTCCCCAAGGTATATCATTGTGTCATTCTCTATTTTTTTGTATGCATTATATGTGGTTGCAATATCTTTGTTAAAGTAGTTAACGAATCTGTAATTGTAAGGATTTATAAGAATTTGCACAATACTCTCCTATAGAGATTAGCGTAGGAAGTTGTTTCCACACCTGAGTTTCCTTACGTGGACTTCATAGGACCAATTGATCCTCCATCAAATAGAAAAACTTATATCCTGGTATGCACAGATTATCTGACAAAGTGGGTGGAAGTGAAAGCAATGCAGAATGCCAAAGATAAAAAAAAGTAGCCAAATTCTTGTATGAGGACATTTTTACCCATTATGGAGTCCCAAGAGAATTATTAATAGACTAAGGAGCATAATTCACTTCAAATTTGATCAGTGAGCTAATGAAGGAGTATGGTACAAGGCATCAAAAGTCTAGCCCTTACCATCCGCAGGCAAATGGACAGGCAGATGTGACAAATAGAGAAATAGAGGTCATATTAACAAAGACAGTGCAATTGCATCGCAGGGATTGGAGCAGCTAGTTAACTGAAGTAGTCTGGGCTTATTGTACAACATGGAAGACCAAAACAAGGTTCACCCCATTTGAATTTGTGTATGGAAAGACAGTAATGTTACCCATAGAATTTGAACACAAAACATTGTGAACAACTTTGGAGTTGAACACCAATCTTCCTGTAGCACAATCAGAATGCCTACTCCACCTCAATTCCTTAGATGAGATGTGAAAATCAACATTGGAGAGAACAAAGAATGAAGTAGAGTCTTCTAGGCCTACTAAAGAAACAACTACAAAAGAAAAAGAACTAGAGTTGTCCCCAGAAAACAAGTCTTCCGAGCCCACTCCAGAGAGTAATATACCTACTTCTTCTACAAAGAAAGGTAAATAGAAAGTTGAAGAAGAAATCCCTAACCTAGAAGGTGAAATTCAAAACCCTGTAGTTCAAATAAATAAAAGAAAAAGGTTAAGTCCTACAACGTCTATTCCTGTAGCATCTACTCCTATAGCACGAAAGCCTAAAAGATCCTGCCAAAATAAAATTTCAGTGGTTGATGAGGCAACTGTACATAGAAGCCCTCGCATGTGAGGACAAGTGTCTTTGCCTTCCCTTGGAAATCTAAATGTTCTAGCACCAAAACCTGCTCTAGAACTCTCTATTGAGTACATTCATGATGACTCCCTCTTATAGGCAAAACCTCAAAATATGGAGGGATCTCAAAACAAGCAAGAACCTAGCAGTAACATGCCATAGGAGGATCAGGGAATGCATGAGCCAAGCCCTGGTGTAATACAAGAGAGCATTCCTATGAATCTTCAACATACTCCTCCGCAGCACCCTATATATTCTAATGTCTCCATTATACCCTACCGATCAACGTGGTTCACCGAGTATTTCCAGCAAGTTTCCAAAGAAAAGAAAAAGAAAGCTCAGATGCAAGAATTCCTCTCACCAAAAATTTAGTTTGTACTCTTTAATCTATACAATCATTTTTTTTTTTCAAAAGACCTGGTGGAGACAAGAAAGAGATCAAATGTAGAAATAGATATTTGATAAGGATGAGGAAATTGAAGCTCTTAAGGAGTAGCTAAAGAAACAAAAAAAACAAATGGACAAAGCCCTAAAACTAGTCGATTAGGTCATAGCTTGTAGATTGCCACCCAGGGTATATGCTATTTGTTTGAAAAAACAATTTCTTTTGTTTCAACTTATGATGACAATGAAGAGTATTGATTGTGAGTTCAAGTCAGCCCAAGATTTTTATGGAATATATCAAACTCTTCCCCCATGGAAACAATTTATTATGTGAGCTATATTTGCATAACTTTGTCATCCCACATGAAATAGAGTGGAATCTGCTGCTCTATATAGGGGATAGTCACTTAAGAGCTCTATTGTCATGGATGCATAATGAAGCAAACTATGAAAGATAGCTGGATATCTACAAAGATCTAGAAAAATCTGAACCCTTACCATTAAGGGTCAAATCACATAAGCCTGATGTCCTCTTGAGGAATTGGCTCAATTTGACCTATGGAAAACAAAAGCCAAAAATCAGGGAGAAAGTCTTTGCATTAAGAGACAAGGTCTATAGAGAATACCAGGGATTGCCTTACTTTTCATTTCAGAGAGGCCTTGTAGAGGTAAGAAGCTGATGGAATAGATTACCAGAGGCCTTCAAGAAAATAGAGCCACACAACCCAATCAACTTTGAGGTAGCAACCAACAGAGCAACCAGATATATGCAGTTGGGGTGACAAGTCAGAAGGGAATTATGGATGCCTTTGTCTTTTCAACCGCCTACACTCCTATGGCCCCTATATGACATCAATACTACTAGATTGGATCATTTGTAGGAGGAGTACCGAGGAGATCACTTGGAAAGAACAAGAGGATTTTACTACACTTTCAGGAGTGGAAAGAAGGGGAAGACAACTGTCAGTGACTTCAGGTCTATAGCCAGGAAATGCAATGCTTGAGGACAAGCATTATGTTTAGTAGGGGGTAGATGATGAGATAAATTATTGTCTCAATTTTGTTATAATCTTCATACTTTGTTGACACTCTTTATGCTCTGGTAGACATTTCTAAAACATTTATGACTTATACCTATGTGAACTTATGCTAAAGACAACTAAATCCACAAAGCCTATGGGTAGCTAGAATGACATGTTTTGCTGACTATTATAAATATAATGCAGTACTTCATATAGTTATTTTAAGCTATATTCTAACATTTGAGTAGGAGTTGAAATGTTGACTTACATATGTGTACCAAATGTTACTAACCTTTCAGGTAAACAAGGAGTAGTACAAAGAGTGGTGCAACTGCATTAAAGGAGCATTAGAAGACCATCCATGGTGAAAGAATTCAGCATGGTTCTGAGGGATATGCCGCTACTAAGAAGGAGTCGTCATTCCAGAAGATATAGGAGATAGTTATGCTATATTCCCTTAGTGTTTTTATTATGTTATCTGCACTTATTGTAATATGTCATGGTTGTGTTAGCTCCTCATTAGGTGAGGTTTAATCAGACTTTTCTGTTATATTTTCAATAAGTGTCAATCCTCTTTATAAAGGGATTTGATCAACTTAGTTAAGTAATGAGAAAATATAGAATGATGTATTCAGTATAGCAGAAGTTTCTCTTTTTTGTTCTTCATGAGTTGTTCAATTGTTATGTAACCAGTTAAGAAGAATCTAATGGAAGAGTGATTTTGAAGTATCTTCTCTGTTAGTAGTTAGTAGAAGCCAACCAAGGGGGCCCACTTGGTAGGTGGATTAGATTAATTTAGAGGAGAATTGCTTACTATATTTTCTGTGCTTTCAAGTAAAAGTTACTGTTTTACTCTTGCAGCATTACTACTGTGGATGTTCTTGTAGCACTTGTAGAGATAGACATAGTGAATGTTTTGAGTTGCTAGATAGGTTTAGAATAAATTCACAAGCTTTCTGCAGTATTTCCATTAAGTATTTGAGTGTGTTTACATTCCTGTAGCAATAGCATAGGTTCCTTTCATGCATTTTATCTTCCTACAGCATAGGTGTTATGACTCTTAGAGGAACTTAGTGCACAAACTGTGCTGTCCCATTTCAAGTCTACGTCTCGAGATTGACAATCTAAATGCATTTCATGATGGGGAAAGTAATCCTTAGTATGAATATATCAATCCTAACAGAGACAATGGCATGATTATTATTACCTATTGTGAGACTGTTCATAGCCGATGACGAGGAAGTTAGGAATCAGTTTGGAAGAATAAAAGACATGAAAAATGAGGGAAATGGAGAGAAATGAAGCTCCCAAGCCTTAGGGTCATTATCCAAGCCTATTACCTAAGCACAACACGATTAGGTTTTTAAACACTAAAATCTTAATTGAGTTTTTAAGAATTAAAAACATATATGTGGGCATATGTATGTATACTTAATATGCACTACACATGCATATCGTTATATATAATATGTGTATATGTATATATGCATATGTATAAATATATATATGCATATGTATGTATATATTAATATGTGTGTGTGTATGTGATGAAGGGTGCTCCCCTTAATACCACAAACACATAACAGAAATAGAGAAACAACAACAATATGCAAGAACAGAAAATTGGCTTCTTATTATCTCCACAAATGTGGAATTACAAACTTTCAGAATTACAATATGCAAAGCCACATGGGCATTCCCTTACAATATTCTGTAGGACAAAGCCTCGAGCTATTACCCAGATCTACTACCCAGAACTATTCTGAACTGCCTAAGACAATAATACAGCCTTCCTTATATAGGCAATTATCCACCGCCTGGGAAGGTTCCAGAATTTTAGCCAATAAGGCTAACCAAACTTAGAATTATTTTATTTTACATTTTATTACATCATAGTCGGCTCAAGATAACCTTTGAAACCCGAACAGAAATTTTGAAGAAAATTATTTTTCGCCATTTCAGGTGGCCCAACTTCCGAAGACCATAAGTCATCACCAGTTGACCCGCTCGGCTATTATAACCCCATTTCAGAAATGCCACAAAGCGCTCTACAGGCTTGACCTGTGCAAGCGCCCGTCACCCAAATTTTTGACCTCATCCGGGGCCTCTAAAGCCTTCAAAACTGAGTTCAAAGTTTCTGTACCCTGCTGCCAATACCGAAAATCTTCAATATCTTCCAATATACACTTGATCTGGCAATGAAACTTTACTGGCAGACTTATATGACCAAAATGAACCTCTAAGAAAGAAATTAGATCATTCTGAGCACATACAAAAATTACCAAAAATAGTAACTTTCCATAAATAGTAGCTCTGCACAAAATAACCCTTATTGAATAAAAACATAAATATTTTTGGGTGATGCAAGATTGCTTTTACACCCAGGATGCTCCTGCATCAGCACCCGGGGTAATTCGAGAAGTGACCCTGTCACGACTCAGGTGTGCAGAGGAAAACCAAGATGTCTAACCTCCTCCTTTGTCAGCCATGATGAATCTTCAATAGGTCATCCTTTCCATTTGACCAGATATTCTTCATATGTCATGTTCCTTGTGCTTCTGCTAACACGACTGTCTAGTATATCTTCGATCTCCTTAGTGTCTGAACTAGTTGCTGGAATACTCCACTGTGCTGCTGTGATCTCATCTTCAACACCTCCTTCATGATACTCTATCAGATCTGAAATGTTAAACACTGGCAAAACATTTAGCTCAGTAGGTAATTCTAACTCATATGCATTTCCTGAATCATGTTTCTTCAGTATCCTACATGGTCCAAACTTCTTCATTTTCAGCTTGTTATATGTACCAACTGGAAACCGCTCCTTCCGCAAATGAACCATGACTTCATCACCAACCTGAAATTCCTTATACCTCCTTTTCTCATCTGCCTTAGCCTTATACTATGCATTCATCTTGGTAATATGCTTCCTCACCTCCTCATGGATGTTCTTCAAGTGTTCTGCAAAATCCTCAGCTTCAGCACTACTTATTTCTCCTTTATCTATCTTCCTTAATTCAGATGCATTTCTTGGACTACTTCCATATACAATCTGGAATGGTGATTTACCAGTGCTCCTGTTGACAGAATTATTGTATGCAAATTCTGCCTGTGGTAAAATCAAATCCCATCCTGTTGGCTTATCTCCAACCAAACATCTTAGCAAATTTCCCAAACTCCTATTCACCACCTCTGTCTGTCCATTAGTCTGTGGATGATGTGATGAACTAAACTTTAAATCTGTCTTCAACTTCTTCCACAATGTACACTAGAAATATCCAACAAACTTAGTGTCCCGATCTGAAACTATGGTCTTTGGCAAACCATGAAGTCTCACTACTTCTCTGAAAAACAATTCTTCTACATGAACAGCATCATTAGTCTTCTTGCAGGGAATAAAATGTGCCATCTTTGAAAATCTGTCAACTACCACAAAAATTGAATCATGTCCCCGCTGAGTCCTCGGTAAACCAAGAACAAAGTCCATGCTGATATCCTCCCAAGGCTTCTCTGGTACAGGTAATGGCTGATACAACCCTATATTCTGCGTCACTCCTTTCGCCATCTGACATACTCTGCAACTCTGTACAAACTTCTTCACATCTTGCTGCAATTGTGGCCAATAATAATTTTCACTAACCAAAGAAAGGGTTTTGTCACGACCAAAATGTCCAGCCAATCCTCCGCTATGCTTCTCCTTGATGAGATTCTCCCTCATAGAACTTCGTAGAATGCACAACTGACTCCTTCTGAATAGCATATCATCCTGGATGATGAAATTCAACCATTTCGTCCTGTCTAGAGTAACAGGTTCTGTACAAGCTTTCCAAGCTTCACCAAAATCAGGATCCTCTGGATACAAATTTTTGAGTTCCTTGAACCCAACCACTTCAATCTGCATTTCTGTCAGCAATAGTTGCCTTCTGCTAAGAGCATCTGCAACCCTATTAGACTTTCCACTCCTGTGTTTCAAAACAAATGTATAACTCTGCAAAAACTCAACCCATTTCAAATGCTTTTGATTCAATTTTTCTTGACTATTCAAATATTGCAAAGCTTGATGATCAGTATACAAAACAAACTCTTTAGGAAGTAGATAATGTCTCCACTTCTTTAATGCCTGAACTATAGCATAAAATTCCTGATCATAAACAGAATATTTCCTCTTGGCATCATTTAACTTCTCACTGAAATAAGCAACAGGTTTACCTTCTTGGCTCATAACAGCTCCTATTGCAGTACCACTAGCATCACAATCTACTTGAAACACCTTATTAAAATTTGGAAGTGCTAAAATAGGTTGTTCTGTAACTTTTTGTTTCAATAATTGAAAACTTTTTTCTGCTCCTTTAGTCCACTTAAACTCTTTTCTATCCCCTCTCATTGTTTCAGTCAAGGGTCCACAAATACTGCTAAAATTTCTGATAAACTTTCTATAAAAGCTAGCTAGACCATGAAAAGATCTTACCTCAGTAGCACTCCTTGGAGTAGGCCATTCAAGGATAGCCTGTACCTTCTCTGGGTCCATTTTTAGACCTTCTCCTGAAACTACAAACCCCAAATACACTAACTCTTTCTTCACAAAACTGCACTTCTTCAAATTAATCAGCAATTTCTCTTCTCTCAACTTCTCAAATACCATACGAATATGCATCATATGCTCATCCAATGTCTTACTAAAGATCAAAATATCATCCAGGTAAACAATGACAAACTTACCCAAAAATTCTTTCAGGACCTCGTTCATGAGCCGCATGAAAGTGCTCGGTGCATTGGTTAGCCCAAAAGGCATGACTAACCACTCATATAGTCCTTCCTTTGTCTTGAAGGCAGTCTTCCATTCATCTCCTTCTCTGATCCGAATCTGATGATATCCACTTTTCAGATCTATCTTTGAGAAATACACAGCTCCACTCAAACAGTCCATAATATCATCCATTCGTGGCAATGGAAACTTATACTTGATTGTGATCTTATTTATTGCTCTGGAATCTGTACACATCCTCCATTCTCCATTCTTCTTTGGTGCTAATACCACTGGTACAGCACATGGACTCAGACTCTCACGGATCAAACCTTTCTGTAACAGTTCATGTACTTGTCTGTTCAACTCCTCACTTTCTGCAGGTGTCATTCTATGTGCTGCCTTATTCGGCAAACTCGCTCCTGGGATCAAGTCCATCTGATGACTGATCTTCCTGACTGGTGGTAATCCATCAGGCACGTTATCGGATACAATATCTTGAAACTCATTCAACAAATCTGCAACTTCTACAGGAACATCTTCTACTTCCTCTTTACCAGCTTTTGGAATTAAAGCAAAACATACATGCTCATGCCTCATACCATCTAGAAAATTTTTTCCATCAACAAAAGTTATCCTTGCATTACCACATACCTTTTCTTCAGTCTCCTTCAATGGCTTTAGCTTATGCCGCACTCCATCCTTTGTCAGGGAATAGGTATTCGCACGGCCATCGTGTACAGCACATCTGTCAAACTGCCATGGTCTACCCAACAACATATGACATGCATCCATAGATATGATATCACATAATACCTCATCTTGGTATCCGCCAATCTTGAACTTCACCAGGTATTGTTCATTGACCATGACCTTGTGGTCATCCTGTACCCAGGCAATCCGATATGGATGTGGGTGTTTCTGTCTCTTGAGCTTCAACTTTGTCACCATCTCTTCTGACACCAAATTGTTAGTGCTTCCACTATCAATGATCACATCACAACATTTACCTTCACACTTGCACCTGGTGCGAAACAGGCTCCTCCTTTGCTCAGGTTCATTCTCACCACTCAACAGGACTCTTCTGTTAATCAACGTTTCTCCTCTTTCAGCATCTTCAGAATTTGATGATCTGACATCTTCATCTACATGTGCAACTCTGGCATGGCCTTCATTTCTCCTGTCCATTCTGCCTTGGCGCTGAGGACATTCAAATGCCCTATGACCTTCTTCTCCATAGTGAAAACATGTTCCACGGAAGCCACCTCTTCCAGATCCTTGTCCTCTTCCTCTTCCTCTCTGATCTCTATTATTCTGATCCTGGAAGCGATTGGAATTATTTCCTCGCTGATTCTGACTACTACTGGCCTCATCCTTCTTTTTTGAATCCTCATTTCGGCCACCATATGACCGTCCACCAGATCGTCCACCGCGACCTCTTCCGTTTTGTCTGCTCTCAAATTTCTTATTCAGCTTTTCCTCTACTTTTAGGGAAAATTGGTATGCCTCCTCAATACTGTTCATTCGAACCAGATTCAACTCCTCCTGAATGCTTGGCCTTAACCCATTAAGGTATCGGGCAACTTTCTCCTTATCAGCTTCGGCATGGCCTGTTCTGATGAGGAGTTGATAGAACTCCTCTGTATACTCCTGAACAGATTTTCCTGCTTGCTTCAAACTTTGCATTTTCTTCAGTAGGTCAAGCTCATAATCAACAGGAATGAACTGTCGCTTCAATTTTTCCACCATCCGATCCCATCTTGTGATTTTATCTTTCCCTCTTCTATTTCGCTCCAATTGAATTTCTTGCCACCAGATCTTCGCATGACCTTTCAGTCTGGCCTTCGCAAATTTGACCCTATCAGGATCCTCAACATCTTCATACTCAAAATACTCCTCACATTCATTGATCCAGTCGATCAATTCCTCTGGGTTAAGATTTCCAAAAAATGTAGGAACCTCAATCTTAGGTCTTTTCCCAATCTTAGAAATGGCCTGAAAAAGTCTTTCTTCCTCCTGGTTCACAATTTCGACTTCTCCTTCTTGATATTCTTCTTCGGCTTCATCCTCGCTTTCATCTCTGACATTAAGATTCATTCCTCTGCGAATCTCTTCTTGCAATGCTCGCACTTGTCTCTGCAGCTCTCTAACCTCAAGTGTTACAACACCAGCTCTTCCGCCACGTTCCCTTCATGGAGGTATTTTCACAATGCGCGCTGAAACCCTAGCCACGGTCCTGGTGCAAACTGCCTCACAGTCGGCGATCTGTTTACACACTCAAGAACTCCTGCTCTGATACCACTTGATGAAGGGTGCTCCCCTTAATACCACAAACACATAACAAAAATAGAGAAACAACAACAATATGCAAGAATAGAAAATTGGCTTCTTATTATCTCCACAAATGTGGAATTACAAACTTTTAGAATTACAATATGCAAAGCCACATGGGCATTCCCTTACAATATTCTGTAGGACAAAGCCTCGAGCTATTACCCAGATCTACTACCCAGAACTATTCTGAACTGCCTAAGACAATAATACAGCCTTCCTTATATAGGCAATTATCCATCGCCTGGGAAGGTTCCAGAATTTTAGCCAATAAGGCCGACCAAACCTAGAATTATTTTATTTTACATTTTATTACATCATAGTCGGCTCAAGATAACCTTTGAAACCCGAACAGAAATTTTGAAGAAAATTCTTTTTCGCCATTTCAGGTGGCCCAACTTCCGAAGACCATAAGTCATCACCAGTTGACCCGCTCGGCTATTATAACCCCATTTCAAAAATGCCACGAAGCGCGCTACAGGCTTGACCTGCGCAAGCACTCGTCACCCAAATTTTTGACCTCATCCGGGGCCTCTAAAGCCTTCAAAACTGAGTTCAAAGTTTCTGTACCCTGCTGCCAATACCGAAAATCTTCAATATCTTCCAATATACACTTGATCTGGCAATGAAACTTTACTGGAAGACTTATATGACCAAAATGAACCTCTAAGAAAGAAATTAGATCATTCTGAGCACATACGAAAATTACCAAAAATAGTAACTTTCCATAAATAGCAGCTCTGCACAAAATAACCCTTATTGAATAAAAACATAAATATTTTTGGGTGATGCAAGATTGCTCTTACACCCAGGATGCTCCTGCATCAGTATGTGTGTGCATGTGCATGTCTATATATGCATGATTCTCACCCTCTCCCCCTTCTCTCACCCTATTTCACTCTCTCCCCTCACTACTCTCACAATCTCTTCCCCCTATTTACCCTCTATCTCTACCTCATTTCTCTCACTCTCTCTCACATGTCCCCCCATAATTATTCACCATCTCTATCTATTTCAAGCCCTAATTATCCTCATTCTCAAGCTCTATCTCATCTCTCTCCCTCTCCCCCTTTTCTCTCTGTCTCATTCCCCCCTTCTCCCTTTCTCCCCCCTCTCACTATCTCTCTCCCCTAATTATCATCTCTCTCTCTCTCTCTCTCTCTCTCTCTCTCTCTCTCTCTCTCTCTCTCTCTCTCTCTCTCTCCCTCTCTCCCATAACCATCTCATTGATGGAGAGGATATTAAGTACCCAATAGGGTCTATTGTTGTGACAAAGACATGGCTTAGAAGGTACCCTATCAAAAAATCTAATGTGTGGTTGTTCAAGAACTTTGAGACACATAGACATATTATTCATTACTCTAACCTTGTTGTTGCAACAAAAATTCAATTGATTAAGTATCGATATACCTCTTAACAAGAATTTATGGAAAGTTCGTGAATCTAACCACGGGGCAATACTTGACACAATAAGGATTATAATTGATCTAGAAGGTTCACTTGATTAATTTTATGTCATCTACAAGTTTATTAACTTTTTTTGTATATATAAATGGCCATGATCTGATCTATGTGCATATTTAGAGGCCAAATTTTGTATATATGAATGGTAATGAGTTGTCATGTGCATATTCAGATGCCAATTTTGATATATATAAGTGGCCATGGGATGATTTGTACATATTGAGAGGCCAAATTTCATATATCTTAATTTGTACCATTTGATTATAAATACATAAATAAATTTTGTATCGTTACATTTGCACATTGACACCTTCACTTGTTCTTGTAAGCTAGTTATGTTAGTAAGCTAGTTTTACATTAGATCTCTTGACTATTTTTTGTATATGCTCTCATATTTCTCTATATTGGTTCTCTAGGATTGTCTTTCATCCAAATATTTGTTATATGAATGTTCTTGCTATTGGATTGTACCTTCATGTTAGTAATCCTTGTTCTCTTGTATGACTAAGGAGATTATTGTCTTTATTTCTTAATGAAAAATCAATGAAAATGGTTGTTGCTATGCTAACTGAAAATAATAATGACACACTAACGATCAGAATTAATAATGTAGAGGTAGGGGTATAAAAAATGAACACAATATTTAAAGACCATAGTTACACAATCTATCCTTCAGGTATTCTTAGATGTCCCACTTAGGCTCCTAGACCTTAAATTTACTAGGGCTCAACAAACATCTTAAGACAATGTGTACATACTGATTTGGGCTTGTGACATCATAACAGATACAACTTTATTATTTCCAATATCCCCACACACACTCATTAACACATACTTGTCCTTTGTAATTAAGATTGCCCTCATTGATGGCAAAAATGACAAATCAATATATTTATGCTTCCAACCCCAAGCCTCTAGACTTGGAGGACCCTGCACAATGTCTATGAACATTCCCTTGATCTTGCAACAAGAAGAGACTTCCTTTGTAATTAAGACTATCCTCATTGATGGCCAAAATGACAAATCAATATATTTATGCTTCCAACCCCTTCCTCTGGGCTTGGAGGACCCTGCACAAGGTCTATGAATAGTCCCTTGATCTTGCAACAACAAGAGACTTCCTTTGGAACTTTGTTTACAACATACATATCACTGGGGAAATATTACTATGATAGGTAGTCTATTAGGACAATCAATCAATATTCCACCCTTGTCCAACAAGAAATGGCTTCCTCATAGTTTGTTCAAGGTCTTGGGGTTCCCACACACTTTCCAAAGATATCGTCTTAAGGATTTAAGACTAGATTCTTCACCAAAATACAATTATGTGATCAAATAAAATTGATAACTAAAATTGTCAGAATATTGATAAAAATCATCATCACTTGAAAGGTTGGATCTGTTACTCGAATGCCACATGTTTGAATAAATTATTGTGAGCTATTATATGAATGTAAACTATTTGCAAGATTGTCTATGCTCATTGGATGTTTCATTTGTTCCTTGTTGACAAACTCGGATTTTTTTAAAAAAATTGGTATTTTGTAGAGTGTTTGACAAAATATCTATATGTTAAAAGAGACAAATTAGCAAAATGTTCAAAAAAAATTTATAGTTACATTACAAATTTTAAATTGAAGTATCTTCTACTATTTTTCATAATTTAAAGTCATATGCTTGGAATTGATACATTAATATTCAATAGTGTGTTGTCTTGGTTTACAATGCATCTCACTATTGCATTATCTTTTGTTTTTTGAAAACTATTTTTTGATCTACATTTTTTCCTCTTTTTCAAAAGGAGGTGCAATTGTTACATCAATAGAAAAAATATATTGAAGAGTACAAATTAAAGAATGTCAAAATTGAAAAAATATATTGAAGAGTACAAATCAAAGAATGTCAAAATTGAATTTTATAGTGAATTATTGTATGATCATTAATTTAAAAAAATAAAAACACACTTAATTTTTATCCCACTCAAAAAAGGCATGGTCATTAATTCCAAACAAAAACCCACACTCAATTTACAGCCACTAATACATTTGGGGTGACATTGCGACGGCCATTTGCGACGGCAGGCAAATGTCATGTGGTTTTGCTCTTTTTTTTTCAAATATAGCCCGACACCGTCGCAATTTGCGACGACAATACATTTGTAACTGTCGCAATTGCGACGTTGTCGGGATATAAGCGCAAAATTTAAAAGGAACGTTGTCATGTGTGTTTTGAACAGCGCCGTAACCCTCCGTGAAATCACATCACGATATAACGGCAAACAAAATAAGAACGTTGTCATTTGTGTTTTCAACAGCGCCGTAACCCTCCGCGAAATCACATCGGGATATAAGGGAAAAAAAAACAAGAACGTTGTCATTTGTGTTTTCAACAGCGCCGAGAGAGATTCCCTCCGCGAAATCACAGCTACAATTTCTGAGTACGTTGGGTTTATTTTTCTTTTGTCATTATTATGTAATCTGGTATTCAGCTGTTAGAGAGCTAAAATACCCAGAAATGAGGACATATCTATGTTGAATTTATTGTTAGCGGCTTTGGTTATTTAGAAGTTTAATTTTATTTGTTCATCTTTCAAGCACAAACGTTTTGTGGACCGTAACGTCTTCATTGTTTCGGGTATGCAGTGAAACAGCCCTAACTTGCAATTGCGATGTTGTTGGGATATAAGGGCAAAAAAAAAAAGGAACGTTGTCATTTGTGTTTTCAACAGCACCGTAACCCTCCGCGAAATCACATCGGGATATAAGGGCAAAAAAAACAAGAACGTTGTCATTTGTGTTTTCAACAGCGCCGAGAGAGATTCCCTCCGCGAAATCACAGCTACAATTTCTGAGTACGTTGGGTTTATTTTTCTTTTGTCATTATTATGTAATCTGGTATTCAGCTGTTAGAGAGCTAAAATACCCAGAAATGAGGACATATCTGTGTTGAATTTATTGTTAGCGGCTTTGGTTATTTAGAAGTTTAATTTTATTTGTTCATCTTTCAAGCACAAACGTTTTGTGGACTGTAATGTCTTCATTGTTTCGGGTATGCAATGAAACAGCCCTAACTTGCGACTACCTTCACGGTACTTGTGTACATTATCATGTTGTCTTTACAGTGACTGTCCTCATTCAAGTGGCAATTACACAAGGGACAGTCACTGTGAGATGTCCTCATTTGTGACAAGGACAGTCACACTTAGGACATCTCATAGTGATATTCCCTTGTGTAATTTCCACTTGAATGTATTGCTATTGAACCACATTAATGCTTTTCTTCTTCAACAAATGAGGACAGTCACTGTAAAGACAACATGATAATGTACACAATTACCAAAAAATGATCTTGTTAATTGATGTAACACTTTGTCTTGCTCACTCCCTATCCTTCACTAGGGTCTCTTTAGGCCAATGTTTTGACTTGATAGGGTACTTAACTATCCCTACACTCTTTAGGTATCTCTACCCAAGATCCCACTCCTTCAACTAGTGCACACCAACAAGAAATACAACGAACTCTGCTCAATACCAATCTAGCTACTAGGACACTCCTAGTCTTGTCTTCACAAATTGAAACACATTCAACTAGAACTTTACTCCATGGAGAGGCTGGCCACTAGGACCTCTATTGGTTTCAATATTACTCCTTCACCTATACTTTTCATCAGTACTTCAATCCGGTTCATCAAACCATGCATGCCAATTGCACCCAAAAATAGGCTGCTAGCAATTAGGCCTTTGTCAAGCCTTTTTGTTTATATTAAGCCACCTAAAGGGCTTAGGATTCAGATGCCCTTTATTGAGAACTCCAAGATATCTAAGGTCTTCTCCTCCTAGATTTTTTGTACACCAACTGCTACAGCCATGCCTGAAAACAAGTATTTTGACACAACTTGGACAGTCTGACTAAGAGTTTGTTTTCTTAGCAGCCAAAGAAACTCACCCAATCTTCTAATTTGACTTGGGGCTTCTTTAGATGTGTGTCTACCTCTCCATGAGATTTTAGTTGAAGCAACCAATGCATTCAACTTGTTGTAATCTTCTTGTAATGATTTGTCATCCCTAACTGTGCTCAACTGACTCACCTAGGACATCATTGCAAACATAGAAAATGAGCTTCCCAGGGCCCCTCCTTCCAAACATATAGTACATGGAGTCTCCTCACCCATTCCAAGAGCCCGTACAAAATTGACAATGGAATGATGAGCTAAGACTCCATTTGTTCAACCTGCCTGGTTCAAACCAATGATAGGGTACTTAACAAAAGAATTAACAAACTAGTTGGAATGCTTCAAAACTCAAAAAAAACACAACACAGAATAAAAAAACAACTTGTACTAACTTTTCCAATAGACACTGTGAGCTATCTAATCCATTAATCAACTGAAAACAAAGAAACAAAAAAACTCAAGAATTCACTAAAACCGTGTTACTCTACAAATCTTCTTAATTCCAAATGTTTTTCCCCCCAACCTTTTGCACAGATCGATGGAGGCCTCTTATAGTTGATCTGATGCCTAATTCAATGGTTTCATATAGTTACATAACCATCTTACTCGAAAATGCTCCCTTGCACAAATGTTGTCAATGTTGTGAATGACAACATTGACAACTTGTTACAACCTTTGGGATTTTGGTTCAAAACTTATTGTTCAAACACCATAAGACCCTAACCATGACTTAGTTAGGCTATTTAGACCTCACATAGGCCACTTCTACACTTCTTTGCCCAATTTGACCCCTAAATGCTTCATTCCCACTTTTGCCACAATATTGGTAACTTGGGTACAAATTGGCACTTGCCTTCACAAAGGTCACACATGAGGACATCTCACAGTGATCGATTGTCCCTTGTGTAATTGCCACTTGAATGTATTGCTATTGAACCACATTAATGCTTTTCTTCTTCAACAAATGAGGACAGTCACTCTAAAGACAACATGATAATGTACACTCACTGTAAGGACAGTCACAAATGAGGACATCTCACAGTGACTGTCCCTTGTGTAATTGCCGCTTGAATGTATTGCTATTGAACCACATTAATGCTTTTCTTCTTCAACAAATGATGACAGTCACTCTAAAGACAACATGATAATGTACACTCACTGTAAGGATAGTCACAAATGAGGACATCTCACAGTGACTGTCCCTTGTGTAATTGCTGCTTGAATTACACAAGGGACAGTCATTGTGAGATGTCCTCATTTGTGACAAGGACAGTCACACATGAGGACATCTCACAGTGATTGTCCCTTGTGTAATTGCCACTTGAATGTATTGCTATTGAACCACATTAATGCTTTTCTTCTTCAACAAATGAGGACAGTCACTCTAAAGACAACATGATAATGTACACTCACTGTAAGGACAGTCACAAATGAGGACATCTCACAGTGACTGTCCCTTGTGTAATTTCCGCTTGAATTACATAAGGGACAGTCATTGTGAGATGTCCTCATTTGTGACAAGGATAGTCACACATGAGGACATCTCACAGTGATTGTCCCTTGTGTAATTGTCACTTGAATGTATTGCTATTGAACCACATTAATGCTTTTCTTCTTCAACAAATGAGGACAGTCACTCTAAAGACAACATGATAATGTACACTCACTGTAAGGACAGTCACAAATGAGGACATGTCACAGTGACTGTCCCTTGTGTAATTGCTGCTTGAATTACACAAGGGACAGTCATTGTGAGATGTCCTCATTTGTGACAAGGACAGTCACACATGAGGACATCTCACCGTGATTGTCTGTAATGTCCCCTTTTTGGCTAACTTGGAAAACAGGAACAATTACTCCACTTCTCAGACTTACTCTATCAGATACTTACAATTAAACTAAGTAATGGAGGTTACTTAAGATATCAACCGCTATTTCAGATTCAATCACAATATGTGTGCAAGATGATATTGATACCAATATGTTTAATAGCACTGTCGGATATAATGATATGAAATATGCTATGAATATGATGTTTCCTATCACTTATAGTGATAGTATAATGATGGTATGTCTGATATAAACAATATCGATATACAATCAATAAGTATTGCTTACAGCAATGTATTTGCTGTGTCTGATATGATGATGTAATTATGCAAATGTGTAATATCGCTATGAGTGATATGTTGCTATTTCAGATTCTGAATTATATGCTTGCAACTTCAAATATTGATGCTGTTTCTGACTATCCTTTCTATCTGTGCAATCATGGTGTTGTCTCTGATCTGCAATGATAAACTTGAAACCAAACTGCCAAAGGCAGATGCTCTATTGAGTATATCCAAATATGGATAAGTAAATAAAGTTCTAATGATGCCTTGAGTGACTGATGAGAATGCATTCTTATATTGTCTTTAACAAATGAAGAGATGCTATGAATGAGACGTGTCTTGTTTCTTCCTCCATGTCCCTTTGTTAAGCACACCTTTCCATAATCCGACAGTTCACATAATATTATTTCATTATTTTCTGATCATAGATAACTCCCAGATTGACTCAATATCAAATCTTTTTATGAAGGTAATCTTCCCTAATTGGTAGTGCAACCAGTAGTTAACATCCATTGTGTTTGTATTAGTTTGGTCTAACTATCATTAGTATTTAGTCAATCGATATTAACTCTTGCCTTATCCCATATTGTTATGATGATATCCAATCTTTCTACTCTGATATAAGTCGATATCATTTTCTGATAATTGTCCATTTATTGGTTGATTGCTGGTAATGGAGTTTGATCTTCAAATTGACTTCCATTCCTGTTAATACTTAAGGATACATTGTACTTATTATCCATGACTGATGCCTCATTCATCAATAGCTTGTGATATAATCACTGATGCTTTTGTGTTTCTACAAGATGTGGTTTATCTCAGACAATCGATAATCTTTCAATCCTTTAGTCGATATCCTCCTATGTGGTGTCTATTGATATAGATAGTAGAATTCAATCTAGTTTATGTTATTGTCATGATAACATAGGAAGTGATGGTGCATATTTGCTAGCGGGTCTTCATGTTTGATATTGCTTTATCAGATATGTCATTGTCTAAACTTGTGCAATTAATGATTATTTATAATATATGAATGGTTATCCTTCTTGCTTATCAATACATCTTCTGAAACCCATAGCGACCTATCCCTTATTCATATCATGTTGATCTTGACTTCATAGTATTTGGTTCATTAATCATCCTCTCATGGTATCGATGTGTAATGACTAGTGATTGTTGTATCACTTCTTCGTTCCTCATCGTGATAGATAATGCAGATGTTTAATGTAGATGTATATCGATTACAGATATTTGATATTGCTTTAAACGTTATTATTATTATTATTATATTTATTAATGTTATTGTTATTATTAAATATTATAATTAATGATGTTAGTAATATTAATAATATTATAATAAATATTATTATAGTGATAACATATTGTTTTATATTGAGAGGTTTATTAATATTATTTATATATTAAAATTATTATATCAATAATTGATTTAATATTATTACTTAATATATTATTATAATATAATATATATAATTTATTAATAATTATTTATTATTAATTTATATTATAATTATAATCATAATTATATTATTTATTAATATTTTAATATTATTTAATTAACATATTACTTATTATGCTAACTATATATTATTATTATCTTTTGATAATAATTATATATTATTGTTATATACCGTTAATAATAGATTATTATATATCATCTAATCATTTTATTATTATACTAAGTTCAATATGTCACGGCTCATGACATTGTCCCTTGTGTAATTGCCACTTGAATGTATTGCTATTGAACCACATTAATGCTTTTCTTCTTCAACAAATGAGGATAGTCACTCTAAAGACAACATGATAATGTACACTCATTGTAAGGACAGTCACAAATGAGGACATCTCACAGTGACTGTCCCTTGTGTAATTGCTGCTTGAATTACACAAGGGACAGTCATTGTGAGATGTCCTCATTTGTGACAAGGACAGTCACACATGAGGACATCTCACAGTGATTGTCCCTTGTGTAATTGCCACTTGAATGTATTGCTATTCAACCACATTAATGCTTTTCTTCTTCAACAAATGAGGACAGTCACTCTAAAGACACCATGATAATGTACACTCACTGTAAGGACAGTCACAAATGAGGACATCTCATAGTGACTGTCCCTTGTGTAATTGCCACTTGAATGTATTGCTATTCAGCCACATTAATGCTTTTCTTCTTCAACAAATGAGGATAGTCACTCTAAGGACAACATGATAATGTACACTCACTGTAAGTGTACATTATCATGTTGTATTACAAATGGACCTTATGTTGGTCGGGATATAAGTGCAAAAAAAAAAAGGAACGTTGTCATTTGTGTTTTCAACAGCGCCGAGAGAGATTCCCTCCGCGAAATCAAGCGGGTTATCATTTGTGTTTTGAACAAAGCGGGTTGTCATTTGTGTTTTGAACAGCACCGAGAGAGATTCCCTCCGCGAAATCAAGCGGGTTGTCATTTGTGTTTTCAACAGCGCCGAGAGAGATTCCCTCCGCAAAATCACAGCTACAATTTCTGAGTACGTTGGGTTTATTTTTCTTTTGTCATTATTATTTAATCTGGTATTCAGCTGTTAGAGAGCTAAAATACCCAGAAATGAGGACATATCTATGTTGAATTTATTGTTAGCGGCTTTGGTTATTTAGAATGCTTCCCCACAATACTTAATTACACAAGGGACAGTCACTGTGAGATGTCCTCATTTGTGACAAGGACAGTCACACATGAGGACATCTCACAGTGACTGTCCCTTGTGTAATTGCCACTTGAATGTATTGCTATTCAGCCACATTTATGGGCCCGTTTGGACCACGACACACAGTAGCATCTACAGAGAAGAATATCCCAGGTGTAACAAGTTGTAAGAATATACCAACAGTTCTAAGAAGTTCCCTAGCACGTAGTAGCATCTACAGAGAAGAATATACAACATGAGGGCAGCCACTGTAAAGACAACATGATAATGTACACTCATTGTATGTGTACATTATCATGTTGTCTTTACAGTGACTGACCTCATTCAAGTGGCAATTACACAAGGGACAGTCACTGTGAGATGTCCTCATTTGTGACAAGGACAATCACACATGAGGATATCTCACAGTGACTGTCCCTTGTGTAAGCCACTTGAATGTATTGCTATTCAACCACATTTATGGGCCCGTTTGGACCACGGCACATAGTAGCATCTACAGAGAAGAATATCCCAGGTGTAACAAGTTGTAAGAATATACCAACAGTTCTAAGAAGTTCCCTAGCACATAGTAGCATCTTCTAATTGTCTATACCACTTCACAAGGTATTGTTTGCACACATTGTTTTTGGTTCTTTTGATGACCCTTGTTTTGAAATTGCTATTAGGCCTTGTAGCTTATATGTTTTGACTGCTGGAGAGCTTCTAAAGCTAAGCAAGAAGACCATTGCACGAGTTATAGCTGCGCACTCAGGTTTGAAAATTGTATATTTTTTAATCTAATGTATATTTTAATCCTTTTGCCATGTCATGTAATATGTCTTGCCTTGTAGCTTATATGTTTTGAAATTGCTGTTAGGCCTTGTAGCTTATATGTTTTGATTGCTAGAGAGCTTCTAGAGCTAAGCAAGAAGGCCTTGTAGCTTATATGTTTTGTGTACTTTTGACAATTTTGCTTAGTCACTGAAAGTTGTAGACCGAAGTTTTCATAGCCCAATTTTTGCTTCCTGCGAAGAACGATCATGTCAGATAATATAAGTGAAGAACAAAATAGGGAGACAATCGCTAGATTGTGGTCTAACTTGAAAAGAAAAGGTGATGGAAAATGTTATTGTCCCTGCAAAATTTGTAAGGGCTTAAACCGTAGAAGATTGCTAATCAAAACAGTTAAGAGACATTGTAGGGAGAATGGTCACATTGAAGGGGGGCATGACTATCATCCACTGGTAAGTTGTTCATTATATCATTTTAACAATTTATATACATATGAAATCACTTGATGATGAGTTGAAGATCATGGTTTATTTATGTTAATCAATTTTATATAGGTTGATCTCCCCAGGGAAGTACATGATATGGAGGAACATGGGGGTGCGAATATCCAAGGTGAAGATAATGATCCCATGGAAGATGACGATCATGCGCCAGAAAACACAATTGAAGATGATGGTATAAATACATTGATCCATGACACATTTAGTCCAAGCGGATCTGATCATGATGATGATGATAGCCTTGATGTACCTCTACTTGAGAAGGCATACGAGCCCCTATACAAAGACTCCCAAACAACTCTTCTCTCTACTATATTGTTGTTGTTGAACTTGAAGGTTATGAATGGTTTATCCAACATAACAATGTCACGTATGTTAAGGTATGTCATATATGTCTTTATAGTTAACAAAGGGTGAATAATGTACCACTAATATTGTTTATATTAACAACTTATATTTTTTGCTGTAGATTGATAGGCGAGTTTTTGTTACCACCATCAAATATTCTACCTCGCTCATATCAAGAATTATCTGCTATTATGAAAGATATTGGAATGGAGTATCAAGCAATACATGCTTGTCCCAATGATCATATTATATATTATAAAGAACATGAATTTGCAACACAATGCCCTGTATGTCATACGAGTAGATATCGAACAGATCGAATAACAAAAAAGGTGCCTCACAAGGTTCTTCGTTACATCCCCATTATTCCACGGATGCGACAATTATTCAGGTGTACTAGCTTGGCACAATTTATGGATTACCATGCACGCAATAGAAGTCGAGATGACATTATTCGAATCCCTGCGGATGGTTCGGCATTTATGCACATAGAGGAAAAGTGGCAACACTTCAAAGAAGAACCTCGTAATCTCAGGCTTTCATTGGCAGTGGATGGTGTCAATCCATTTGGAGAGATGAGATCTGTTTGCTCGATGTGGCCTGTTTTTGTTATCAACAATAACATTCCTCCGTGGATGTCAATAAAGAGGGAGCACATTATGTTGGCAATGATTGTTCCAGGTATTTTATCATTTGATAGTTATTAATTTACATGTACTTACAAATCTTACAGTAAAATGGTCACAATAATTATGTAATGTTATTGTTCATTCAAGTAGGTAAATATCAAGTTAAAGATATGAATGTATATATCGAGCCTCTTATTGACGAGTTGGTGGAGTTATGGAACGGTGTCACTATGTATGACGTGTCTAGACCAATAAGACAAAGAAAATTTCAATTCCATGCAATACTTGTATGGACAATACATGATGCCCCAGGGCTAACACATTTTTGTGGTATGTTATAGTGAATTCAAGTTGCGCATGATAATTCTAATTATAAAAATCAACATATTTAATAATCCAATTATATCATTATCTTGTAGGTCTTCAAACAAAGGGAAAATTTGCATGTCCAGTTTGTGGTCCAAAGATGAAATCTCGTCATTCAAAAAGTTTAGGAAAGCATGTGTTTGATGAGTACAGACACTTCCTCCACAGGAATCATAAGTATCGAAGTATGGAAAAACATCTTTTCAATGGGAAAGAAGAGACTACATCAAAGCCACGAAGAATGACACCTCGCCTATGGAAGTTGGAATATAATAGAATTAATCGTCGAGGTAATGTCGTTCCACTTAATGGTTTATGTTTGTAATTTATATATTTCTATTGTGATTTTTGTTTACTAATTATGTAATTGATGATCGTGAAGGTCGTCAAGGCACTACTGACAACCTTCCAAAGGGACTAAAAAGCTATCCCAGACAATTTAGTAGGTTGCCCTACTACGAGGACCTACAAATTGTGCATTTGTTTGATCTTATGCATGTTGGAAAGAATATAACAGAGACATTGTGGAAAATACTGGATGGAAGGCGTGACAAAGAAAAAATTGTCAAAATTTGTAATGACATTCATGAATCCAATCATGCACTGAAGAATTTCATTCACTCAAATAGCAATAGAGATCAGATTAATATAAGTGCCCTTCCTTGGTTATTAACGGAGCAGCAAAGTGATGCCATAAAAGAAGTCATACGAAAAATTCGATTTCCCACAGGATTTGCTGGGAACATAAGCAATCTCATATCAAAGAAAAGTGAATTTGGGCCAGGGCTCAAAACGCATGATTGGCATACTTTCATCAAGGTAAGTTATGTTCTTCTGTATTTACAATATATTCATAAACTACGTGTACTATTCATTATGTTATGTTAGAAAATAATGAAATGATTGGTTTATAATTACTGCAGTACGTGCTACCTCTATCTCTCCCAGAGCACTTCAACAATAACATCAAACAAGTGATATATGATCTTGGAAAATACATGAGGTAAGCAGTAATATCTGTTCAATTTGTTGTATATATTTATTATATTCGCGATTTGTTTTTCTTGCTATGTAATCTATTGTATATTATTTTGTAAAGTCTCGTATTTATATATTTTTTGTGACTTGAATCTCTTAATGTAGGTGGTTGTCATCTAAAGAAATCCATAAAGAAGATATAAACTATTGGAAGAGAAGAATTCCTCATTTATTGTGTGAAATGCAAAAGTGTCTACCTCCAACTTTTTTCAATGCACAAGAACACTACCTCATACACCAAGTTGAGGAGATTGAATTGTGTGGACCTGCACACACTAGGTCAATGTGGATGGTTGAGAGGCACTTGAAATCTTTGAAGGCTTTGGTTCGACAAAGAGCACATCCTGAGGGTTCTATGGTAGAGGGATACATGGTATACCAGACTATGGTGTACATTACTGAATATCTTCCTAAGTTTGCTTCAAATATCCATGTAGATCGCATTTGGGATCTCGACCCTTTTAAAAAATTCAAAGGGGAGTACTTGATGGGGAAAGGTAGATTGAGGAAAGTGACAGGTAATAAATTATAAGATGTTATTGTAATAAATTATTTCTTAATCTTCAAAATAAATCGGTTGTAAGTCGTCTATTTTTTTTTTGTACAGTTGCTCGAGAGTGGGATGCACTACATTTGTATATTGCAAACAATCTTGATTGGATGACGGTATGGATTGAACGATGTCAACATTCTGGTCACACATTAACATGGGAAGGTGTATCTTCATTGGTTAAAGAAGCTCATCGTAATGGAGATTCTAATGTTACGCAAAGGGAAATAGATTTAGCATATGGTTTAAGAGATTTCCAGGTACGTACAAAATTATTAATCACCCGTATGTTTATCAACTCACGATATAATAATTTTGACATGTTTCACATATTATTGCAGGTTAAACACCACAAGGGTATGTTCTGTAATGGTCAAAAATTTCGCGTCAAAGTGTTGGATGACACGAAGAAAACTTGTGATTCTGGAATAACTGCAGTCTTTCAAGTGACTAATATTTCATCTAGAAATGACTTAGATCCTCAAGAGTCTAAAAATCAATACTATGGCATTTTGGATGATATACTTGAGTGCGACTTTAGTTCCTTCAAATTAGTACTCTTCGTTGTCAAATGGTACAGGCTACGACTTAATCCAAATGATCCTAATAGAACTGTTATTGAACATGATAATGGATTTACAATGGTTAATACAAGGTCGTTTGAGCCAGTTGGGGATGAGCCCTATGTTCTTCCAAGCCAATGTGAACAGGTATTTTACTCAGAGGTTTCACATAAACTGGGTTGGTCATTTGTTGTTAGACATGAACCGAGAGGAAGGCCGATAAAGTATAATGCGATGGAAGAAGAAGATACCGAAGAAGTAGAAGATGATGTAGATGATGATCACGATCGACAATTATTGGATGATGTTCCTGAGACAAATTTTCATGAAGAAGAAGAAGAAGATGATGCTGCTACTGATGATGATGATGAAGATGATGTTGATGTTGATGATGATGATGTTGATGATGACGACAACGACGACGACGACGAGGACGATGATGATGACGACGATGACGACAATGATGATGATGATGATGATGATGATGATGAGGATGATGATGATGAAATTTAAAGGTATGCCATCAATCCTTAATGTATTTAATATTCATTTCTTGATAGAAATATATTTGTCTTAAATGGTTACATAGTTTATTCATTATCTATTTAAAAGCTATAAGTGTTATAATGTGTACGTTTTAATGTTTTTAATTTTTATGTGATGCTTATGATGGATGTGATTATGATTATGATGTGATTATGCTCACGATAATTGAATTACATTTGCAGGAAATTGAACCCCTTTCAAGAGCATCCCGCACAGTCTCATGGATCGACAGGTATAAGTCAATACACCTTATAGAAAGTCTATTTAATACACTTATCAATAGTAAGATTGATGTCTTCTAAGATCTCTCCCATTTGCAGGTACCAGCAAATAGGTATTTGTCAGAAGTGTCTTCCTCGAGTGAGGGAAATATAGGAATAGAAGAGGAAAGTGAGACATGCAGTTTATCTAGAATAGGGAGATTAACTAGAGGTCAAAGGACTAGAAGGAAATTCAATAAACACATGAAATTTTTCCTTGCTCAAGGGGGGTCATGTTCTTATGATGATGAGACAAAAGGCGACATCGAGGTGCCCTTGAGGTACCAACATCTATAGAAACATTGGGTACCCAAGGAACTTCCTCCAATAAACATTGATTTTTGTGTTAATGAGAGGATATATCGCATAGCACCATCATCATTACATGGTTTGGGCCTATTTTCTATGGATGGCATAAAGGTGTCTTACAACAAAGTTTCTGAATTGATGGAGTATGTTGGACCATGTTACGATTACAAAAGTTGGATGCATATTGTTCAATATAAAAAAAGTATGCGTAGGTATGCACTCTCGGCAAATTATATACAACAGCAAGACAATAATCAAAGTAAAAGTGTGGCTATATACATTGATGGAAGGCCAAAAGCAACAGGGAATATTGCGGGTTTTATAAATAGTACACGACCTGGGTCAACTATAAAGCAACCCAATTGCATATTTGAGGCGCGCGAGGGAAATCGTGTATTCATCTGTGCGATAAAATCAATACGTGCAGGGGAAGAGCTGCTTATTGATTACAATTTGAACCGCATAAATACAAACGAGGCTACTATCATGGGGGTGGTACATACTATTAAACCAACTTCTAATCAATGACTCCAACATACCATTTAGTTATTAAATTTTTGGCTAACATTTTTATACTTGATCTTTGACACAGGGGCACAATATGGAGCAACCGCCCGAAGGTGATGGTGACGATATTCCTAGCTCATCTACACATGAGCAGGTAAAATTCATTGTAATTGTGCAAACTAGATAGAAGCAAAATGTTATTTTTTTTAATGTTATTTTCTTCATTGTTTTGGAGTAATTTTGATAATACTAATACTATTGTTGTCACAGAGGGCCGGTGGTCGGAGAGAGGGAAAGCAACCTGCAGTCCCTCAGGAGTCCCCCCTTGTGGACCCTTTTTTTATTGATTTAGCAGAGACCGATGACCCGATCGGTTCCATTAAAAAGCTGCTAAAGAAAATTGGGAAAGAACTTCTACGTTTGGTATCCATACATCCTCAGACTCAGGAAATAAAAGACAGGGCAGCTGAGTTGTTGCGCACTTCTGAAAACTTTAAAGTAAGTATTAATGAAATTTTTAATTATTACAAGAGTTCAATAATGGTTTTTATGTTATGCTCTTTTATGACATTAATTAAAATATGGATGCATTGTCTTTACAGAGTTATTTGCGTAATTTTGAACCCCATTCCCATGATGAGGCCGGTATTGCAAGTGGTTCGGGTAGATCACATGTTCCATTCCCCACTTGTGTTTTCCACTGAATATATATAGGAATGATCATAATCATTGACAATACATGCTCGAACAATCTTTTTTTTTAATGCTCTAACAATCTTGTCCATGCTAGTCCACGCGTTCTATATTTATGCATGCTCTAACAATTTTATTCTTCAGCTCCTTTCCATGATGATATGACAACGCCGCCTCCATCCAGGACAGCCACAAATGTCTTGCCGACTGCCATGTCAACAACACACAGCCTAAATGCACCAACTATTGCACCATCTACTGGTACACAAATCCCTCTTTTTCTCTCTTTTGTTATGTGTTTAAGTGTTATGTGTTTACGATGTAGATCCCTTGATTGTGTTTGTGCCATGGGTGCTCTGCACCAATTTATTTCCCTTGAAGTATTATTTCTTGGAGGCATTTGATAATGGTTTTCATTTTTTGCAATAGGAGATGCAACAAGTCCCGATGCAACATCATTTCCTGGATGTTCCCGTGTTCCTAGTACGGGAACGGTGAAGGATTGCGTATTGATCATCAGCGACGATGAAGGCGTTCCCTTAAAAGTATCCAAACTTCCAGGTACTTTAAAGTTATTATTATTCTATAGTGATATAATAGTAATTTAGTTTTTGATCACTCTTCATCGACTAATGATCCCATGATTATTTTGTAGGGAATGATATTTTTTGGCGAAAACTTGGTGACGAGTGTTTGCGGATATTCGGGCCCACCATACGTACATGGTGGAACATCATATCCTAACTAAAACCCCAAACCACTATTTTGATTTCATATCATTGCTAGAATAGTTTTCCTTTTCATCAATTTCTTGAACTATATTAAAGGTAGCTTCTCTTCATTTATGAGTCTAACATGTTTTTTTTTACTTAAAAGGTGGAATAACCAAGATAAAAAGTTGAAGGATGATCTTGTAGATAGTATGACCCAGCTTTTTGGACCTCGTGCATTCGAGAGAAACAAGCTCCTTGAAAGAGCTGGTTTATGTTTGAAGTATATTAGGGACCAGTACAGGAAATATTTAGAGGTTAACCCAAGGCACGAGCGTCCGCCCTGTGTTCTTGAGGCTGAGTGGCAGGGTTTGATTTTGGATGGAAAGTATAAAGCCGACATGAAAAAAGGAATTACGCCAGTAGAGAGTAGAGCAAGGTATGTGATACTTTTGAGAATGTAATTATGTACTAATTAACCTCTAAATTTTTCCTATATTGGTCTCTAACATATTTCAAACTTTTCATAGATTGCCTGACACATCAAAGGCAACAAAGGCAAGATTAGAAAAGCACGGGACACACAAGCTCGGCTCTGGTGGTTTTTCCAAACTTCAAGCACGAGTTGTAAGTATTAGTAAATGAAAACTTGTATCAATTTTTTTATATATTGCAAGGAAATTTTTTTTGATCAAACAATGCAAGTAAAATTCACCATACCAAGAAAAAATGTAGGGGTCAGAGTTCAATAGATGCCTCACAGAAGAGGACAAGAGAATTGGCTTCCAACAAGGCTATAGAGCCGTGGCTGAACGGCTACGAGCTGAAATCAGTGTGCAAGGTTCAAATAATGATGCATCTGAGCCACAGGTAAATAAGCTAAATGAAATTTATTTCAAATTGAATACTTTACCAATTAGTCTATTTGATGTTAAGTTCTAATATAAAGTGAGTATATCTGTTTTAAGAAAGCAATGATAACAATGTGTAGGATATTGGAATGCAGCCTGACAATCCTTCTACACAATCTATGCATAATGAAGGTTCGCATGATGTGCATCCTAGTGGTGGAGGTATACATTTGCTATTAAAATTTTTATATGTAATTACAATTGGTGTTTGGATTAATGTAACATTTTGTATAGCAACTGTAGAGGATCGAGGGGTCGGTGCTCATGAGCATGTTGAGGTTGAGTCTAGACAAAATGATGTGGCCAGATCAGGTAATTAAAGAGCGCCACAGTTATGTTCTTTAAAATAATTAAATACTTGTAACAATTATAATTAAATATTTTAAATTTAACTCTTTTATTTGTTATTGTAGAGGACCCCCCTTTGCAGCAGCATAGGAATTTGAGATCATCAAGAACAAAGAACAAAACAACTGATGAGGGGGGTATTGATGATAACACTGATGCTCCTCTTAGAGCTTACATAGAAAAAAAAATTAGAAAGAGAAAAAAGAAATGATTGTCATCTAAATACCTTAATTGATAATGACTGAATTTTATGTCTCAATGAATTTAATTATGTGCTAATGAATGTTCATGAATTATGTGTTTATTTTCATATTGATGAATGTTGTGTGTTAACGAATCTAATGTGTTAATGAATGTTATCATGTGATATTGATTGAATGTTACATTTTATTAATAATTGAAAGAATGAATGAATGTTAGATGTTAACGGGGAATGTAGAGTGATGTTAGGGGGAGGGGGGTGGGGCCAAATGAGCTTCCACCTTCACGTGGTTGGCCCTGTTTAGTAGAGAATATTAAACTATATTCTCGAAACAAAGTGAAGCTCAATAAGATACTAAATGAGTCAAAATGGTTATCAAGGTCCTCTATCCATAAGATACTTGTAGTCAAAATGGTTATTAATAAGATACTTGTAGTCAAAATGGTTATCTAGGTCCTCTATCCATTCCATAAGTTCTTCACCATTCAAACTTCCTCCATAACAAGGAATGTGCTCTAGGTTAGTCATGAAGCCTAGCATGGACTCTCTGTCAGATAGAGCCACTATTTCAGAGCCTTTTTTGTGCATTTCCTTCAAGCACTGTACAGTGTACGGATGTGAAAGGGAGGGCAGACCAGTGTGGAAGTTAGAGTATTTATATCTTATGCTTTGAGAGTTTATTTGGTAGATTCAAGACACCTTATATCAAAGTTATTCCTTTTTCTTATCTGTTGTTCTGTCAAACCCTCATTTTTTGAGTTATTGCATTCAAATGGCCTTAACTTGCAAATAAACCATAGGATATCCTCTGTTCTTTGTAAAATGCAAGTTAAGGGGGTTTATTTTCATATTTTAAAAGCTTTGGAACAGGATACTAAGCCAGAGAATTTCAAGAGCAAGCCCTAGGTCAAGAATCTCAATGTTCTTGACTAGGAGTTGATGGATTATGCAAGATCAGAGGGTAGCGGCAAGTAAAGGACCTCAAACCTTGTTGAATCTAGATCTTTAGAGCATGGTGGACATCTTCAAACTTTGATCTTGGTTTCATGCACCCATTTTCAATGCCTTGTTTTTGAACCCACACCCAAAGGCATGCATTAGGTCTGCGGACTCAATAAGGACATTGATATGCTCTGGAGTGGAGTCAAGGTCTGGGAGTTGGAGGATTGTTAGAACATCAAAAAGGGTACTCAAAAAACATATAAGTTCATAAGGTCCTTTGTCAAATTGAAGAGTTATTGCTGCAGAACAGGTTTTGGAGACCTACTAGAGTCACTAGGTCTATTTGGACCCGTTTGGACCACGACACACAGTAGCATCTACAGAGAAGAAGTTTGGTATGCAATGGTCTTGAAACCTCCTGAGAAATTCTTGGTGTGCATTTGTGTGGTACAAAAGCTTCGTTGAAAGAGAAAAAGAAGAAAAGAATAGAAATGATTTTTTTTCTTTTTATGTCATATACTGTAACCAGCTACTTATAACTTGCAAAAATTATTATAACCATTTGAAATTGAAACTTAGTTTAATGTGAAACTGAGAACTGCTTTATTAGAGCTTTCTGTGATTTAGATTCAGACATCAAGAACATTGTTTGCCTAATATTGTGATTAATGTTTATTTATTAATATCTCATACTGACAAACAATTGATAATTGTAGGGAAAACGTCATTGGGGGTCTTTGAGGATCCACCAGAAGCCAAGGAGAAAATGTATTCAAATGCTAAAGATGGTGTAACAGTCCTTACAGCTGTTGAACCTTGCTGTGTACTTCATCTCCGATTCTCCAAGTTCAACAGTACTGTGGTATTCCTTTGGATACTTCTAATGGTAAATTTCAGACATCAAGTTCTTTTCGTATGAAACTACTACATTTGTAATCTGTAGTTTTAAACTTTTAGTTTATAAATGTTCATCAGCTTTAGTTCGTATGCTGCCATTTCAAGTATGATTAATGAAGTTACCTTTATCACAGGATGAAAGTGAGCAGTCAGCATACTGGTACGGAGCTGGCAGCATTGATACGGTGACTAGGGCATCGTTTAATGGTGGTATTGTGTTTTCCCGTATTTAGGGCATCGTCCTTTTGAAGCATTGCCTTCATCTTTCTTAAGTCTGAGTTTTAAGTTTGTTTATCTCTCTCGGCGCTGTTGAAAATACAAATGACAACGTTCTTGTTTGTTTTGCCCTTATATCCCGATGTGATTTCGCGGAGGGTTACGGCGCTGTTGAAAACACAAATGAAAACACAAATCCCTTGTGTAATTGCCACTTGAAGGAGGACAGTCACTGTAAAGACAACATGATAATGTACACTTACAGCCCGTGTACATTATCATTGTGTCTTTAGAGTGACTATCCTCATTTGTTGAAGAAGAAAAGCATTAATGTGGCTGAATAGCAATACATTCAAGTGGCAATCACACAAGGGACAGTCACTGTGAGATGTCCTCATTTGTGACTGTCCTTACAGTGAGTGTACATTATCATGTTGTCTTTAGAGTGACTTTCCTCATTTGTTGAAGAAGAAAAGAATTAATGTGGTTCAATAGCAATACATTCAAGTGGCAATTACACAAGGGACAATCGATCACTGTGAGATGTCCTCATGTGTGACTATCCTTGTCACAAATGACTATCCTTGTAAAGACAACATGATAATGTACACATACAATGAGTGTACATTATCATGTTGTCTTTACAGTGGCTGCCCTCATGTTGTATATTCTTCTCTGTAGATGCTACTATGTGCTAGGGAACTTCTTAGAACTGTTGGTATATTCTTACAACTTGTTACACCTGGGATATTCTTCTCTGTAGATGCTATTGTGTGCCGTGGTCCAAACAGGCCCATAAATGTGGTTGAATAGCAATACATTCAAGTGGCAATTACACAAGGGACAGTCACTGTGAGATGTCCTCATGTGTGACTGTCCTTGTCACAAATGAGGACATCTCACAGTGACTGTCCCTTGTGTAATTGCCACTTGAAGGAAAAAAGCATTAATGTGGTTCAATAGCAATGTATTCAAGCGGCAATTACACAAGGGATAATCACTCTGAGATTTCCTCATTTGTGACTATCCTTACAGTGAGTGTACATTATCATGTTGTCTTTACAGTGACTGTCCTCATTTGTTGAAGGAAAAAAGCATTAATGTGGTTCAATAGTGATGCAGAGTAGTCAGGGCTTTTAGAATATACAAATATACATCCTTAACTCTCATTCCACCAAGGAAGAAGGAATTCCAATGGTTGAAACGTGAGTTAAGGTCTTTACATCAGTCAAACCCTGAAAATGAGGGTTTGTAAACAATGCACAGAAAATTTGAAATAACTTAGATATAAAACAAAGAGAATCAATCAAACCAACTTCCAAAGCATCAGATGTCACTATTACAACTTCCAGGCAAATTTTATCATCCAACCACCATCCGTACAGCCGTACAGAGTTCGTTTTTCACCAGAAATGCACTAAAACAGGGTTATTTTTATTTTTTATGAAAGCAAAATGATTACAATACTGGTTCTCTGTCTGTCTTCGACCATTTGAAGCCTAAAATAGGCTCTCCAAACGTTGGTTCAACCATCTAGGTGGTTAGAACAGTTTATCCAACAAATGTCAACTTTGCTAAGCAACTTTTAAAGTTGCATTACAACTTTGCAAACAACTTTGCCGAGAAGGTTAAAAATGTGTTGTGAAACTTTAGGAACCTTATTAAAGTTATTTTGGACCTTCAAACTTCTTAACAACATCTAAAAGACACCTAATAAACACTTACTATGCTCATTTCATCCAAGGACTCAAAAGATGCCCAAGGTTTATAAGTCACCAAGGGGTCTTGTGTCCAACAAGTGGATGTTTATAAGGAGATAAGATCAATCCTTAATATTTATTACAAACCAAGAAAACATCTAAAATTCCTATTCTAATTTATTGTCATTCAAAAAGACTCTGATTTGTCATTCAAAAAGACTCTGATTTGTCAATCAAAAGGACCTTTCACCAGTCAATCCTTCAAAGCTCCAAGGTGAAAATCTTATGTTCCAATTGATAGGATTTGACTCCTTGGCTTCATGGCAACTTCCTTCAATCATGGTGTCTTTGGCTTGCATTAGGGATGCCCCTGCATCAAATAGCAATGCATTCAAGTGGCAATTACACAAGGGACAGTACATGCCCATTAAAGTTGGTGTTTTGTTATCCAGCATGACAATGGAGACAACATACTCTGTGTCAATTTTACTGATCAAATTTCCCTCCGCCAGGCAAAGCAACAATCTGGGTATGATAAGGTGAAATTTTGTAGTCCTTTTGGGTATGATAACAGTTCCAGTTTCTAATAAGATGGTTCATTTTTATAATCTAGCTTCAATTTCTCTTGTGAAAATCTTTTTTTCATTTTATGGGTGGTAAAATATAATTATTATGCTAGAGGTGTGTACTTATGGATGATAATGAAACAAAATGATAAGATTTAAGACTCTTGTTTTTTTTTTAAATAGCAATTTAAGTTTCCTTCTATTATAAATTACTGTTTTTCTATTTTTTAATGTATCTTTCCAAATCTTTTATATCAATTTTATTTATGAAATATAAATATATTAATAATGTTTTAGTGTTTTTAGGATTAGTTTATATCAATTCTATGTATCATCATTCGTCATTCAATTGTCAGTATTATTAATTTAGACTGTGCAATTGTAGAACTACTCGAATATGGGTTGGATGGATACTCAAGCAGGGGAACCCTCCTCAAATATCTCAAGCAGTGAACTTGGAAAAATGTGTCCTGAAGGAACCCTTTCCATCAGAGAGATAAAAGTACAAACAAGTAAAAGAAGCAGGCTCTGCAAATATGTTTTTGAGAAGAAAAATGATAGATTATTCGAGTATGGTTCATGAGGTATATCTAAAAAGACATTTTTTTTCTTATTATAATAAAAGAGGAAGTTGTGAATGTCAAAGTTGAGTGAAACAAAAATTATTTTCATCAAATTTTATTAGGCTTGCTTTTGGGAATAGTTTCTTACAATATTGCTATTAAGATTTTTATTGTGTAGTTTTTAGATTAGGTTTATAAAATTATATTTCATGAGTAGTGATTCATATTAATCAATTAACGATACTTTTGGAAGGTATTTTCAATGTGTCAAATTTTGATATTTTTACAAGAATTAGATTGTGTAATTTTTTTAATTAAAGTCATTGACTCATATTTCATAAATAATAGTTCTCATGAATCCATCTCTTATAAGATTAAATAGTCTATTTAGGAAGTATTTCTGATAGTATGTCAAATTATGATATTACTATTACCATTAGATTGCATGGCTTTGAAGTCAACCTCGTTGACCCATATTCTTCTCTGTAGATGCTACTATGTGCTAGGGAACTTCTTAGAACTGTTGGTATATTCTTACAACTTGTTACACCTGGGATATTCTTCTCTGTAGATGCTACTATGTGCCGCGGTCCAAACGGGCCCATAAATGTGGTTGAATAGCAATACATTCAAGTGGCAATTACACAAGGGACAGTCACTGTGAGATGTCCTCATGTGTGACTATCCTTGTCACAAATGAGGACATCTCACAGTGACTGTCCCTTGTGTAATTTCCACTTGAATGAGGACAGTCACTGTAAAGACAACATGATAATGTACACTTACAGCCCATGTACATTATCATGTTGTCTTTAGAGTGACTATCCTCATTTGTTGAAGAAGAAAAGCATTAATGTGGCTGAATAGCGATACATTCAAGTGGCAATCACACAAGGGACAGTCACTGTGAGATGTCCTCATTTGTGACTGTCCTTACAGTGAGTGTACATTATCATGTTGTCTTTAGAGTGACTGTCCTCATTTGTTGAAGAAGAAAAACATTAATGTGGTTCAATAGCAATACATTCAAGTGGCAATTACACAAGGGACAATCGATCACTGTGAGATGTCCTCATGTGTGACTATCCTTGTCACAAATGAGGACATCTCACAATGACTGTCCCTTCTGTAATTGCCACTTGAATGAGGACAGTCACTGTAAAGACAACATGATAATGTACACATACAATGAGTGTACATTATCATGTTGTCTTTACAGTGGCTGCCCTCATGTTGTATATTCTTCTCTGTAGATGCTACTATGTGCTAGGGAACTTCTTAGAACTGTTGGTATATTCTTACAACTTGTTACACCTGGGATATTCTTCTCTGTAGATGCTACTGTGTGCTGGGGTCCAAACGGGCCCATAAATGTGGTTGAATAGCAATACATTCAAGTGGCAATTACACAAGGGACAGTCACTGTGAGATGTCCTCGTGTGACTGTCCTTGTCACAAATGAGGACATCTCACAGTGACTGTCCCTTGTGTAATTGCCACTTGAATGAGGACAGTCACTGTAAAGACAACATGATAATGTACACAAGTACCGTGAAGGTAGTTGTAAGTTACGGCTGTTTCATTGCATACCCGAAACAATGAAGATGTTACGGTCCAGAAAACGTTTGTGCTTGAAAGATGAACAAATAAAATTAAACTTCTAAATAACCAGAGCCGCTAACAATAAATTCAACACAGATATGTCCTCATTTCTAGGTATTTTAGCTCTGTAACAGTTGAATACCAGATTACATAATAATGGCAAAAGAAAAATAAACCCAACGTACTCAGAAATTGTAGCTGTGATTTCGCGGAGGGAATCTCTCTCGGCACTGTTGAAAATACAAATGACAACGTTTCTCTACATTATCATGTTGCCTTTACAGTGACTGTCCCTTGTGTAATTGCCACTTGAAGGAGGACAGTCACTGTAAAGACAACATGATAATGTACACTTACAGCCCGTGTACATTATCATGTTGTCTTTAGAGTGACTATCCTCATTTGTTGAAGAAGAAAAGCATTAATGTGGCTGAATAGCAATACATTCAAGTGGCAATTACACAAGGGACAGTCACTGTGAGATGTCGTCATTTGTGACTATCCTTACAGTGAGTGTACATTATCATGTTGTCTTTAAAGTGACTGTCCTCATTTGTTGAAGGAAAAAAGCATTAATGTGGTTCATTAGCAATGTATTCCCAGCATCTGTACCTGCATCTCTCTTATATACTACAAGTTACTTGCCATCAGAAATTGCAGTTCCCTCATGTGACATTGATGGTGAAGTGTTCTTTTCAAAACCATCATCTGTGGTTACCAATGCTCCTGTTTTAGGCAATAAGTTTGTTGCATTCCATGAGCCATTGGTCAAGTTTCTTCTACGAGCTTCTGATGCCTCAAAATCTAAGCAGCGCCTACGCATGCCTCGTTGTGGTTGATTATCATTCTGTACATGAATTATAATGAGTAATCAGTTTTGGGCCTTGGAATCTTGTATGTAACATGCACAGGCATTTCATGGCTAAATGAATCTATTTAAAAGCATCAACTTTTCTTACATGATGCTGGATACATAAGTAGAACAAGCGTATATCAAATTGGAAGCAATCAGAACTCCACAATGACATATTATTTAGAGTACTCTTCAGTTTAAGTAATAATGCATATATTGACACTGTAAAGACAACATGATAATGTACACTCACTGTAAAGACAACATGATAATGTACACTCACTGTAAGGACAGTCACAAATGAGGACATCTCACAGTGACTGTCCCTAGTGTAATTGCCACTTGAATGTATTGCTATTCAGCCACATTAATGCTTTTCTTCTTCAACAAATGAGGATAGTCACTGTAAAGACAACATGATAATGTACACTCACAGTGAGTGTACATTATCATGTTGTCTTTACAGTGACTATCCTCATTTGTTGAAGAAGAAAAGCATTAATGTGGCTGAATAGTGGCAATTACACTAGGGACAGTCACTGTGAGATGTCCTCATTTGTGACTGTCCTTACAGTGAGTGTACATTATCATGTTGTCTTTACAGTGGCTGTCCTCATTTGTTGAAAGAAAAAAGCATTAATGTGGTTCATAAGCAATGTATTAAATTAATTTTTTTTTTTTAATCCACCCACGGGCGTCGCAATTGCGACGGAAACCCGTCGCAAGGTGATGCAGGCGCCCGTCGCAATTGCTTGGGAGGTCCGTCGCGATTGCGACGGCCCTCCGAAGCCATGCGACGGGGGGGCGACGGCCATGCCACTTCTTAAATCTTAGCCACATTGCGACGGATAGGTGTCGCAATTGCGACGGATACCCATAGACGTCGCAATTTGCGACTAAAAAACAGCGACGTCTATGGGTGTTGCTATTGCGACACATAGCTGTCGCAATTGCGACACATAGCCGTCGCAAAATGGCCCAAAATGTATTAGTGAGCTCACTGAGAAAGATCCACACTTAGTATACGCATCTCTTATGTGCAAATAAGTATTCCATATCGTAGTGAAAACACTGTGGATAATATCATAGTGAAAGCATTGTGGAGACACAAAGTAATGGCAGTTTTTTATATAATTCAATTTCTTGCATCTTAAAGATTTTAAGGATCAAGTATATACTTGGAAATTTTTATGTGTTCAAATTTTCTTGAAGTTCAAATAATTAGATAAAATGTCGAGGTAAAATACATGACAAAAAAATTGACTCTAGAAAAATTTGTCAGTTTAACTATCTAGAAAGTATTTTGATAATTCTAGTCATAAAACATTTTTTTAAAATGTATTCAAAATTGTATGTAATTCGTTAGATTTCAAGAGTTCATATTATACACGAATAGAACATCACTATAGAATATCGGTCATTTCTATGGCAATGCTACGATCCATCTCAAAAAGGAAAACTGTAAATACTAACCTCGTATCTTTTATTCAATCTGTAAACAAGAAGAAAAACACGTCTACACAATCACCACAGTTTTAATTGGCATTTTAATAACAAGAGTTGCGCCGCTGCAGTTGGAGTCCCACCTATCGTGAAATGAAGACCAAATATCTATCTAGTTCGCAATCTAGTAGAGTTCGAAAGCACTTCATTGTTATTCTCTACCGATCTTAATTAATATTCTTTTGTTTTAACGAGTTTGTAATGAAATTCTCAAAACTAGATTTGTAGAAGTTGGAAACAGAAAGAACTGGTGATTAAGTTTGTTGTGCTTGGAAATCTTAATCACCGCCACCAAATCCAAAAGCCTTTCAAGTAAGATAAATCAATAAAAGAAAAATGGTCAGATTACAGAGCTGCCTGAAAGCCTGAATTTGGCATTGATAAATGTAGCCCTGCATGCTAGAACAAGTCGTGGTCCAAATAACATAGTTGATTAAACTTTGAGCTAAGTGGACAAGAGCACCATTGATTGTTGAAGGAGAGAATCCATATAAATGTTTATTCTTGTACTTGTGCGGGAAATATAAAGTTCTAAACTCTGGATATTTTTACTTGCCGAACAATTGTGACACAATTTATTGTACTATACAACTGTGCATTGGAAAACATTGCTTCTCTTTTTTGCAGGTCAAACTTGATAGTCAAAACAAATGTGGTGATCAAGTAGAAATAGTTCTGCAATCTGGTCCATTTGACACATCTTTTCTTTTTAAAATCATTTTCACTCGCATGGGATCAGTTTTATCAGTTTAACTTGCTTAAATGGAAAGTATAATATCTTCTACTGAGAAGCCTAAGTTCTTCTACCTTCACAATTTACCTGAAGATTTGAATTGTACCAAAAAATTCCTATCTCTTGGTAGAGGGTTTTTACTGGAAAAACCCCAAATCTAAAGGACTACAGAGCATAAAGTCTAATGACGTGATAAATGGTGTTAAAATTTGATTTTGAATTTGATATGGTGAATTTCAAGGCTTAAAAATTAACGCATGCTTATTAGAAATGCTTTTCGCTGCTAATCTGCACCACTATTGAAATCCAACAATCCTGCTAATATGATGATTAAGCCTAATTGCAGATAGAGTTAAATGGAAAAACATAAATAGAGTAATTTTGATTTTGAATTGTCAACACTTGATGGACCCACAATGAGTGGATCTCAGTAGTTTGGTCTAAATATGTCTAGATCCCTAAAATTTTTGATGATAAATAGCAAAAAAGATTGTTACATTATGTACATTGAATGACTCCATGTCTAATCTGCTAAAATTGTTTCATCCTATGCTTTTGGAGTGAACATTCAATTAAGTAATCAAAAGATATAAAACAAGAGCTGCAAAATAGAGATTCAAATACCAAAGCTATCCACAAAAAAAATAAAAACCATGAAGTAATGATTTATTGACCACACTAGACGCCCAACCGGGCAGGCAGGAGAAAATTACTAGAGTCAATTAGAATCTGTCAATAATAGTAAATTGATAGGAATATACAAATAACAAATTATTCATAAAGAGATAAACAAACTTCACTATTATTATAGGAGCAATGTGTTTACTTGGCATAAAAACTAGTAAGACTACATTCATAGATGTGCATGGTGTGTCATGTCCTAAAACCTAAAACAAAATTGCTTAATATGTACCAGAGAGATGACTATCTCTTGAGTTGATGTGGACTTAATGTGTACACTGTTTGGACCAAAGGCCAGGATTTCTCATGCTTTTCTTCTCTTATGCACATGGAATTGTTTCACTTTTGTTTCTTGCAGTTGATTGCTTCTTTCTCATTGATGAACCTGCCACTTTTTCAGATGATCCTTCTGAAACTTTCTACTCAGTTGTAATTGTCTAAATGCAGTAGTTACAGTAAAATGTAGAAACTTAACTTCGATAATGCGTATTCTGTAACAACAATTTAAGTCCTCTCCTTATTTTGAACAGGGTATTAAATATTTATAACAACTTTTGATTATGCCTATCAGATTGATGTAAGATCATTCATCTAGGACTGTTTGGAAATTTGGACTATCATTCATTTATTATTCTATAACCCTAGATCTTTCTCTCTTAATGACACAATATCATCTAATAAAGAGGTATGGTTTCCTAAAAAGATAAGCATGGGGGTTAATGGGTTAGATCAAGTCATTTTATGTGCAAATATAGTTGACCAGACTCCATGTTCGAAAGCTTCAAACACACTTCCTACACCATATGCCCATCCACATACTTAATACAAGAAGAACCATCCTCATTCTTCATTTCCAAAGATGGTGATGGGTTTGTCTTAAGAATACTTGTAGCATTTACAAGATCATTCAGATCCACTTCACCATTACCCATCTCGTCATCTCAGCTCAATTTTTCCTTGTCAAACACAAATAATAAGCACTAACGGACTAATTTTAATAGTTAAAACAAAACCAAAGAGAAAAATAAGCAGACACTTACCAGTTTGAGAACAGGGGGTTGAGATTTTAGTACAAACAGGGACAAATCCTCATCCCAAACAGGATTCAGGTTCTTTCTAACAACCCTAGTCATCACTTTCTGCAGCAAAGAACAAAGGACAGACAAAGAAAACTAAACAAAGTATTCACAAAATTATGAAATTTGAAAGGAAAATGTTGACTTATGCATTGGATGGTCACTGAACTGAATTGAAGCTATTTGTAGTGAAATGGAGTCATTTGCAGGAATGAACCCTACCTGATTGAAAATTACTCTAAACATACATTTCTACATTAGAGTTGAGTGATAGAAACAACTAGTAAACCTGTGATCAATCTAATTAATGGGCAAGGGATGTCCTAGTTTACAAGTTGCAATTGGCTGCCATGAAAAATGTGGAAGAGCACGCTATCAACGTGAAGTGTTATAAGGTTAAAATTATGTTTTAATAGAATTATTTGAAATGACCATAGGTTAAAAGATTTGGGCACAATTTTCAAGTATGGATCAATTGTAGAAAAGTATTTGAAAATATTAGTCTCTGGCTTTAGATAGACAGGACTAATAAAGTTTAGTGTTTTCTCAAAATAGCTAGCATGGCCAAGAATGTAAGCCATGCACACATAATGATCAATTGTACGTGAATGCAATAAGAGAAGCTCATTTCATTCAAGTAATTATGACTCTCATCCACAAAATTGTCATAGTTGTGTGCAAATAAAGTAGAAGCAAGGCTTCTATAGCATTCCTTTGTACATCCTACAACCATAATATTCCATGAGATTACAATTTTTCCACACATTTTCTTAAACAGTTCACGTGCTTTCTATACGCTTTCACATTTTGAATACATGTTAACTAGGGCACTTGCAACTATGATATCAAACAGAAATCCACCCTGGATTACGTTTCCATGGATTTCCATACGCTTTTCTATTGCTCTTATTTTAGCACAAACTAGGAAGATGCTGACATAGGTTATGGAGTTTCCCTTTAATCTTGCTAATTGTATTTTCTTATAAGTCTCCAAGGCTTTTCCTACAATCATCAAATTCCATTAAGCCACATCTCTTTGAGTCATCTTCTCAAATAGATTGTGTGCCTTGTATATGCTTCCATGATTTTCATTCATGTCCATCAGGGCATTGACTACTAAGACCCCTGACAAAGAACTTCTTTCAATTATTCTCAGATGGATTTTCATACCTTGTTCAAAATTCCCAATAGGGCATAGAATGAGAGAACACTAGAAAAGGTTGTAAAATGTAGCTTTACACCAACAAATTTCATTTCCTTGAAGGTTTCCAAGGCCTTTTCAAAAAATCCATCTTGTTGATGTCTTACAACCATTGCAATCCATGAGACCACATTTCTTTGAGGCATATGTTTCAAAAAAATAGAAAGCTTCTTCAAGAAATCCATATTGAGCTAATCCTACAATCATCACTTTCCACGAAACCACATTACTTCAAGGCACTTCATTAAAAAAACCTCAAATCCTCATCGAGAACACCACATTATGCAAAAACAACCATTGGACTCCATGAAATGACATCTGGTTGAGGCATTTCTTTGAAAATCCTTAAAGCCTCTTCAAGAACAACATATTGTACATTCCCTGCAATCATTGTATTCCATGAGACTACGTTTCTTTCAGAAAATTTTTCAAATAGTTTGAGGTCATTGTATGACCTTCCACATTTCACATACATGTCTAGCAGTGCATTTGCGACTACTGCATCTAATAAAAAACCCCTTTCAATTATTGCTTAGATGAATGTTCATATCCTATTCCAAAGCTCTTATTTTGGCTCAAATTTGCAATTTATTGACAAAGGTAACTAGATCAGGTCTGACAAGTTTGTGTGTTGCATTTGGTGGAACACTATCAATTACTCCTGAGGCTAGCAATATATGAAGTCATATAAACTATAGTCTGAAATTTCTCTATTTACTTTCACTACTGAAGTAGAGTTATCAACTACTACCACATAGCTGTTGATATATCTAAAGACATCGATTTCCTGAATAGCACTTCTACTTTGAGAAAAAGGAAATTGGTTTAAATTTGCTTCTGTATCATCCACTACTACATCGATCACACACACAAACTGTGACAACACACTTTGAAATAAAGACAAAACACACAAATTATTTTCAATTGCAGATCACTTGAATCATCAGTTGCCAAAGTCTAGGCAAAACAAAGCTGAAAGTCAATAATGGAATTAAAATAATTCCTTCAAAATGAGACTTATGATTGGTTGTCAAAAGGAGTCTTGAATTCCATACTATCAACTTGACAATGCAATTTTGAATTGTTGCATTGCTCAAATAAGAAAGTTGCATATGTTTTGATACATTCAGCTCTTCAATACCTGCTATGATCTCCACCTTCTCACAAGAATTGATCGCAAATTACTTCATGTAGCTATGTCTAGAAAGAGTTGGAAACTCCTCAATCTCAGGATAGTTACTAATGTACAAATTTCTAAGCTCAAAGTTACCTGACACACTTTTTAATATTTGACAACTATCAATATCCATGTTTGTAATCTTTGTAAGATTGCCCCAGGCTTCTGCTACTCTGCGCAAACCTCTAGAACTTTTTACAGATAGACTGATGACTCTTGCTGGCAGGGCAATGTTTTGTAGCTTATCTAAATTATAAATCATAAAATTCTCTAAGCAGCTTAGTCAAGAAAGAGATGGAAACTCCTCAAGCTTAGGGAAATCCCTAATATTCAATTGTTTAAGCTCAAAGTTGCCTGGGACATTTTTCAAATTTTGACAACTATCAATATACAACCTTGTGATCTTTGTTAGATCACCAATTCCTACAACTCTATGTAGATCTCTGAAACTTTGTACAGATAGATTAATGTTCTGTAGTTTCTCACAATCATATATCTCAAAGGTCTCTAATTGGCCTCATTTAGAAAGAGTCAGCAACTCCTCAAGCTTAGGCCAATCTATAATGTACAATTGTCTAAGCTCAATGTTGGGGAAAGAGGCTTGCCTTGGTCAAGCTCTTGTTTAGGAATTAACATTGAAATGAAGTAAAAAAGATAAGTGTAAATATACCTTTCTTGTCAAACCCTTGTTGATGGATTGAGATCCGCTATATCCACAAATATTTATACTTGCTTTCTTGAATGTAGAATGCTTGAATCGAGGATGTAGGATGTCTTCACTGATATAATAGATCAATAATTTCTCAAATCATAGATCATGGATGTATGTATGATTCAATGGAGAAGGAGAGGAATGAAGGATGTAGAGCTTATTCCTCAATTGAGAAATCTTTTACTAATCCATCACAGGGAAGGAGTTCACACAATCAATGGAAGATGTGCCTTGGAGTGGAAGGAAAATAAGTCTTCAAATCTTAGAGCCACAACCTTGCCTTGAATGCACCTTGGACTTGAACACTTGCACTTTAAAATCTTGTATAGTAATGGATGTTTACTCTTGTTATGGATAATGGATGATGGATATCAAAATGAGAGGAAGAATCCTCCTTTTATAGTAATTTCAGGGTTCAAGCTTGCAAGGGTCGACTATACAAGGCGAGAAAAATAAAGTACTTTGCATCAAGCCCTAAAATTTGCCAAAATTATACCCCAGAGTATAGGTCACCTCAAGTGTGACCTATAGTTCTATAGCTCACCCCAAGTGCAACCTATACCTAAAAGGTCTCGTTACAAGGTAAAATGTGTGGGGTTCAAGAAGCACTTGGAAGTTTAGAGGAAAAATTAATAAAGAAGTGGAAAAATCAAGCATAAATGCATCTGCAATCAAAGAGATCACTAAAGTGGGGCCCAATTGTCCTAGAGATTCTAAATTGATGGGTGCTAACTTTTTAGGAATATACAGATACATATATATTAAGAGTGTTGGATAGATATTTATAGATTTTTAGTATGGTTTTTTTAATTAAAGGTAAAGTAGGTACATACCTTGAAACCTATTACAATAAAATGTTGCCTAAATAGAAGACATCAAAGGTCAAGAAACAAACTAAAAACAAAAACATAGGAAACAAAATAAATAATAGGGATGCATTTAAGCTCCTTTGAAATACGAGTGGCCTTCATATATTTATGGATTGAGTGGTTATCGAGATCAACCACCTCCTTATTAATCTTTGTCTAATAGTCCACCAATTTAGATTAGCTTCAAGTCTTTGTGAAATGACCCTTAAGTAACATTACTTCCTTCCTGAGTAGCATCTAAAGTATTCACATTATCCTTCAATCCCTTGCCCAATATAACATTGTCTTCTCTACTAGTAAAGTTTGTAATCTCACAAGAAGAAACCTTATAGTTCTTGACATTTTCATTTAGAACCTTGATCCCTTCAACACCGTTCATTATAAATAAATTGATCACTTTGACCACATTGTCCAATTTCTAGCACACATCAATGATATAATCCTCTTATAGTTTCTTAATCTTGGCTTCATAATCACTTCTGAGGTCCTTTATGTCTATGGACACCTTCTTTGGGATGGACAAAATCTTAGAGTTATCTTTCTTACTCCTCATGGGATTAGCCCCCACTTTAACCTTTTCCAATATGCCTTGAAACTTTTGCATTTTATTTATAAATTATGTTGATTTTGAAAAGGAACTAGTCAAATAGTCTTGCTTTCCATAATGTGTCATCCTTGGCCAACTCAATAATGTCCTCAACCCAGTACCCATTTTGACCTAAAACATCCTTCTTGTGATTACAACTTTCCTCTCCCACTTGATCTTCAAAGAGCACATTATTTTCTTGAACATGTTACAAAGGGGAGTTGGCTTCAAACATTTCCTTACCCAAGTCAAGTTCCACCCTATCTTTCTCATCAACCCTAACATTCCCCATCTCCTCTTCCTCAAGGAAAATACATAAGTTCCCTTTCCCCTTGACCTCAAATTCTTCTTTATGTCTTAAGCATGCGAAGTGAATTCCCATATATTTTTGATAAAGGTAAAAGAAGGTTTTGCATGGAACCCGAAACCATTTATATTTTAAAACATTTTATTTTCAAAAAACCCCTTAGAAACATCAAATGCCCGCTACACAATGAAAAGTAGGACTCCGACCAACCCAAAAAAAAACCCAAAAACAAGATAAAATGAAAAGCTAAAAAATAGTAACTCGCACATCTACCAATAAACTTCCAACAAACAACCAGTAGGAACTATACGCACTAAGATGTGCACTTCTCTAAATCATTGCTTCCAAGAGAATCAATGGATTGGAAACTTTGAGAAATTGATTTAGAGCTCCCTAGGCATGGAGTGCAAGGGTGTTTAAGAATGCTCTCAGCTAGAGCTATTAAGCCAATAACCTTGCTAGTAAACCATGCAATGAGAGATTCAAATGAAGACAAGGGCAATAATGCCAATATCCTCAAGAATCAAATGAAATGCAATGCAAGCTAGATTAAGATGAATATGCAAGCTAAACTATGGAAATGAAAGAACAAGTATTACAAAGCCTCCTAGTTAAGCTAGATGAATTAATCTAAAGCACAAAGGAAACTAAGCTAAATATGAAGCTATGAATGCCATGATAAATGAAACTAGAATAACATGTAGATGCAAAAGCCAAGAATGCTCCAAATCTTCAAAAGCTCCAAAGTGACCTAGAAAACCTGCAGCATAACATTAGCATAAAAAGTTGGGGATCTAGAATGAAGAAGAGAGCTCTCCTTTTATAAGAAATTAGAAAGAATGGACCATGGAGATTAAGAGGCAAAAGATTTAATCAATGGTGGAGCATCAAAGAGGAGCAATCCATGTGCACAAATATCCTCCAATGAGAAAATAAGAGTTGACTTTTGTGTCCATATGAGACAAAAAGTGCTTTTTCCCTTTTTGTAGAATAGGAATAATGCTTTATTTGTGCAACTTAGGATAAGAGGAAAAGGTGGGGGCTTTTTATTTATTAAAAGGGGAGGAAATTCCTTTTAAATAAATAAAGACTTTAGGGTAAAATGGTTAGCCCATAGAATATAATCGAATAAATGATAAAAATATGATTTGATCAAGAATAAGCAATTTGATGATTTTAGCAAATAATGCTAGAAAGGGGCTAATAGTCTAAGTGACCATTTTTAGATGATTACAGGAACTATAGTTTAATTTTTATAACCTTCTCCCTCTGCATATGTTAATTATAGTTTACATTTGATTGCAATTCCCATATGTTAATTATAGTTTACATTTGATTGCAATTAGTTTGTTGCAAATTTAAAGAATGTGTGGTAACTAGTGGATTACATTTGACCATGTTGGACATGTTAACAAACCTTTAATGTGCCAACGAGTTGCACTATGCCTATTATTTATTACATTTGATTGTAATCTATAGTTACACATGTTATATATGTCAAGTAGATTAGTTTTAGTCTAAGAACAATATAGAGTACATTGTTTTTAAATGTTACTAATATAAGAGCTAAATGTTGGAACCGTTCATCCATAACCAGTTCTCTAGATTTTCCTTGTTTTGATTTCATTGTGGATTTGTTATCACAACATCAAATTTGGTTGGAATCACAACTTAGATATGACAGCAACATTCTTGAATTCACTCATACTGTTATAATGATCACCGTCGAAAGTTTAAAATAAAACTCATTCAAAAGGGGTAATTGTAGTGGTGGTAGAGAATTCATGTTTATTAGTAATCAAGGTCATCGACAGATTACCCTAGTTGGATGATTAATCATGCCCAAGTAACTACGCACTGCACCATAATTTTTCACTACTAGAATACATTATACATAGTGGCCTCTAATCAAGATAAATGGTCATAATCTTACTTTATTATTATAAAGGAAATAATTCTTTGAGACTTGCCAGTTTCATCTGGGATAAGTCATTGGACTAAAATTCAAGCATCTTAAGGGTATATTTGCTAATTTTTCTATAGAATCTATATAGTTAACAATGTTTGTATCAGCAGTTAGGTTATTGATGGATCCATAGATTTTCAAAAAGAAAAGTTTGAGGCATGGAATTAAATTAATAATAAATATAATATTCTGGTCACATCCTCTCCCGCTATAATTAGTCATAATGATCTAAGGATTTATCTTGAATTGGATTGGGTTCATAATGGTTAGGGTTAAGAGCGAATTAGTTTGTATAAGAGAGGTGTGGACAAATAATCTGGAAGAAGAATTTGAGTTGAGCAAAGGCATGGTAGATCAATACCATATGTTGTCATGGATATAAAGTGGAACCCTGAGATTTTTATAATACCATATAGAAGATTCAGGAGCAGGGCAGAGTACCATCATTGTTGAAGATTTTACAAAAGAAGAAATTCTGAAAATACAACTTTTATTGTAGCTTTATCTGAAAAATATTACAAATGGCTGAATATATAGAACTCATAGCCATAGGAAAAATAGAAAAGAAAACTAGATATGCATGTATCTAGATAGGTTTTATTTGTTAAGGAATAAAACTAAAAAATAAATAAAAACTAAATTCTAAATATAAATATGCAAATCTTTGCACATTCCTTATTTCCATAAAAAACAAATAAAACTAACTAAAAACTCTTCAAAAAACACTTTTTCTAGTATCACTTATCCACATACTCCCCCTTGATGCTGAGAGGGCTAACAATTCGATCTCTGAGTGTCAAAAACTGATCCTTTGCAACCACCTTCATGAAGATATCCGCTATTTGTGCCTTTGTGTTGATGTATTTCAATTCAATTGCATTCTTTTGTACGAAATCTCTAATGAAGTGTTGTTTCAAATCAAAGTGTTTGGTCTTGCTATGATGAACCAGATTCTTGGCCAATTTAATGGCACTAATGTTGTCACAAAAAATCACAGTAGGTTGAACCTGAATCTCACCAATTTCTTCAAGAAGCTTTCTGAGCCATAAAGCTTGTGTGCTTGCTGAAGTGATTGCAACATATTCCTCTTCTGTAGAAGAGAGAGCAACCATACTTTGCTTCTTTGAACTCCATGTGATTAAACCAGAGCCCAAAGAAAAAAAATTACCAGATGTAAATTTCCGGTCATCCAAACTACCTCCCCAATCGAAATCACTAAAGCCAACAAGCTCAAATTTTTTAGAAGAATAGTGAATTCCAAAATCAAGTGTGTTTTTCACATACCTCAAAATTCTCTTGGCTGCCTTCATATGTTGAAACCAATGAAACTGAGTAAGCAATATTAGGCCTTGTGTGAGTTAGAAACATCAAACTACCAACAATACTTCTATATGATGTCTCATCAACAATATCAGCACCATCATCTCTACATAATACAACTCCATGAGAAATTGGAGTAGAAAGAGGTTTACAATCAGCCATATCAAATTTCTTTTGCATATCCTTTGCATACTTTGTTTGAAAAACAAAAATTTTATTTTCACGTTGATAAACCTCTATTCCCAAAAAATACTTCATGAGACCCAAATCTTTCATTTCAAATTCATTCATCATAGCAACTTTGAATTCCTCTTTCATCTTAGAACAACTACCCATATATAAAAAATCATCAACATACAAACTCACAATGATAATATCATTACCTTCTTGCTTGTAATAAAGGGTAGGTTCACTCTTACTTCTTTGAAAGCCATTCTGCTAAAAATATCCATCAATCCTTGCATACCATGCACGTGGTGCTTTCTTGAGGCCATACAAAGCCTTCTTTACCTTATAAACATGATCTTCTTTGCCTTTAACTTCAAAACCTTGTGGCTGTCCCACATATACTTCCTCTTCTAAGTACCCATTTAGAAAGACACTTTTCACATCCATGTGATGAATAGTCCATTTCTTTTGGGCTGCAAGTTAAATAAACATTCTAATAGTCTCTTGTCTTGCTACTGGTGCAAAAGTTTCTTCATAATCAATACCATACCTTTGAGTGAAACCTTTAGCAACCAATCTTGCCTTGTATCTTTCCACACTCCCATCACTATTATATTTGATCTTGTATACCCATTTTGTGCCAATCTTCTTCTTTTCATGCGGAAGCTCTACAAGCTCCCATGTCTCATTCCTATCAATGGAATCCATCTCTTCATTCATTGCTTGCATCCAAACCACTTATAAGAAAATTAATTGACGCATTTCCCTATCATTTTCTACATTTTTTCTAAAAAAATGTTCTCAATTCATTCTTAACTCATGTCACGTGTTTTATTAATTTATATAATAGTAACCAATAGCAACCTTATTATTAATACCACTATTACAGACATATTAACATTGATATTAAATTAAATCTCAAAATGACACGTTAGTTAATATAATAAAAGAAAGCATAGTTATCAATTATATTAGATATATATTAAATCAATTTTATGCATATAAATAAATGATTCTAAATACAAATTTAACTAAATTCCATCCCCACTAAAATAATCTCCATTTATTATGTATATAATTTCAAGATTTATTTTCTTTCATTAGAAAACTCATCTCTTAATGCTTAAACTTAAAGTCACGTGAGCTTCCACATATGAGAACATTCTTGGGAGAGAATGATAAGAAATATGCTCTTATTTAATCCCTTAGTTTTATTTTGTTTAAAGCAACGAATCAGGTAAAGGTCTTACTAGAGGAAAGAAAGTGGCTGCACGTCTATGTTTATTATTATATATTTTTTTGTTCTCTTTTTGTTTACTCATTCTATATTTGGTTTTATTATGCCAAACATGATATCACACCACGTGGTCAAAACTATCCTATTGCAAAAGAATATATGGTGGTAGTATTAATTGATTTTTTTAGATTTTTTTATTATTTATTTATTGTGAGACAAGGTTAAGTCTTTGTCATTCAAGTCAAATGCTTGTCTGACAAAATAAATTATGCCTCCAACAGGTATCGCTGAACAAATAGTCTCCATTTTAATATATGTAAATAAATATTTAAAAGAATAACAATTTAATTATTCCAATTAATAATTTAATTATTTTCTATTTAGACAATTTTTTTGAAATTAATAATAATATATAAAATGTTATTTAAATCTAAATTAGTCATTATATTAAATATTATTACTAATAGTAAAACATATTAAAACAAAAAAAACAATTTAACTTGATATAATTTAACATCAACGAATTTTTTTCATATCAGTAATAATTTTTTAAAAAATATTAATTTAAAACAAACTTAGCAATAAACATTGTTTTTTAAAAACTATATATTTAAAGTCCCCTTTGGGACTGGGTACCCTGTCACTGCAGTGGTACCTTTCCTAGCACTGTCATGACAGGGAAGGTACCCTGTCATGGTAGAGGCACTTTCCTGTCACGACAGGCCCTAGGAAAAGTGGGGACCACCTGCCCCCTCCCATTTATTAAAAGGTTTCATTTTTAAAAAAAAAATTAAATTTTCTTTTCTAACAACTAATTTGTGTTGCAATGACTATTAGTTTTTGTTTACTCATTCTATATTTGGTTTCATTATGCCAAACATGAGATCACACCACGTGGTCAAAACTATCGCATTGCAAAAGAATATATGGTGGTAGTATTAATTGATTTTTTTAGATTTTTTTATTATTTATTTATTGTGAGACAAGGTTAAGTCTTTGTCATTCAAGTCAAATGCTTGTTTGACAAAATAAATTATGCCTGCAACAAGTATCGCTAAACAAATAGTCTCCATTTTAATATATGTAAATAAATATTTAAAAGAATAACAATTTAATTATTCCGATTAATAATTTAATTATTTTCTATTTAGACAATTTTTTAAAAATTAATAACATTATATAAAATGTTATTTAAATCCAAATTAGTCATTATATTAAATATTATTACTAATAGTAAAACATATTAAAACAAAAAAAACAATGTAACTTGATATAATTTAACATCAACAAATTTTTTTCATATCAATAATAATTTTTTAAAAAACATTAATTTAAAACAAACTTAGCAATAAACATTTTTTTTTTAAAACTATATATTTAAAGTCCCCTTTGGGACTGGGTACCCTATCACCGCAACGGTACCTTTCCTAGCACTGTCGTGACAGGGAAGGTACCCTATCATGGCAGAGGCACTTTTCTGTCACGACAGGCCCTAGGAAAAGTGGGGACCACCTGCCCCCTCCCATTTATTAAAAGTTTCATTTTTTTAAAAAAAATTAAATTTTCTTTTCTAACAACTAATTTGTGTTGCAATGACTATTAGTTTTTGTTTACTCATTCTATATTTGGTTTTATTATGCCAAACATGAGATCACACCACGTGGTCAAAACTATCCCATTGCAAAAGAATATATGGTGGTAGTATTAATTGATTTTTTAAGATTTTTTTTAATTTATTTATTGTGAGACAAGGTTAAGTCTTTGTCATTCAAGTCAAATGCTTGTCTGACAAAATAAATGATGCCTGCAACAGGTATCGCTAAACAAATAGTCTCCATTTTAATAAATGTAAATAAATATTTAAAAGAATAACAATTTAATTATTCCGATTAATAATTTAATTATTTTCTATTTAGACAATTTTTTTTAAATTAATAACATTATATAAAATGTTATTTAAATCCAAATTAGTCATTATATTAAATATTATTACTAATAGTAAAACATATTAAAACAAAAAAAACAATGTAACTTGATATAATTTAACATCAATGAATTTTTTTCATATCAATAATAATTTTTAAAAAAACATTGATTTAAAACAAACTTAGCAATAAACATTTTTTTTAAAAAACTATATATTTAAAGTCCCCTTTGGGACTGGGTACCCTGTCACCACATCGGTACCTTTCCTAGCACTGTCGTGACAGGGAAGGTACCCTGTCGTGGTAGAGGCACTTTCGTGTCACGACAGGCCCTAGGAAAAGTGGGGACCACCTGCCCCCTCCCATTTATTAAAAGGTTTCATTTTTTAAAAAAAAATTAAATTTTCTTTTCTAACAACTAATTTGTGTTGCAATGACTATTAGTTTTTTTTTGGTTTTATTTTGTTCTCCTCTTTTTTCTTCTATTATAAAATTTTTATTTAAATATATAATATATTTAGAAATCCTCTTTTGGGGCCTCCTTGGGTGGCTCCTCAGATGGGTCCCACCCAACAGGACTTGTTCTCAAGTGAACATATTCATTTAATTGTTTATTTTTTTATTTTAAAAGGCATGTGCGAAAAAGAATAAAATATTGACTGTGTGTTTTTTGGGAGTGTATGGGAGAATTAATTTTTCTCCCATACAAATTTCAGACATCAATGTAATGTGTTTACTGTCATTACCATGCCAGTTTGCGCTTTGTAGTTTTTTCTATTGATTACTCACTGTTGTATTAAGATGGGATCCTCCAAGGCCCATTAGCTTTGAGAGCTAGGGCATCATTGTCACACCATTTAATTTCTTCCATTTCATGCTTTGTGTTTCATTTGCTTCAAGGCGCATCATGGATTTCTGTTATTTACATGGCACCATTAATCTTCAGCCCATGTTGGTATGGAAGCATTGTGATTTGCAGCTGGTTGCATGGTAATAACTGGTGTTCGTTGTTCCTTGAGGACCCGTGAGGTTGATCTTTGGCATGTATTTATTGAATCACCACTACTGCTTCATGCTTGTGGATTTATCACCGCATTTAATGTATTTGAATACCATGTTGGATTTGAACAAATGTCATGCTGCTGCTATTTCCATAGTTGGACTTTATTTCACTCATTGTTTCATGATGTTATGTCGTTTCTTGATGAGGCATCATACAATCATTCCACCATTTTGTGGCTTCCCTTTCCGTAGTTTAAAGAATGCAGATTTGATACACTTCATGCCATGGATATATAAGTATTTGAATGCAGATTTGTGTAGCTTTTCTCCATTTTGATCTGACTTACTCACTTCTTTCAAAACAAGCTATGGGCCTCTTTGTACTTGTGCACCATATTGTGATTTTAAGATTTTCTCTTGAATCCCATGGTGTACTTTTCCTCAATCATGCAGTTTTGATGCCATGTATGCCCTTCATTTTCTAATTTGATTTTATGGTAATTTACCATCCATTGCTTGATGTATGCTTGATCATGGCTGCCTTATTGTTGTGACATGATTGAGTCATTGCTGTGGGTGGTCCATTTGGAAATGGTACCACAATAACATCAAATGGGACAACAACATTTGATGTTGCTATTGTATTGTTTGGATGGGATATCCATATTAATGACTCAAATGATGCTCATTTGCCCTGCATATTGATCATGCTCTTGCCATTTCTACTTCTTTAATGTTGATCTCCTTCTGTTTGACTGTGCTCCCATGCTTTATGTACTTGGAATTGGCTTGTGAATCTTGAATGTTCCATGGCCACTGCTACTTTACTGACTACTTCCCTCTTTTTGGATTAGTGCTCCTTCTTGGGGTCGTGAGGATAGTCATAAACTTTATGGAAATGGAGCTTCTGAGAACCCTTACAGATTCAATGTGTGGTACTAGGAGGGCCTAATACTTGATCATGGGTGTTCTTGGCCTGTGATGTGGTCTCTATCAAGGAGTTTTGAGGACTTCCTGACAGTGCCCACATTACAGGGCAACATCATTCATCGCATTTCAGCACCTTGTGATTACTGTTGTCCATACAATCACTTTTACTTTGAGAATGACCTTTGGAGAGGCCATCCTCTCAGTACATTTGATCATCTAAATGAGGGTAAACATTAGTGTCACAGCTTCTTCTGTATCTGCACATGGAACAAAAAAGTTAGTGAAAACATGGTACCTTCTCCCTCTTTCTGTAGCATCCTTCTAAGTGCACGTCTTGTTACAATATTTCCCTTTTAGGAGTGGATGGCCTGACTATGCAAATGCATAATTGTAGATGAGGATATGTAATAGGATGCCATGCATTTCTTAGATCTGTTGGATCTAACCCTATCTCTTTCTTCCTCGCAGGTTGTGGATCAAACATGAGCACACTGGATTCACTCCCGGGTCAACACTCCATCATCTCTTTAGGAAATGTCTGGTACCCTCATTGTTAATGTTCATCTACTTATCTATGTCTATATTCATCCATATTTTTTTGAAAGTTGGCTATGCTCACGACATGTGTGAGCCCAGATGATTTTATCTTTCACTTCCTCTCTTTTTATAGTACATACAAGTTATTTAGCACATATATACATGTAATCTTAGATGTACATCTCTCTTTTCTTTTACATGTACCTCATCTTATGAAATGAGCACAAATCTAAACAAGATCATTTAATAATGCAAACTAGGGTACTGTAGTCACTCATCTAGTAATTAGGTTACCAAATTGAAATGGACATGAAAATATGGTAACATATCTAGATTGATGAACATAGATTTCTCCTTATACACTTCCATAGAGTGAATGTCTTTAGAAGTAACCACCATCTCATATAAAATTTGTCTCCTAGCCACAAAACCCCTTTCTCCTCCAAGACCAAAGATAATAGAAAATTTTTGAGCCTCTTTGTAATCAAGTTGGTAATGATTTTTTACACAATATTACAAAGAGAAATGAGCTTGAATAAATATAGCCAATTAAATCCTCCCTATTTAGGAATAATTACAAGAAAAGTGTAATTCAAGGCTCAAAGCATTTGTTTTCTACCATGAGATTCCAAAACCACCTCCAAAAAATCTAATTTGATAACATCACAAAATTCCTAAAAAATCTATAGGAAACCCATTTGGACCAACAAATTTACCGTTAAGTATCCTAACAATAACCTCTTCCAATTCAGGTAGTGAGATTGAACGAATGAGGGATTCATTCATTTCATTGGTGACCAAAGAGGGAATACATGATAGAATCATATTCTCCTCATCTTCAATAGGAGGCAAATCTTCAGTAAAGAGAGAAGAATAGTATTGTGTATCCTAACGAGAAAATGCCTATAGATAAGACAACTGGATTCCTTCTGAGTTAACCAAAGAGGATATATAACTCCTATTCAACAAAGCTTGCACATAATTATGAAAAAAATCCATGTTTTTGTCACCTTCTTGAAGCCAATCAATCTAAGCGATTTGCTTCCAAAAAGCCTCCTCACAAAGTTCCCACTCCTCGCACTTCTTCACAACCTTAGACCCAACTCTACCTAAATCCTCTGAGAAACTATAATCCCAAATTTGGAAAGCGATAATAGAAAGGAATACTTGAATATTCCTCTTTATAGCACGAAGCTTACCATAGCATAATCTATTCCATCTTTTAAGATAAAATTTCACAAAGTACAATTTATTAACAAAGGAATACATAGTAGTACCATAGGCAGGGCCACCATTTCTCCACCACTTGACCATTAAGTCATGAAGGGAAGAATCATGAATCCATATGAGTTGAAACTTAAAGAAGGATTCTTGTTAACTATAAATGAAGCTACTAAAATTTTTGATGGTCGATTATTAGAACCACTAAAGTCATGGATCTCACAATTTGTAACCAAACTACTACCCACCTAATAGCACACTACTAGAAATCTTTCCAACTATTCATAAACATATTCCTCTCCACACCATCTATTAGTCCAAGTATAAACTCCATTAGACAATTTGACATCAATTAAATCAAGGAGGTCCATATTTTCATGAAATAGATCAAAAGGATCCAACCTAGCCACTTGGCCCTTTACTCATCTAGACTTAATATTGAATTAAAATCACTATAAAACATAAGGAAGATTTCTAGAGCATACAGTCTAACATGCCTTATATGAGGCCAAAATATAGTTTTCTCAAGGATATCAATTAGAGAATACATATTAGTAAACAAAATAATATCCCCATATTTTGAACTAAAGGCTACCACATAAATAGTGAAATCACTAGATATCCACCATAAATAGTAAAATCACTAGATATCCACCATAAATAGTGAAATCACCAGATATTCACCAAAGTGGAACAATCCTTCTTTGGTGTCAATAATGATATAGACCTCTAGAACATCCTAGGGAACCAATGCACTAACACTAACCAAAATGCCATATTTTAGAAACACAATGAAGTAAGCTATCAATTGAAAGCTTAGTCTCTTGGATATGAAATATATTTAAAGAATGAACTAAAATCAAATTATGAATAGCTTTTTCTGAGGGATTCTATTAAACCCCTTTCATTCTAAGAGAGAATAATCATTGAAGAGATTGGGAAAATTAAGCATCAATGGGTTTTTTGACCCAAACTCTATCGATAGTTCCCAAACTACTTTAATCTTCACTTGATCCTTCTTACATCCACCTTTAGAAGAGTTCTTAAAAGGACCTTTGCTAAGGGGCTATTGATGTAAACCCAAAGCTTTAGAAGAACATTTTCCTTTACCAAATTCCAACACCTCCTTAACCAAATCTACTAAAACAATATCATCTTAAAGAACTCTAGAATCATCTATTTCTCTCAAATTAATACAACTAGGAGGTACTTGGGTTTTTTTAGGTTTTACAATGATTGAGAACCCTTAATAGTTCCCTGCTACTACACATCATCCATACCCATAAAAGTAGTCCTAAAAGTCACATCAATTGGAACTACTTCTTCCAAGGCCAAAGTTTCCAACACCTCAAAATGGTTGAAGCCTTCATCATCTCAACTATCCCAATAATACCTATTTTATCTCCCCCCCTTAGCTTGAGGCTTAGTAGGTGTAAAACCAACCTTATCTAGACCACCATCCTTCATAGGAGATTTTCCTTTATCCCTTTTATCTAGATGTTTGGGTTTGTGGAAAGAGGAAATTACTAGTCCTAATAAGTTTATTTACCCTAGTAAATTTTCATTGAAGGTGCCCATACTCATGACAAATCCAACATAAAAAATGAAGAGTCTCATAATCTAACTACTAAACCCAAGACAAAGATTATTGATAAATTTCTAGAGAACCTGACAAGGGTTTATTCAGATCTATCTTTTCATAAATATGAGAAAATGTAATTACATTTTTTACTGAGGGTTTTCCAAGATATTGTTGCTGACTTCCTAAGAAGAGAAACAATCCTTTGCAAAATATCATCTCTCCAAAAATCTAGTGGAAACTGTGAGAGACAAACCCTAACAAGAACCCTTGAGGGAAGTTCTTCAGCTAAATTGAAACCCACATGCTAGGGATTAATAAATAAACTAACATGATTGTAAAAGTAGGGCCAACCTTAAAATCCTGATTCTTATTAGATATTTTGGAAAAAACAACCATGAAATAATTATTCATAGCTATCATAATCTCCATATCACACTTAACCTTCAGAAAGTGACAGATCCAAGACTCCAAAGCTAATAGTGAAATATGAATCCCAATAAGACCTTGTATGCACATGCAAAGAAGAGCTTCTTTGCACCACATCACCAATAACCATCAAACTTGAAGAAGCATGATGCCCCTCCATCTTTATCTCCAATGTCATTTGAAGTATTCATTCCTCAATTCACTTGCATCTTCTGTGATTTTACACCCTTTCCCTTTTTATAATTCCATTCCTCCATCAACTCCACCCTTCCTTAGTATTCATCATCTCTATTTTCCTCTTCAAAAGGAACATACCCTTCTTCTATCAGGTAATTTCTCCATCATCCAATCTCTTAGGTTTCCTTTAGCCCTAACCATTGTAGAAGAAAATTAATGTTTCTTTTTTTAGCTAGATTATGTTCTTCAAAGGCCCTCTTATTTCTCATTGTTAGAATCTGCCTTTTTGTAATTTCTTCCACTAGGTGTTTAAAAAAGCCATTACTATTAACAAAATCCATAGGATATGGACTAACCAAATTGCAATCTACATTATTTGCATCTCTCAACATTTCTTCTAACAAAATATTCTTAAAAACTTCTCAATGCAAATGCATGACATCTAGCTTAGGAATCCCCATAACTAGTAAGATGGATAGAAAGACAATTGGGATATCACTATTAAACTTTAAGGTACGATCCATCTCCATGAATTATTCCCCTAAAATAATTTTCACTACTCACAACACCAAATCATCTATGTCTTTCACAGTCCTACTCCATCTTTATTGAGTGACTTCACCCAAAAAGACCATTTGCCTAAGATTTTTCAATGTTTTGAAGAAAATTGTCAACTCCATTCCTTGACCTCAGCCATTCTCTACAAAATCCATTTGGAAAATAATTTTCCCTACAATAAGTTTTTGGGAAAGCATAAAACTTAATGTAAAGGATGAAATTCCATTATGATTATAGCTCATTGCTATACAACATGTGTGAGATGTCAAAAAATTGATCTCAGCACTTGAAAAATCACCTTGTAAAGATGACCTCAATAAAATACACTTAATTTTTAGACTATTCCATGCATTATTAATTATAATTTAGTCCTTATCATTGAGAAATGAAAAATCTGCTAACCTCGGTTCACTTGGCTTGTCTAATCAACAATAAATATCCCAAACCACCATACCACAAACCATCTTTAATCTTTTTGAAAACCAAAATGGTCTATAAACCAATGAATCTTTTTCTAGAAACCATCGTAGTCTGTAAAATGTTGAAGCAATAGTCATCTATGATATAAATTCAAAATCTTAAAGACATACACCCAACTTCAAAAAGGAATTAAAAACATCTAAAGATTGGCTCCCTAGTATGAAATAATTGTCAACCTCAAAACAACTAAATTAGAAAATATGGATACTTTTAGATTTCAAATTCTTTGATCCAAATTTGATTCATCCCATAATACCTTCCACACTAAAAATTTTCAAACTTTTTTTTAAGCATCTAATCCTAACCCATGCAAAAAATCAGGTTTACCTTCATCAATCAAAACTAGCCAACCTATAGATCTTCAAGATTTTTAAAAAAAATTCATCATCTTACTATTATTCTAGAAGGAAGTGATTTTCATCTGATCAGGATCCTCTCCATCTAATTTCTTAAGTTGGGAAGAGGACTACCTTCCCTTTTTCTTAATTAATGTTGGCCCACAATTTGGGTTTAACAATCCTTCTCTCGATTGCTAGATGCCCAGAGGAAGATTCACTTTATTTAGATCTCTCAATTTCTCCCTATTAAATCAGATCAAATTCATCCAATTCTGCAGCATCTAGTTCTAGCATTCTTTCTAAGAAAGACTTCTTTGTATCTATTGCTTCCTTCCTCTCTAATTTATCAAGGTCCGTGGGCCCAAATAATTAATAAATGACCTCAAGTTCCATAGGAATTCTTTCCTCCTCTTCTATGTTACCTAGCCCAAAATCAAGCCCCTTTTCTAGAACATTTTCTTCTTCTCCTAACCTCCATTCAACTATAATATCTTTCTTTCTCTTCCTATAAGTTTTTTTTAATTCTCGTTCATATTCAAAGAAAGAAATCCACCCAATATTTGAATCTCACTGTCTCCAAAGCCAATACTTTAACCCTATCTTGTTTACTAGATAAAGAAAAAGCCTTTTCCTCTTCACTAGATAAAGATGAAGAAATTAAGTCCTTACTAGTGTTAGAAAATTCCTGGAGAGCTTTTCCTTTAAAATCTTCCTTTTTAGATTTATCCATTTTATGTTTCCTAAAATCCTTATATACAAAGTCTTTAAACTTATTTGATAAAGGAAAGGATATGGATCCTTCCTAATTTACCTTTTCCATCAGTCTTTTTGATTTTCTCCTTCCTGAATTTTTGCTTCCATATGACTCTACCTATTGACCAAGAGGCCTACAAGATGATTTTTGTTTCTTTCTAGTGCTCCCTAGTAGTCTTCATCTACTCTTTTATTTATTAGTGGAGTGCAATCCCGCTTTGGGTTGTTTGTTAATTCCTCAGTTGTAGATACCACATTTTCATGAAATACATCTCTTGAATCCTTAATCTTTAATTGAAGATAATCTAGAACTAGACGATGATTTTCAAATAAATGTTTGATTCTATTTCCATTCTCCTCCCTTTTATCTTTCATAGATAAGTTTTGATTGTTATTAATTTTTGCTTATGTTACTTCTACACGATGATCCTCAAATAGAACTTAGTTCGCTATTTCTTTAATAATCCTAGATTGTGTTTCAAGCAAACATTTTCTAGTAAAGTCTTCCATTTCATGAATAAGAAAATGGTTCCTGGGAGCTATTAGCATTCTTCTCTCTCTTCCTTTATTTCCTCTATACCCTCTACTAGCCAGATCCATTTGAGCCTCTCTTTCTTTTGAGTTCATATCTTTAAATGATATCCATCCTTTTCAAATATCAATTCCCTATTGATTAGGGATAACTAGTTGCAACTTTTTAATCTCTTTTCTTGGCCAAGTAAATAGTTTCTTCTTCTGAAGTTCCAAATAGCCTAGTCCTTTCACTATACTTTTTTTTTGTTTCTTTCCATTAGTTAGAAAATAACCAACCTTAAGCCCATTATAATCATGAATCCTCCAAAAAAATTTCCATAGAAAATATAAGATGCTTAAATTTGAAGATGAAGACTCCATATAAGCATCTACCAATAGGGATTTATCTTGAATTTTATCAACTTCTACGAATAAATGAGACAAAATTCAGGGAACATGGCTGAAATTGTCTTCACGGATCCATATCAATGGAAAAAGCCTCTTCCACACACTTATTAGAATGGGTGAAAGCTTCAGATATCATCTCCTTTGATAAATCATCACTTTTGTTGTCTTCATAGAGAATGCTTTGAATCCATTCCCCAATTTGGTTATAATTTTAAGCGTGGAGGGTAAATCTTTTCCCATATCCATTAATAGACATAATTTAGGAGGATGGTAGAATTCTTTCAAAAGGATATAATTGAGCTTAAAAAAATACCAAACTTGTTCCCAGTAATTTCTAAAATTACTAAAACTGTATTCTATAAGTAAATTATGAAGTTGTACCCAAAAGAGAATAAGCTTGATATTGTTCTCTTTAGGATTGAAGTTGAGAGACTAGGCTTGCATATGAATGCTAGAATGCTTATAAAACCAACCTTTATGTTTGAATATTTTATCTCTCTCCTCTTTTGTTTTGAAAAGAACAAAGAAAAACCCTTGAGAACTATCTAAATATGATATCTCCTCTATGCCTTTTCATTCCTCATTGACCCATCTAAACAACTCATCAAATAGACTATTTATGTTCCAAACTTACATATGAGAGCTTGACATTGAAAATCTTTGACTCTAGGTTACAAAATTTGTTTTAAAAATTTAATACTAATGTCCTCACTTTTCAAGAGATGTGAATGAAGCCCATCTTTTGGAACTAATGGATTCTCCTGCTTGTCCATTTCTGTTGATTTGTTCTTGCTTATTCATGGCCATTATTTTTCTAAATCTCCCCGTTTAGACATAAATATAATTTGGCTATTATAGGTTTTCTCCCTCCAAACCTTGATCTCCGTCGTTCCTTTTTCCTTTTCTCTATCCTTCCCAAGCTACTGATTTCTATTTGGATAAGCCCACATTTTGTTATGAATATTAGGGTTTCTATTTGAGACACCATTTTTGTTTCTACCCTGCCTTTGATTTGACCCTATCTTTTTTGTGGAAAGGGATTTTTCCATCCCTTGGTAATTTCTCTCTTAAGCAAGACATCTTCCTTAGAGCCTTGATAGAAGATAGTCATTAAATCTCTTCTCCTGGCTGTAACATTTTTTTTGCTTTGGATAGTACCTTCTTTTGTGGAGACCCTAAATTATTTGTTATTGGGAGAAAGCTAAGAGTTCTAGATGAGGCTGTTGATCTTAGTGGGTACCCATTTTGAAAAAGAAACCTCCCCCCCATCGATTTTCTTGAATTTCTCTATTAAAATAATCTTTAGCAATTTTGAAGCAAGATAAAATCCTAGGCTTTATTCTAAAGTTAGAAACCTCACCTTGCTTGCTAAATTAGAATCCACCATTGTTTGATTATTTGAAAAACTGACCATGTTTGTCATATCTTTCCTCCTTCCCCGGATCCCATACTTTATAGTCTCTAATAAAGTCTAATTCTTTAATTCCATTTTTCCATGTTGATTTCCTTAGTCTAGTTGTGTAATAATTGCTTCTCCTACCTTGTGTTGATTGAAACCTCTCAACAAATCTTCCTTCTAATAGTCGTCGCTTCCACATCAGCCACTCCCACACCATTAAAATGTATTCAATATTTGGAAAGAGATGGAATTCAATGAAACTTATTTCATGACAATTGTAGTAGTATTGAGTAGTGTTGACATAATCTATGCATCAAATCCTGATATTCTCACTATTTTCATTGTTTCGGCGATGTAGAGCTCGCTAAATTTGACTAGGAATTTTTCCTCTTTCATCAATTATCACTATTATTATATTCAAAATATTTCAATAAAAAACCAATAATTTGAAAGAACAAACTTATACCAATCTTCTATAAGTAACTTATAATGCGAAGCTACATGATCCATTTGTACCAAGAAGCTTCTTGAGAAATAAAATCAATATAGTAATTATCTTAAAATCACTAAACATATATCATAAAATAATCTAAATATTGAATATGATAGTTTAAACTTGATCATATTCTCTATTCAAATATGAGAATGCATATTTGATGATATTTATAATTAATTAAAAATCATAATATCAGAACACATTTGATCGTATTTAGTAATAATTATAAATAAATATAGAAAAGTGGTTGCAAATCATTCTTGGTGCTCTTAAATTCCAAACCGACAAAGATATTGGTTGCAAATCTTTCTTGGTATTTTTATAGGACCTGATTGTCACTATAAATATCGGGATTGCTCACGAAGAACGATCATTTCTGTCACCTGCAAATCTGGAGAAGAGAAAAGTTATTCAGCTTTCAAATCTGTTCACGACTGAATATTGAGATGGATGATAAGGCTGCATATGTTCATGATAATCCCCTGTTTTCTCCTACTTTCCGAGGTAACATTTCTCTGCTATGCAAATTTCCTGTTACGATTCTTCATAACTCTTTTATTGTTTTTCCCTTTTCGGTGAAAAGAATTGTTAATGTAGCTCTTCATGAACATCTCTTAATTCTGCAAAGGGTTAAACTTCAAGGGGGCACATTTTAATTCCTTAATTACAGTCGTTTTTTAGTAGCTAGTTTGAAGAAAGAAAACAACATGAATATCAAGATTGTGCACTCAGTATTCTTTATTCTCGTCCCATTTATTCTGGGAATTCGCTTGTCATTGTAATTGTATGCTGTAGGGTATTACCAAATCTCTTATAATCCATTCTTGATTTGTTTGAATGATTTAGAAAATCTAAGAGTGATTAACTGATTAGCAGGCTGTGCAGGCATTCTTTATCAGCTGCACTGCGTCCTGAAGTTTTTAATAGTTTGTTGTCCATTTGATTCAGCCAAGGATCTATGTTCCATGAAGATTTTCTCATGTTGTAGTTCTTGTAGGTATACTTTCTATGTTGTAGCTCTTGGGTTGTAGCTATAGGTCCTGTTAAGTTATTAGAGATATGCTAAATTTCAGTCTTAGGGCTATCAGGTTGTAGCTATGAGCATGGATATTTCTAGCCTCTATACGTAGATTGTTAATGAGAATGCAGTGCATCTCATGGTGGGTTATTATTTGCAGTGAGGTGTTGGGATGTCCATGCAGTAACAAGTGAATCGAACAAGAAAACTCCCAAGAACACTCCAAAGAAGACTCCCAAGAAGACTCCCAAGAACACTCCAAAGAAAACTCCCAAGAACCTTGAAAAGAATGCCTCTTCAATTGAGGTAGAGATGGATTTTGGTTCAAGTTTATCACAATCATCTGTCAAGACCAGGGACAGTAATTCTGGTAGTGGGAGACATAGCAGGCGTCAGTCTGTAATTGAAGATGACAGAGAATGGGAAGGTCTGGATGAATTGAGGATGAAGGTGAGAAGACTCATGGAGGAACAAGAAGAAGAAAACAGTGACATATATGACACAGAAGAGGGAAATATAATGTCCTACTCAGGAAGTCCAGTGATCATTCAAGCTGGAGGAGTGGCTTCCTATCATCCAATCCACTCCCCATCTGCTCCCAGGCCTAGATTTTTAAGGTATGGAGTGAGGTCTCCTGAATCTTCCATACATAAACCTAGGCCTGCTGACATCCAAAGATCAGAAACAAATTCCAAGGAAATGGAAAATGCAGAGGTAGAAAAAGAGGCAGATCAAGGTCAGAATGGAGAAAAATCTGAAGTCATTGAAGAATATCTGAATGAGTCCCACAGTCCCCAATTGGCCCAAGACCCACCAAGTTTGGAGGATCCAAGAAGTGAAATCACCACAGAAGATGCTGAACAACTTCAAGAGTCTACAGAACCAGATAATATAGCAGAGCCCAATCCCAATTCTCTGCCCACCCACAATAGTAACAGAAGCTCAGTTGGATTCAAAACCTCTAGGCCTGGCATTTGCATTGGCAAGATGATGTTACCTCTATTTATGTTCCTTGTATTGGGCACTGCGGCCTCTGGATTTGGTCTGCTGGATAATAATTATTCGGGCTTCAGGATTATGCAGTATCAGAGTGATCATATGAAACCGCTGCCGCTTACAGAAAGAGTGAGTTTACCACAGAAAGTGAAAGGGTTCTTTTCCTTGTTATGGGAACCTGTGCATTCTGAATATATGGGTCGAATAAAAAAATCATCTAGTGCATTTGTGGGTAAGCTTGTAGGTTTCTTCATTCATTACTCGTGTTCTTCTTTCTCCTATCTTAAATCCTACAAAGGATCAATCACGGAGGAAAATTGGGCCAAGTTTATCAATTTTTGCAGAAGGCTAATTGACATTTTATTGAGTTTCTACCAAGATAAATCGGTCAGCACGAGGGAGAATCATGAATTATGCAAATGCTTCGATCCAAACCAAACTGCAGAGCCCATGAATCTTACCTGCCCTGTGGACTCCAGTACGAGTAAGAACACCACTGTGGATACTGATCAAGCCATTAAAGATGAAACCAACCAGAGAATTCAGGACAATTCATTTACAAATCCCATTCAAGAGGCTACCAGTTTTACCATTGATGTAAACCATGTTCATCCAGATTATAATGATCAATATTTTGAGCAGAATTCAGTATTTTATGAAAAGGATGAATCACAGGGCTCCGAATGCTCATCATTTCCGAAAGTGAGTAAAGCAAAAAGGGTTCATTTCGATCCTACGCCAATGGAGTTTCCTGTTAGAGAACCGGCTTTCAGTATCACCTCACCAGGCGTTCCTGATAATTTAGGTCTGGATCGAAAATCCCCAGGTATTAATTGGAAACGTGTTATACTTGTGCCTGCCGTATGTGTAATTTTGTTGATTTTAATTGCTGGTGGAAATCTCTACTTGGGGTGGCGTGAGGCCCAAGAAATGGAGGTGAAAAACCCTAGACAGAGAGATAACCCTAGACAGAGGAGGCATCAGATTGAACAAAGTTTGACTCCTCCAATGCTTGGAAGCTTTGTCCAATATTACAGTGAGGTAAACATTCATCTAAGCATTTCATTACATCTTCCCCACATTTTATCAATTTTAACATATTCCAGGGAGGATCTTGTTACATTTTTTACCATTTTTTTTTTCCTGTTATTAACTTGGGTGTTTTTGTTTTTGTTTGAATTCAGCCTACTCCAAATGCTGTCAGAAGATCTGTGCGAATTCGGAATAAAAGTCTTTCACCAGTACCTGCACAGCCAACTTTTACATCTCCGAGTTCAGGACATTCTTTCTCATGATATCTCTGTTTAGAAGATCATATAACATCTGATTCTGATTGTTTGTATACATACTGTTACTCTGTTGTATCATCTCTTTTTGAGATTCTGTCAAAGCCACTGAAGCAGAGAAATTTACTTACCTATGAACAGTGGACTGATATTGCTCAAGCAATTTTCTTGAAGTTGGGTTTTGAAGCAGGAAAAATCGATGTAACTAAAGCCACGAGCCCTTCAAACTTTCAGCATTTATAAATATCTTTTCTTTTCGCAGATTGAAATTCTGTTCAGCATTAAATCAAAGTGAAGAAATTTCTATTAAATTTAGTCACTGTTTGTAGAATTGGGGTTTTTTAAAAATAATACTTAAAGCAGGATTTCAGCTTCATTTGATAAAAGATATATAAAATATAATTAAATGTGTATTATTTATTTTTTAATTGGGGAAATACTTCTTTTTAAGGTTACTCTGTCTTGACAGATTTCGTTTTTAAATTTTTTTAGTGTTGTATTTAATGTCTTTTTTTAGAAAATAAAAATAATTTTGAAATTTTATTTTAAATTATATATTTAAAAAAACATTGATAAATATAATTTTTTATAAGTTTTTTAAAAAATAAAATCAATTTATTAATATATTTAAATTATTGATAGTTCATACATTCTTCTCTTTTGAATTAATTATTGTGTAAGGTGCTCAAAAAATTATTTCATTTATTTTAATTTAATTTTTATTTAGAAGGTTGATATAAGCCTTTGTCTTTAGAATGTAAAAATTATATCTATTATATGTTTCCATTTCATTTTGAATTTATTTTAGTTTTTTTTCTTCTTTATTCTAATGAATAGCCTAAAAACTATATTTCTATATTGAAGTCCCACAAATAACTTGATCTTATATAATTTAATGTACACATCCAAAACTATATCTCCTATGTAATATTAGTCATTCATTGTGCAATATTAGTCATTCATCACTTTAGAAGCATTCTGAATCGTTCTAACCTTTAGTTAGTTCCATATCATGAACTAGTTTGTTTTCATGGATACAAATTTGACCCCAAACAATTGAGTTTAAATTTTTTAAATTGGGCCTATGTTTTACCAACACAACTAGCCATTATGAGCCAACTAAAATGTAATATATTTTAAGTTGCACACTAGGGTGTTGTGCAAAATGGTAAATCTTAATGCATTAGTATCATTTTGGAATGATTGAACATATCTATAAGAAGAACTCGATGAAAGAGCTCCACCCCACATTATATCATTATAAGAGAATGTATCAAAATTGCATCAATACATTAACATCAACACCAAAAGAGAATAATCCTACAAATCCTACACTAACTAGTTTTTTCAGTTATATCTATTAACATTACACTTTTAAGTGGTCCTAAATATCGAGTTCATACATATATGATAATGGTTTCAAAAAATTCAAATTTATAGGCATGGCTCAAAGATCAACATGGAGAGTTCAATTTCATGAGAACAAAGGTTAGTTCTATAGATTTAAAAATAAAATAGATTTACAAAAAGTAGATTCATCATTCTTAAGGTGAAAATCTATTAAGTTCCAAATTTTTAGCACATTGGGCAACTAACAACTATGAATATCAAATTGACATTGAATTTAGAGTTGCGTACCATCATTTTATTTATTTAAAACTAGTTGTGTGTATTTATTTTAGTAACAACTAGTTAATCCCAGATCATTAATTCTAGGTGTATTTGTTGATTGTGTGACCTAGCAATGAGCAATATGCACAAAAGAGGAGTCAAAAAGACCATGTTTAGGAATTGTCTAGCATGTAGGAGGAAGATTGACCAAGTGGGATTCTAAAACACTCAAGAGAACATGCATAGGAGGGTTAAAAATCTATATTTAAGAACTATATTCATGACTAAAGAAGATAGAAGAAGGTTCATTACTTTTAAGAGGTACACAAAAAATGGATGGCGATGTCTTACAAAAAGGGATAGTAGATAGAGAAGATGACAAAATGGATTTATAATGAATAGAGGATGAAGATTCATGAAAACAATTATCAATATAGATTATAGATAAAGATTTAGGCAGTGTGGTGTTAAAAAATGAGTAATGATGATAAAATTATCTAGATTGTCATTGGAAAGAAAATACTCATCCTTCAAAGAAAGAGACTTAGGTGACATATGCAAGAAAGTTAGATCATAAGATGTAGGAGGAAGAATTTGTTAATAAAAATATAGGTGGGTTGATCATCACTATAAGAAGAATCAAGAAATAAGTTATCAATGGTAATATGATTGTTTTGAGGAGAGGATTATCTATCTTGGGAGTGGAATAGGAAGAGGCATGAGGGGTTTTTATAGAAAGGCTAGAAGAATATAGTGATGTAAGAAGGACTAAATTGTGCTGCCACATGTCTAAAATGAAGTGTCCTTATCAAAAACCCATTAGGAGAAACTAGAAATAGAGGTAAGAAAAGATGATAGTATTTCAATGGTGAGAAATGAAAATATTAAACTATGATGTGCACTAATTAGACTATTATTAATCTAATTAATACTAAAATAAGAAAGTATAAAGGAAGAAAAGGAGCATGGAATCTAATTTTGATTATTATTTTTTTGATGTTAGATGACAAATGCAGAGTACACATATAATAAATAATATAACAACAACAACAACAACAATAATATTTTAATTTTTTTTTTTGCATGGAGGATAATGTGGATAGTAATACTTAAAGTGCTAATTTATAAAGCATTTAACTATCAATTATTCATAATATACAAAAGTGAGCTTAAGAGGATTTTTGCCCTTGCACAGGTTTGAGTCTTATTTTGATGGAAGGAGGACTTTTTTCCTTTTGTGGACATAGAGTTGTGCATGCATGGAGGAGATTTTCAGACTTTGAGTTCTATTATAGGAAAAGGGGAGTTTTCTTTTTTCCTAGTAGTAATGGGCCAATTGTGGGGCTATTTTTGGGATTCAGAGATCGGTTAGAGCTTGATCGATAGTTTAGTTCATCTCCACATGCATGAGGAGGATATTGAGGAATTTTTTATGCAGATTTGATGAGTTTCACCTTCCTTTTTTCATTCTTTTTTGAGACATCTTAGATTGAGTTTTATTTTGAGTTTTGGATTGGTAGTTCAATTTTAGTTTAGCTTGAGTTTTTTTAAGGCTTAACCTTCCTATAAGGTTAAGACCTTAGAGTTTTTTTTAGTAGTTCTTTCTTCTTGCTTGATTTTTGCACATTGAAAATTGCTAGCAAATTGTATTGTGACTCATTTTTATAGACTTGTAGCTCAACATGTTCCTTTGATTTGATATAGTACAAATGGATCCTTCTCCTATTTGTGTGTTCTTGGCACTGAGTTGTGGATTTTGCTTGATTTATGTGGTTTTGGAAAATACCTCTAACTGGTTATTTATAGGTATTCAGTCTTATTGCATGTTATTGTCATTATTTCAGTTGCATATGGTGTTATTTGGGTTTCAATTATTCAATTTGTGGAAATTATCTTCCCTTCTTGGAAAATTATTGCTTAACCTTTATTCAACTTGGTTAATGAATTTGAATTGTGAACAAAGATAAACTTTTCAGAGTTATTGTGAATCATCAAGCTGTTAGGGGGTTTGGGAACACATATTTTGGTGCATCACCCATTTAGATATAGGTTTTAGTTTTCCACATATCTTTCTATATCTTTTCCTAGCAAACATAGTTTTAGGTGATCAACATATCTTTCTATATCAAAATCCTAGTTCACTCTTTGTAAAATTTTAATGCTTACATTTTTGTGAACTTATATTCAAAAAGCATTAAATTTTCATTTTAAAAATCCTTGTCATGAATAAATTTAATCAATTTAGGTCATTCATTCTCCTTGACACCTAATTAAAATTTCAAGACCAAATACTTTACAAACAAGAGCTCTGATAGAGCTATAGTCCCTACCTTGTGTAGGGGAGATAAAATGTAGAGCATATGAGAACATGAAAAGTACAATGCATATTATCAACTGCAATATGTAAGCAAGATTGTGATCACATAAATAAGTGTAGTTTTTTATATTTTGAATGTAACAATCATAGTACAAAGCGAATTGATTATAAGAAAAATTATAGATTATTTTTTCATTTTCAACATTAAAAAAAAACATTTTGATGGGTAATTTCTCAAATAATGCTAGTTATATAGTTGTTGGAATAGGAAGGTAGCAAAATGAGACATGCATAATTAGTATAACAAAAGCATTATCTCTTTTGATAAATAGTTGATAAGGGAAAAATGGGAAAAACTTATTAGGGAAAAGGATAAGAAAGTGTCCATACTTGGAAGCAAAAGTATGAAACAAAATGTTCTTTCCAAGATAGGAAAATGTACTTTGCGATGTATATGCTATATATCTACACACATTAAGAAAAATGTTGTCATGATCTATACAGGAATAGGATGGATAACATGCATTTTCCTTATTTGTTGGTGTGTTTGTTGTAGTGGCTCACAATGACAATGATCTAAATTATGATGGAATAAAATTAATTTTATGTTTTATTTTGGTTCACTACACAATTGTAATATATCTATGTTCATACTTATGGAATTGTGAGCCCATACATATATATTTATATCAAATATATATGTGAAATCTATAATATGGTAAAGTGAGAGCCTTCAAACCTACTCTTTACATATGGTATTCCAAGTATAGAAATCAATGATTGCAATTCTATTATAGTATTGTTATTTGGTGGACTACATTGATCAAATATGCCAAAACATGCCAATGCAAAATGTTAGCTTGTGGTGACTGATTAGGAAAGTACTGTACACTTTTCATTCGTCGTGGGGTTTGGGGCATCACCTCAGAAATTTTTTTTTGGGGTTAACTTGTCAAGCGTTTTTGAGTTGACACGTCAAACATTTCCCTAGGTTGACTCGTCAAGCCTTTTTTCTTAGGTTGACTTGTCAAGTATTTTAGGGTTAACTTGTTAATCGACATAAGCCTTGTTATATTGGCTTAGGGTTAGGGATTTCATTATGATGTATGATTTTAGTACTTGCGGCGAAATTGAGCTGTAAGGGATAACAGATTGTAATCAGGTTGTAATCACTGGATAATAAAATATTGGACTCGATGTTGGTGGATGTAGCCCAGGGATTGGGTGAACCATGTTAAATCTTTGTGTCTTGTGTTCTCTTCTGTGTGGTTTATTATTTTATGATATTGGTTATATTTGCATGTAATTGTTATTTCTGCCTTGTTAATCCTAACACAAAATTATTTTTCACTTTTAATTCATTGACAAAGGAATGGGTAGTAAATAATTGTAAAGCAATTGCATTAAAGGTCATGCATTAGCCAAGAAATCTATTGCAAAAAACATGCCTTTTATACATGCACTAGCAAATGGATAGGCTCGATAAAGTCCAAGACTGTCAAATGCTTGAGAAATTATGTTCCATGTATAATCAAAATTATAATTTGCAATTGGAAAATGTATCTTCATGTTTTTAGGGGAGCTTTGCAAGCTTATCCTTGAAAAGATAGGTTCATAATGTCCAACAACTAGATTTGTGTCATAGAAAAGAATTGATATTGTAAAATGAGATGGATGTTTATTGAAATGAAAATACGGTCACTTTTATGTGGATGACCACATGCATATGTATATGTCTATCCATTGTACTAATCATTGCACGCAAAACAAGTCACCCCAAATTCCAACTTTACCATTGACATTGCTTTATGTTGCTAAAAGCCTTATTCTATGCAAATATATGTCAATTTCATGTATTTAATGTAGCTCATAAAGTATTGATAGTTTCAAGTCAAGCTCAAGAGAACTATTAGCTTGCTTGCAACCATTGCAAAGACAATGCAAGAAATGATCTAAAAGATCATCACACAATTCTTTTGATGTATATTGACAATGGAGCAAAACATGAATTGTGTCAAATAAATAGTCTCCAATTGTGTTATTGAATTGACAGATTCAAATAAATAGTCTCCAACTGTGTAATTGAATTGACAAATTTGGAAACATTGTGTATTGTCAAGAGCTTCATCTATTGATATTATTTCTTGATGGTTTCTTGATTCATATATTTCCACTATGATTGGGTTTTGTGAAATTTCTTCTTCTCTACATCAATATTTATAAACATTGTGACAAATTAACCAACCAATACAAAAATAATTGTATTGGAAGTGAATTGATAATACACTTGCGAAGTGATCAACAAATATGATGAAAAATATGACAAGTTACTTCTATTTCATTTTAGCCTTGACATATTTCTAGCTTCAAAAAACAAGATCCACTTTGTAAGAGTGCAAAAGACTTATCTCAAATGTAATAATAGTAGAAACTCTAACTAAATAAATTCTAAAATTGTGTTTCAGATTGTTGTACAACTTAACCAAGGAAAAGGGAGAAGTAAACTAGTAAACATACCTATTGCCAAAGACCTATTTTCAAGAATATTTGTGTATGTGTGACTATTGCTATTCTTGTCTTAGCCTAATAATATTTTGTTGTTGTCAAAGTGCACCTACAGATGTAAATTTAGATCAGACTATGCAAATTCTTTAGCATAAGGAATGCAATTTTTATTTCCATTCATGCTAAATGCATTGGCATAGCAAAGTCATTTTTTAAAATTTTGAAATTCAATCTATAAATATAATGCATTGCAAAGAAGATGCAGATTTTAATAGGCATACACATAGTATTATGTTATTATGTTCACACCTAATTGTAAATGCATATTAAAGACATACATTGAAAAAAAATAATAATTTATCATACTTGTAACTAAAGACATGGATTCTAAACTCTCGTTCAAGCAACAATATCATATATTGCCATGTGTTTGTTGTACACTTGCCTACATTATGAAAAATGTGTTAGCAGAGACAAGATACATGGCATGTGTTGTGAATGTTATGCAATGGATAAAACATAAAGGAACTTTTAAAACTTTTTTGAACAATTTCTTTCTTGATTCTAAATAGTCAAATTTTAAAAACAACAACAAGAATATTATCAATAGAAAGTAGGAACTAGCTATTTTTAGAAATTTAATCATTAAGAATTAGGACAAAAATTTGATCAAATCCACAAAATAGTTCATGTGCCTTGTCTTTGTTAACACATTCTATATGATATTGCAAGTACGATTATTTTTTGGTCCCTCTCTTGGTTCAAGTCTATTAGCTTAGATATTTGGTTTGCCTATGAACTAAAAGTATTATAAGGAAATTGTTTCTTAATCAAAAGTATTGTCAAATTTATGACATTGAAACTATGTACTAAGGTTGCTACATGATATTTAAGACACAAAATAAATAACCTTATAGTAGATCCAATTCTAACTGAATGATATAAATATAAACAACTACATCACATATGCTATAATTGACATCAACTCAATTGGAAGATTGTGGAAATTTAAACTATTGCAGATAAATATAAACAATGATATTAGATTGGTTCTTTGCATGACAATGCCTATATTTTTCACTAACACAACATTTCCCTTACATCTTCAAATCTTTATTTTTCTTTTGTTTGTGCATTTGTATCCTTTAGTTCTATATTTATTTAAATTTGATCTAGTTTATTTTCAACACAACAAAGCATTTTCACAACAAAGAAATACCTGAAACATTCTTGTAGGACAACTTAGACCAAAGTCAAATGGAGAACTCAAATGGAACTTAAAAGTGACTATCTGCATTTTTAAAATCAACTTGCTATGCACTTGTTAAAATTTTGCTTACTTTTTTTTGCATGCACACATGCTAGTCTTTAAATTTTCAAAGCTCCAACTAATCTTTTTTGGCGTACATCTTTCTATCCCTTTTCCATGTATTTATTTAAATATGATGTAGTCTATCCTCATGTAATAAAATATTCTCATAGTAGTAATGACAACCAACATCTTGAACACTAACTCAAGCCATAGAAAAATCAATAAAATCATATTAAACTTACTCATAGCCCTTAGTTTTGTTGTACCGTGACTTGCCTATTTGATAACCCTTATTCAAACAATAGCACAAATTATGGAAATTTGGAAAAATACCAACGAATTTAAGACTTCAACATATATTAATTGAAATTGTAAATGTTACATCTTAAACAATGGAATGCCATGCAAGCTTAAACAAGTACATTGCGAAAGGATACAAAAACTTGTAGAACCTAGAGACAAATTTAGCCAAGCCCCGCAATTGCAATACTGTAAATAATGAGAGTTAAAACAAATCCTATCAAATTTAACTCTATTGATGGGTCCAAAAAAATACATTTTTAATGCATAGCTTAAGCCTTAAGACTTATCATATTTTGCTAATTAATTAACATGGTGATGATATATATAATTGTATATATCTTATTTTGATGTCATTTCATGTTAATTGCAGACTTATGATCAAGGCTAATACACCGTAACGAATGCATGTATTTTAGTTTAAATATGTGAAGATTGATGATTACCTCTATGATCAAATCCTTTAATCTTGTGTTATTAATGGAGTACTGTTTGCAGTGATGAGCTTTGTTCCTTGTTGCATTGATGAAGTCCTGTTCTAAGATTTAAATTTTAGTTGAAGGAGTTAATTATGTTGGTCGATTACTTAAATGGAGCTCTTGATTGTTACGTCATTCATAAAGGAGTTGTCAAAAATTCATCGGCACATGTTGGAATTCTGCGTCCACTCTCAGTTTATTTGTCTCGTTCTTCAACATAACCTTTAGTTTTGTTTGAATCTTTGTAAATGTTGCCTAATTAGAGGGTAATACTGTTGGTTTGAATTAAAAAATAAGAGAATGCATTTATATCACATTAGATAATCAGAAAGGAAGTTAGTCATTATTTAGTTTATTTTAGGAGTGATTTCATTTTTTGCAAGTAGTTTGAAAGCCAAAAACCCCATTTCAAGTCCTTATGAGGCCTAGTTTAATGCAAATATCCAGTTGATCTAAAATTGTGTTAAGACCCCACAAAAGGAAGAGAAGGGCTCGCTTGACAAAAGGGAGGTGATCTTGTGTTCATTTTCTTTAGTATTTAAATTTTTTTTCATGCAATTTGTTATCTCTTAGTTCATAAAATATGAATGTTGTAAGTGGATTTGATCTTAACTTAGTTAAATTGCAATTCATGGAATGTTGTTTAGATAAATTTCTTTTCACAACTTCAATAGTAAATACAATTTAGATGAATTTGTTTTCGTCATTAGCCATTTGAAATCAGTACAATAGAATGATGAAAAATGTTTGTTGTAATCATGTTGGACAAAAGTTTACTTGGATAGAATGTGAAATTTAGGAAGTAGATGCAATAGATATTTTTTACATTTCATGCAAGCATAATCAGATTATTTTCCTTGCAATTGAGTAGTTTGAGTTTATCAAAATTAAGTAGCTCATTTCTATTAAAATTTAGTTGTTGATCCAAGTTAGATTCCACCTGAAATTTCCACTGAATCATGTTTAACTATTTTATGGCTCAATTATTTCTAATTAGTAGACGTTTTCAAAAGTAAATCTGGTAACATTCATAGTTAAGATTCAAAGTTATGGTAGCATTTAAGTTGTTCCAAGTGAGTAGGAAGAAGCTCCTGAGAGATCCTGGTGGAGCATGTTCGACGAACCAATCACTATTCCATAGTACAAAACCCCCAAACTAGTAACAATCCTTATCACAGATAGCCTTAGGACACACCCAGTTCGATATTTGATAAACTAAATGATGTGATTTGTGATATCAATGAACTCACCCATAATTTTTGGCACCATTTTTGGGGATTAAAAGATTTGGTTGCTAAAATTTGAGGCCTTAACTGTTGATAAGGATTGCAATTTGAACCATTGATGAGATGAGATAGAGATCCATTTGGTAGATTCCTTCCAAGATAATTCACCAACCATTTGGATAATTAGGACTCTGATACATCTGAAGAAGAACACAAAAACATTGAAGAAGAAATAGAAAAAGAACAACCAATTGTACAAGAATAACCTTTGCACAAAAGAAACATGGGAGATAGAAATGCTAATAGGGATCCTCTTGATAGGACATTTTTGTATCCTATTAATCTTAATAGGAGAGATGATGAGCCTCCTATGAAAAAAATCTCACCTTCAATTTTTACAACTTTAGGGGAAAAATTTGTAAAGATATAGACCAATTCCTGTATGAATTTAAGGTTTTGTGTCAAACATTTGATTATACTACTAATAATCATAAGTTAAAATTGTTCCCTTCTAATTTAAAAGAATCAACTTTGAGATGGTTTATGGGACTAGCAATAGTCTTAATTTCAACTTGGACTGAAATGGAAACAACATTTATTGATAAACATCAAGATTACTATCGAGTAAGAGATATAAAAGAAGAGTTGTTTCGAATGAGATAAATGGAAGATGAAATCCTTGAGGATTATGCTGATAAATTTTAGTTTATCCATAGGACATGTGCTAATGGGTTGGAAGTAGATATTAGTAATTCAGGATGAGTCAAGGGAATCTATTAATCTTAAGGCAAAATGGGATATCAATAAACTCTCATTAGAAGATATTGTTGAGACATGCATGAACTATTCTAGAACTAGGTTGGGAATCAGGGGTTCTAGGAGACAAAATTTGACACCTAATGTATCCAAAGTTATAGAGGAAATTACAAACCTAAAAAATAATATACACATTCATCTTATTAGCCACGTTGATAATAAAACCACTAAACCATTGGCTATCTATTGGCCCAAGTGTAGAGGAAAACATCCTTTAAGAGAGTGTCCATTAAATTAGGTTGATCTCTGTGAAATTTGTGAAAAATATCATGCAGCTAGTTCATGTAATCTCTTATAAAAAATCAAGAATTAATTAAAAAAACCCCCTATTGTGGAGGAAGACCTTAATTATATAGGACATAGACCTCAAAATTTTGGGTTTAATTAAGGGAAGTATGGCCCAAGGAATAACTGGAATCATAACTCTTGGAATAATTCAAATCAATGGAATCCTCAATATTCATTTCAACCTCATAATATGCTATGAGAGCACCTTGGGACATCCTAAATGGGTGAATCCTAAGTGGAATCAACCACAATGGTAGAAAAATCAACCACAGTGGCTTTAGAACCAACCATAGTGGAAGAAAAACCAATCTCAATGGCAACAAAATCATAACCAATTTCAACCATGATAGAATCAGGGTGTACAAATACCTTGAGGACAATTCCCACCTCTTCTCACTAGATCTAATCAATCCAATGATCAAGTGAACCAACCCCAGATACCAGCTCAACCTGTCCCAAAAATTGAAGAATAATAGGGCTCAAAAAACTCACAATGTTGATGCTAACCCTGGCAGTTTAAATTTTATTGAAATTAATGATATTCATCTAAGAAATCAAAATGTTCCTTCTAGATTGGATGTCATAGGTTAGGAAGGGGAGAGGGTAGGTAAAACAACATATGAAACTCAATATCAGGACAAAACAAAAAATGTACCTAAAACAAAGTACCATTTCTAGAATGTTTCAAAAAAGATCAAGAAGCTCTAGATAGCTCATGAATAGATCATGACAGTATAATGGATTCACAACTTCTTAGGGAGTTGAACAAAATCAACACTGAAATTCCTTTTCTACAAGCTATCAAGGGCATTCCATAGATTAATCAATTAATCAAATCACTTTATATTTAAACACCAGGAAGAAAAAGAAAATTTCCACTGACTATCCAAGATGGAACTAAATATATTGATGTTTTGGTAGGGAAATTACTTCCACAAAAGTATAGTGACCCTGGGAGTCTTGTGATTAGTCTAAGTATAAGAAGGGTAGAGATACCTAATGTGTTGATAGATCTAGGAGTGGTCATAAATGTCATCACTATTGATACATATAAGAAATTAGAATTTACAAGTGTTCAACCAACCACAATTGTACTTCACTTGGTAGATCAATCTATTTCCAAACCTGAAGGTGTCCTTGAAAACATCATAGCTTTCATAGATATCTGGCATTGCCCTGTAAATTTTCTAGTTTTGAAAGGAAGGATGAAATAAATGGGATATCCAATCATTCAGGAAGACATTGGTTGGCAACAACTACAACATTGATAGGTTGTAGGTAAGGAAGTATGAAAATATCAAATGGGCTTAAGAAAAAAGAACTCTCACTATATCCTCCAGCAAAACCTAGACATTACACATAGATACTTCACCTTGGGTAGATGAGGAAATGGATGTAGAGGGGGATGGAGTGGTAGAGTTAGAAATGGTAACATTGGATCATTTTGATTAATTCCAAGAATTTGTTGAAAATGAAGAATATTTTGAGGAAAATTCAAGAGAATGTGTACCCTAGAGAGATATTATGACTGATGAATCTATAAAATAAGGAGAAATTGTTAAGAAAAGTGTGCATCAGACTATATTACACCCTTGTCCATTGAATACACTCATAGGAGAACCAACTAAAGAATCCAATAAAATAAAAAAATATTTCTAAATGATGATAACCTTCTCTTCATAAGTTCAACTTTGTTACTCAAACAAGAAAAGGACCTAAAAAAAGTGTCAAAAAAACACATTGAAGCATTTTATTTGGAATACAAACATATGATAGAGATTCATATAGACATGTGTACCCATTACATATATACTAAGGATGTTAAACCTATTGGACAAGGGAAGAGAATGATCAATCTTGCTCTTAGGGATTTTGTGAAACATGAAATAGAAAAGTTATTGAAAGTAGGATTTATTTATTCTATTTATGACAGCCAGTGGGTTTCCTCACTAGTCATAGTGCCTAAGAAAAATTGTAAGTGGTGTGTGTGTGTGTGTGTGTTGATTATAAATAATTTAATAAAGACACTAAAAGAGATTAATTTACTTTACGATTTATAGATCAGGTACTTGACAAACTTTTTAGTAGCAATTCTCATTTCTTGATGGATTTAGTGGATACAATCAGATCCAAGTAGCTCCTGAAGACCAAGACAAGATCACATTTAATTTCCCTTAGGGAACTTATGCTTACAGGGTCTTTCCTTTTGGCCTTTCCAATGCCCTTTCTACCTTTCAAAGAGAATTTCTAGCTATTTTCATAGACCTTTCTACTTCTTGCGTTAAGTGTATATATATGATTTCATAGTTCATGGTAAACTATCCGAGGAAGCCTTATAGATCATCAAAAAAAATTCTCCATAGATGTAAGGATGAAAGAAATTCCCTAAACCATGAAAAATATTATTTAATGATGAAAGAAGGAATTATCTTAGGGCATCATATATCTAAAGATGGAATCAAGGTTGACCTTGAAAAGGTATAAATTATCAAAGAAATAATTGTCCCAAAAACTCAAATTGATGTGAGAACCTTTCTTGGGCATGAAGGGCACTATAGAAGATTCATAGAAGGATTTACTAAAATTTATAACCCTTATTTACATTTATTAGAAAAAACTATCAAGTTCAATTGGATAGAGGAGTGTTAAAAATAATTTGAAACAATCAAACAAGCTTTGGTGACATCCCTTGTTATTAAAGGACTCGTATGGGGAGAACCATTTCACATACATACTGATGCTTCCAAATTTTCTGTTGAAGTAGTATTGGACAATAGGAATAAAATGGAGTAATGCATGCTATCTATTATATTAGCAAGAATTTAAGTCATGTAGAGAGGAACTATACAACAACTAAAAAAGAATTGTTCAATGTGGTTTATGCAATTAACAAAATTTGGCATTATATCACTGGTTACAAAGTTTTGTTCAGACCGATCATTCTGCAATTAGATATTTTATGAACAAAGCTTCTATAGGTGGAAGAATAATTAGATGGTTTCTTTTGTTAGAAGAATTTGATATAACTATTATGGATAAGATAGGAAAGGATAATATTATTGTGCATTTTTTCTCTCAAGAATGGTGATATAGGGTAATAATGAACCAGTGGATGACAAGTTCCCAGATGAGCATATTTTTGCTATTTCTATTCAATCACCATGATTTTATTACCTTTCTAATTAAATTTTTATAGGGAAGTGTCCAAGTTATTTCAATTCAAAAGAAAATAAAAGATTAATAAGAGAAAGCTAAAGGTTTAAATAGATCGATGGTCTTTTGTTTAGAAATTTTCCAGATCATATTTTTTGCAAGTCTGTGTAGAAAATATAAGTATATGACATCATTCATTCATATCATAGTGCACAAGAAGGAGGCCATTAATCAACCATTCAAACTGTACACAAGATCCTTGGAGCAGACTACTTTTGGCCAACAATGACTAAAGATGTTCCATTTTATGTGAAACACTATGATGAATGCCAATGCATGGGAAGGTCTACACCAACAATAGAAATGCCTTTGTAGCCACAAATATCTCTAGAACCATCTGAAAAATGGGGAATTGACTTAATTGGACCTATTGATCCATCGTCTCACAATAGCTTTGTTGTGGATGCTAATGCAATTGATGGATGTGAAAATAAGGGGAGGAGGTCTCATTTTATACATATTTAAGGATCAAAATTTCGCAAGGCCGACCTCGATTAAGAACCTAGGATACCTAAAAATCAAACCCCTAGGACTAGGATGACTTAGGTAGGCCTCATCTAGGACTCGACCGAATTCAACCTAGTCCAAGAAGATATTTTTTTGAAGATCAACCTAGGACCTAGGGTTATGAGCTAAAAAGGGGTATTGGAAGTTATAAACTACTAGGAGATTAGGGTAAATCCCAAAATGTAAAATGCATGTAAAAGGAACTAGGAGGAAATTAATTATGTTATTGGATGAAAAATGGGAAATCATGTACTATTGAAGTTAGAGCCATTCTTGAGTTTTGAACAAATAATTTTGATTTGAAAAATGCAAAAGGGATAGAAAGATGTGAAATCAATGTGGGAACCCATATATACTAAAATGGGGTTAAACATGATCACCTAACAAGGGTTCTTACTTTTTAGGATGGTACAACAAAAAATTAACATTTCTTCTAATATCTAGTTGAAAATTTCCTAGGATTATGCTTTGGTACTCTCTTAGAGCATCTTGGAGAAAAATGACCCATTTTATTACATGAAAATTATTTCAAGGGAAACTTTCCTTCATACTAACCAGTTCCTTTAAGAAATATTTTGGCAATTAGGGCTTCAAGTTCTTCAAGCTTTCTCTCTTCTTCCTTAATTTATTCCATCTCCTTTGCATATCTAGATCTATACTTTGATGAACTTTCTCTAGGGTCATATCTTTTTTTATCCTTATAAATAGTAGCTTTAAATGTAGATTTAACTTTAGGAAGGCCATCACTAAATTCACTCATCTCAAAGGTAGATAGCTTACCAAACAATGTGTCTCTTGTTATTGGGGCCATGGTCCTGATCTCTTCATTAGAAAAAACTTTGTATTTGTAAGTAGGAGGCAAGGATCTAAGTACCTTAGAGAAAAATCCATCTTCTTCCAATGTTTAGTGCGTCTGATTACACAAACAAGCTCATTCATCTTTTGTATGTAAGAAGAAATCTTATCATCTTTTCTCATCTTCAATGACTCAAATTTCCCTTTTAAACCTTGTAGCTTGGCTTGCTTCACACAAGCATCTCCTTCATGCAAAATCTCTAATTTTGTCCATACCTCATGTGTAGTTTCCAATTCCATGATATTTGTATATTCTATATTAGATAGGGCATTAAATAGTGCTTCCTTAGCTCTGATATTGTATTTAATTTTTTTATTCTGATCAATAGTGGTAGTAGAAAGATCATAGGAGGATTGTAAGTCTTCTTAGTGATTTCCTAGTAGTCTTCTCCAATGCATCTTACGTGCGTAATCATCCAACTTTTCCATATGGAATAGTTAGTGCCTTCAAATATTAGGTTGTCCTTAAAAGTTTCCATCCAAGATCTCCTCAAGTGATCAAGCTTCCCAAAAAGGACTTAGATCTAATACCAATTGATAGAAACAAGACAAAACACACAACTAAGAGGGGGTGGTGGTGGGTGGTGAATCAGTTGTGTCCCAACTCATAAAATATTAACCATCTATTAATCTTAAATCTCATATCTAAATGATGGACATTAAAACAAAGATCACAACACATAAATCAACACATAACACCAATATTTTAAATATGAAAATCTATTGAGGGAAAAAACTACAGTGGGGATCAAACCCGCAAGATGATGAACTCTGTTAAAATCACTATACCCTGTTAGGAGTATTAAAATGGTAATTCACATGCAGTCAGGTACACTTCCTAGAGCTCAATGCTTAAATACAACAAGGGATACAATCCAAAGGAAGGTTCACTTCCTTACAAAAATTATATGGATACCAATCCACTATGGACCACAATCCACAAATCATGAATTGACTAATAGTATCTTCATCATGCCAATACAATTCCAATGAAGTACACAATACATCAGATGTGTACCTCAATTGTAGATTCCTCTCATACCACTTTGCATAGTCTCTCATACACCCATATACAGAGGATCTGATCCACAAAAGGATATTGCATTGTTACATTTATACAATTCATCGACCTTGTAGAAATAAATAAGTTCGACTCAACCTTAACACCTCAATTAAAATTATTTAATCAAATAAAATGAAATCATCAATGTGATCCAAAATATTTTGGCTAGGACATATCAATGATCTAAATCTTCATTCTTGAACATGCTCTAGCTCCATAAATCATGCCTCGATCTATCACAACATGCAATGCCAAGGCAGCTAAGAACAACAAGAACACCAACATGCCATAATAAAATCACCAAATTTGATCACATAAATCAATGTGATCTAGAAGCATGGATATAACATGATGTAGAAACATCAACAAGCATCATGAAATGTCACAGTAATGACCAAACCCACTCTATCTTACAATTCATCATTATCTTTGTACTATTCATCAGAAACACCAACATTAACCTCTGTTATTGAAGAAAAATATCTTGCCAACATCCAAACAATGAACGATTCAAGTTGAGGATGAAAATCCATGTCCTAAAAACACCACCAAGTTAGCAACTAAAAATATTTCATAATCGATCCATGTCGATCCAAAAACTATAACATTGTATCTTCCTGATCAACCAAAATACCAGTCTCTAATTGAACATCCATAACTCACTCAAATCATAATGCTAACCTCTATAAATTGACATAAGTCAACTATAAACATCCCTTAAACCATTTGTACATTTGCACCATCTGATCTTCAATATAATATCCATACCAAACTGATCATCTCAGTGAACATCATAGGAACAACACAAGAACACTATCTCAAACAATAGAAATATGTTGACATCAATGAAAAAACATCAATTTAAGCACATATATGCATTATATTCCAACAGTATGAAGTTCTACACAAATGAAGATATAAGTTTACAATGGTTGGATGGTGAGATAGTTACAGATACAAAATAGGTTGACAAGGATGAATAAGTACCTCAATGTAACTTATAAGTCAAAAGTTACAAGTTTCTAGATACTTTTTATAAAAAAAGTGACTTATATCACATGTTTGTAATCAAGTTAGAAAATCAGCTTTATTTATGCAAAAGTTGATAAATTTCTAACTAAAAAAAAACCTATTTTATTTTCTCAAAAAGTACAAAAGTAGTTACTTAGGAAGTTATGAAGTTCTTACAAACTAGTTATTAGGGAAAACCTATAAATACAAGGCTATTTATAATGTGAAAGGAACTTTACAGAAGGGAAACTTTGGAGAATTTTGTAGAGGAATTGATAGAGAACTTTTATGTTCATACTTTGTACCTAAGAGTTTTTGAAATTGTATATTTTTAAAAGGATATACATTTTATAATTTTCATTTTGAAATCGCATTCCCACTCACTACTAAAACTTGTGTGGTCTCTACTCCTTATTTTGGACATCTATTGTTTTTGGTTTTTCACCAGTTACTAGATCATTAGCTTTTGGCTCATGTTCTTATGGTCTACAACCTATGGTTTATTAACTATTGACATTATTTGCTAGTTCTTTGTTGACAATCATTGCTAGTTCATTATTGAAGATCATTGCTAGTTCATTATTGACATGTATTTTTGGCTCCCTATCTTCTAGTGCTTTATCTTCTAGTTCAATTCTAGTGAATGTTGGTTCACCTGCTGTGATAGATTTCCCACATTTGGGATTTTTCTTGTTACATGTGAATTCTCCTATTGATTCCCCAATTTCTTTATCCTTTACTAAGGCAGTTGGCTCTTCCGGTGGTAAAATCCAATCTTTTGATCCTATTTATTCATCTCTTAGGGGTAAAACCTTACATTGTTCTTCTTTAATTCCTACTATTATTTATGGGGAGCAGATGTTGTATAACGAGTAATAATTCTCTAAGCGTGCTCTTATTTTTAGGTGTACAATAAGAAAAAGTTGGTGAGAGGGGGGGGTGATCAACCTTTTCCTAATTGCATAATCAAAAGGAAGAAGACCCAATAGGATCAAGTAGGACTTAAGCACTAAATGGCTCAATGATATTTTGTTGATAATGAATTGGGAAGAGTTAAATTTGAGGAAATATAGTTGATCGATGTAAGATATATGGTTGAGTAGGTGAAATGACAACTTTCAATAGAAAGACAAATATAAATCAGACAAAAACCTGTAATCTCCAGAAACATAAACTACATTGTAACATTGACCTAGGATTTGAATTTGAATCTAATATTGAGGTATAGAATTCCTAGGAATTCTCTACTTGGGTATAGAACACCTTACCAATGTATACCCTATACTTTTTCCTAAAAATTTCTCAAATTGTTTATCAGATCCTGTACTTCCTAGATTTGTGATAACAACTTTGTCATGTAATACCGCACATAGAAAAATGGGAAATTGTTGGATTTAAATGGGTTCACCTTTGTCAAACCCCTATTTAAGAATCGACCTTGAAATGTAAATAAAATTGCATAAAGGAAAGTATGTAAAATGCAAAGGTAAATGTTGGATCTACCTTCTAAATATATATACCTTCATGAATAGATAATGAGATCACACATATTCATGAATATGCTTGTATATTTCTTGATTTTATTTTTTGAGCCTTGGAATGAAGGAAGTAATTTGTATAGTAAAAAAAAGTACAAGCAAGGTATATTGTTCCCCTTTTCCTATTTTTGTCACTAAGATTGTACCCTTATGCCAAGTTGTGGTGTTTAACAATCTTGTGAAACATGGAATGATTTTCAAGCCTATGGGTATGCCTATGATGAAAATCAATCTCTCAATTATGGGGCAATTTCCTCTTATGATCATCTAAAACTATCTTTTGAACAATGAAAATGGTAAGGAAGAAGTTGTTGTATTTATAAAGAAAAAAATTGTAATTTAAGGTGATGCATTGAATGTTTAGTATCTTCAAAACCTCCTAATAGCTGATAATTCACAATAGCTTTAAATAAAAATCTCTTTTTTTATCACAACTCAAATCAACAGTTCAATATACCAGCTTAAAATGAAGTTTCAAGCTTCAATATCTCTAAAGGGAATCTAAATTTCCATAATTCAAGTTATTGAATCTAAATAACATAATGTATGCAATTTGAATCAATGAATTAACATGCACCAAAATGAACACCTAAATAAGATAATTAAAGGGTTTACAAAACCAAAGAAATCAAATTCAACTCAAAACCCACAAGTGATAATACCAATATGAGAACTCTTCTTTCTATTCAAAAGAAAGGAAACAATACTGCTATATAATCTAAAAATAAATGAGCTCCATACAAATATGCCTGAATTTGCAAAAGCAAAAAACAAGGAAAGAAAGAAATAACTAAGGAAATAATTACCATGGAGGACCTTATAGAAATGTCAGACTCCAAAAGGGGGGAACTAAACTCAAAGTGAACTAGCATTGATGGCCCACTTTGATTTTTCCTTTAAAAATGCATGAATATGCCCTTGGGTCATATATAAGAGAAACTCCCATAAAAAGGGGGCATAATTGGAAGATACATGTAGTTAACTATCTCAAATCTCTTCTCAAATCATAATTGATGCATGTAGGCCCTCAACTAAAGTGTAACTTCTCATTACCCCTCCAAAAATGCATGCAAATCTTCCTTTTGACCAATTCACTCATAACCATGGCTCATGCATTTTATCATTATTTTGTATTTGAAATAATATTGATTAAGTGTTTTATTTATGAACACTTAATAAATATTTACAATTTAAGACCCATGCAAAAATATAGCCTACCCTAAACTCTTAATTTGCATATAAATATTCGTAAGTGGTTAGAATAAGTACCACTTTGCTCAGGATTAAATTGGGAAAATACTGAAATCTAATTTTTCAAAATTTCATATGTTTTAGTAAATTGCAATTTTGAGGGTCTTCGGTGCATTTTTGGCATCGCTATTTCTGAAATTTGGTTAAAGATTATTTGAATACCTTTCCAACGCATTAAACAGTTCACAATTCAGAGCTAGGATGCAAAAGTTATGCCTTCTCCAAGTGGACCTAAATTTTATATATAGTTTTTTGATAAATTTTGATAGTTTTAATAGTTTATTTGTAATAGACATTATGATGACTCTTCATTTCAATTCCAAGGGATTATTGTGACCCCTAGGATCCATCAGATTTGTATAAACTCCAATATTCGAATGGAATGGAACACTTTTTGGTTTGCAATCTTGTTGTTGATCTTATCAATTTTCGCGTTGAATTCTACAATATTGCAGGTATCACACCAGGTATTGTAATCTGGTTTCATAAATCAGATCAGTGGTATCAGAGCAGGAACTCTCCTTTATGCCAATTTACACAAGGTCTTCCTACCAAAGATTGGGTTTGGATACACAAGATTTGTCAGAATATCCACCTTTGAGACACACACGATCAAAGATGTCAGATGATGCTATTAAGAAGTTAGTGGAGGAAGCTTTAAATAAGCAATGAGAGGAGATGATGAGTCAATTTTCACACATCCTACAGAATCAAAAACCCTCTGAATCAAGAACATCATTTCATGGGAATACCCCTTTCAAAGTGCAAGTGAATTTTGACGTCTCGAATTTTGAAGGAAAATTTGATTCTGAAGCTGTTGATAACTGGTTAGCAAAGTTGGATAGATATTTTTCTGTAAATAATTTCTCAAATGCAGAAAAAATTACATTTGCTCTCCTCAAAGCAGAAACCCATGTGAAATTAGCGTGGGAAACCCAAGTAGCAAATAAAGAACGAGAATCAGTTGCTGAAGATGGTTTTATAATATCTCTTGATAAGAAGCCCACATGGGGAGAATTTGTGGAATACATAAAAGAAGCTTATTTTTCGGAGGATGTATATGAGCAAAAATACATAGAATGGCAGCTTCTTCGACAAAAGAGGGATCAATCTATGCAAGATTACACCAATACATTTCATTCACTTTCAGCAAAACTCAGTATTGAGGATTCAGAGAAGCATCAAATTTTGAATTATCAGAGTGGACTGCACAGGTATATTCAAACAGAGATGGAATTTTTGAATATTGAGACATTGGCAACTGCCTATAAATATGCTACAAAAATTGAAGAGAAATTCAAGCAGAAAGGGAAGAGGGAATACTTTGCAAACAACAAGCCAAGGGTTGAAGGTGTCAATAAATTTGTAGGAAAACAGGTGACCAAGGAACCTCATTCAAATTCACCCAAGAAAACATGGTGGTCTACTAAAAAGACACAAATAGACATAGTCATGTGGTGTGAGATGCATAAGTCTCCAACCCATAATACAAAGGATTGTCGAAGTATTAAAAATTTGATGATATAAATACGAGGAGAGGAAGCTGAACCTGAATCGTCACCAACAGATAATTCTGAAAAAGAGGAGAATGATTCCATCATAGATGCAAACCCATATGTCGTAGTTGGAATTGCTAAAGTATTTCCCCGTGAAGATGAAGAGAGACTTTTTCATTCACAGATGTGGGTTGATGGAAAGCCTCTGCATTTTATTGTTGACAGTGGGAGTCAAAAGAATTTGATCTCTAGGAAGACAGTCAAAAGATTAAATCTGAAAGCGACAAGACACCCACAACCATACTCTATGGGATGGGTAAATGAGGGACAAGATATTTAGATAAATCAACAGTGTCGTCTGCCATATTCAATCAAGCCTTTTAAGGATGAAGTGATATGTGATGTAGCACCATTGGATGTATGTGATGTCTTGCTAGGGCAGCCATACATGTATTAGAGGCATGGGGTGTATGAGTCCAGGCCACGTAGTGTTACAATCAAGCTTGGTGGGAAGAGGTATCGAATACCAGAGGTATGTCCAACACAAAATATTTCTTTAATTAGTGCTAAACAATGTAAACACTTGATTGCTCAAACTGGAGCTTTTGTTCTACTCATGATTCACCCTGAACAAACAAAGTCAGTTGTTCTTAATACACATGCTAAGGTAACCATAATAGAACATCAACAAAATTAGATGGATAAAATTTTGAAAGAGTATCATAGTGTGTTTAAACCACTAGTGGGAGTACCAACACACTGTCAAGTCAAGCACTCTATTGATTTAATCCCAGGCACACCACTACCACATGAGCCAATATATAGGAGGTCAGTTTTGGAAAATGATGAGATTAAGAGACAAATTCAGGAGTTGATTCAGAAAGGACACATTCATCCAAGTGCTTCACCTTGTGGCAGTCCAATTGTCCTTGCCAAAAAGAAAGATGGGACATGGAGGCTTTGTATTGATTATAGGGCATTAAACAAAGTATCTGTTAAGAATAAATATCCTATCCCTTGAATTGATGATTTGTTGGACCAACTTAGGGGGCTAATTTCTTTACAAAAATTGACTTGAAGTCTGGATACCACCAAGTACCAATTGATCCAGCAGATGTGTGGAAGACTGCATTTAAATCTAAGGAAGGTTTGTTTGAATGGTTGGTCATGCCTTTTGGCCTAACAAATGCCCCAACAATATTTATGAGATTGATGAATGATGTGCTTAGACCATTCATTGATTCTTTTGTGGTTGTTTATTTGGATGATATACTCATCTTTAGCAGAACTTGGTCTGAGCATTTGCAACATGTTGAACAAGTGCTTTCAACTCTACAAAAACATAACATTTATGCCAACATTGAGATGTGTTCTTTTGGTATGCAGAGTATTCAATACTTAGGGTATATCATTGACACTGAGGGTGTTCATGTTGATTCAACAAAGATTCAAATAATCCAAGATTGGCCATCCCCTAAAAATTTCACAGAGCTTCGCAGCTTCTTGGGCTTAGCCAACTTCTATCGCAGATTTGTGTTTGGTTTCTCACATATTTGATGGCCTCTTAATCAATCACTAAGGGGTGGAGCACAAGAAAAAATTTTAGTGGACAAAGGCAAAGCAACAAGCATTTGAGGAGTTAAAGAAAAGACTATGTTCAACACCAGTATTGGTCCTACCAGATTTGCTACCATGCAAGTTGTTGCCATTGATTCTCGTCCTTTATTTGCTTCAAGGTTCAACCACCAAGTGTAAATTGTTCACTAGTATTTAAAATAGGACTCCATGCAACTTGTTGCCACCTTTTATTTCTCATCATTTATTGGCTTCTGTGTTTTGTTTTCTTTCGAGTTATGTGAAGTAAGTGACATGTGTTGCAAAGTTGGTCCTCCCGTTGAACTACAAACCTTGAAATATTTTAGTTCAAAGTTCAAGGTTCAACCATCAGGTGTAAATTGTAACAAGCCTTGGGTGGTAGCCAGTCTATGTCTTTTATGATGCTTCATTTCCTTATAAATGTACTAAGGGGCAGTGCTTCAATTTCAAGCATTCACAATGATTCAAATTGAGTTTTAGAGTTTAAAAGTTGCAGAAGTTTGACAATCCGGTTTACTGGAAGGAATAGACACATGATTTTTATTTCCAACACATGGTTTGATGATTATGAATAATCCAAAGTGGTTCCTACAGATATAAATACTGGATAATTTAATTCTATTTATGCTTAGCATTGACAGATAAGCCAAATGAAAGAATGCAAGAGAAGATGAAGAAATCTGATTTTCTGCAGTTTAATATACCTGTACTCAGAGATGCATAACTTCTAGCTCCAATACAATTTTCTCAATCGCTCTGGTTAGAATTCAGATAACTATGTTTCAGACCACATATTAAAAAATGAGCTTGATCCAATAGTGGAATAAAACCTTATGCCCCTGCATAGAGACCATTTTTTTTGTCAGAGATATTTTCATCCGCCCAGCATTAAAATGTTTTTATTTTTGGTTTGACATATTCAAATGCCACTTGTCCAATTATCATTATAATATGTTAAGCTATATCTTTATAAACTTTAAAATCAATAGTTTATAAAGATATCATGTTCTGAAAAAAAAAGGAAAAAACTTTGGGAATGAATGGAAATTATTTTCAAGAATCAGTTATGGGATAAAATTGAAAAGTTACGGGAAGTGAAAGAACATGGTGAAAGTATCCAAGAATCAATTAACTGGGAAAGGGGCTGAAGATTATTTAGAGGAAGATTTTGATGAAGCAAGGGTTCTTTTTTTCCTAGCAGTCAGTTGGCTATATAGAGGGAGGATATTTACTGAATGTGAAATGTAACAGAGAATATGAGGAAGTGAGTAGATTTTTATTTTCTGAACAACTTGATGAAGATTCAAGAGTAGAAACAATGTGTGCGTTGTTTTTACTGTGTATTTGGAAATAAAGAGAGATTTTTATATCAGATCTGTAGGTTTGAATATTTCTTTCTCTGATTGATTTTAAGTAGTTGGTTATCTCATTCACATTTTTGAGTACCATCTTGTATCGAGTCAAGTGTATGAGTGTAGAATGAACCATCTGGTTTTTGTGCACTTATATTGATTAAAATATTTAATCTTCTTTTGATTTCTTTGTGATTGGGAAAGATTGTATAGATGATCAGTTGGTCATTTATGTATTTTTATATGAACCTTTCAAGTTGTTATGACATTCATTTCATAATGATGAATGAATGTCAACAACCTTTATGTCTTCGAGTTAAAGACATAATTAGTTTAATTCCTTGAATATCTTTTGGAGGGAGTTGTACCTCTCAATTCAGAGGAGAGCTATCAATCTCATGATAGTCTTTCCAACTGTTAGTTGAATTTGTTCTTCATTTGGGGCATTCTGAGTCATTCTTTATCATTCTTTCTAAAGGACAAATCTATTTGCTAATAGATTTTTGGCGACTCCGCTAGGGAAACAGAAATGAAAGATCAATATTTTCTTTTCTCAGTAAATTTTTTTATTATTATCTTAATGTAAAATAGATTGGTGACTCTGTGTTATAATTTTTAGAATCTTTTCATTAAAAAGCGTCTAGTGTATTATGACGTTGGTTGCAGCTGAGCCATGGAGACCCCAGTTTGGGCCTCTTGCTCTGTCATTACATTCAACCCTTCCTTAAAGGTCGAAAGAGTATGTTCCTACATTTTTTGGAGATAAAAATAAATGCCCAGAAGATCACATTAAAGCATTCAGTATTGCCTGTAGTATTCTTGGTGTAATGGAAGAAAATGTCTATGTGAGATTATTTGTTGGAAGCATGATTGGTGAAGCTGTAGGTTGGTTTCAGAATTTACAAAGTGGATGCATTACTTGTTGGAATGATCTGGAGGTAAAATTCCTTGATAGATTTGAATCTGCAGTTGATATAGGTGAATTATTAGTAAATTTTGTTCAAATCAAGATAGAGGAAAATGAATCTATGAGAAGTTTCATTGACAGATTTAATAGATGTGTTAGTAAAATGCCTCAAGCAAGTCAACCAACTGAAAATAATTAGCTATCTATTTTTATTGTTGCATTGCAAACTGAGATCAAATTTTTGTTGAGGCAAAAGAAATTACAAAATTTAAAAGATGCTCAAAAGGAAGCTGTGGAAATAAATGATTGTATGACTTTGAGTGAAATAAAGTGTGTGGATACATATGCTACAAATATATATCAATCTAAAATTTATCTTTGTGATCAAAATGTGTATCCAAAGAAAATCCCTTTACAAAGGAAACCTTTCATGAAAGTAGTGCAGCCAACACAATCTATTTCTTGTTTCCAAAACTTGACTATTTTTAATGATCAAGACTTCCAATAAGCTCCTGTGATTGAAAAATTTCCTTCTAGTGTTGCTAGAATACATTATTTACATGTTGAGCATGAGGATGCATTAAAAAATGTGTATGACCATACTATACTATCAAAAAACCCATTAACACGTCCACATGCACCATCCATTGAGCAAAGATCTAATGATGGAATATTGTATGCAAGATTTCCTGAAAGCATTTTCTTTTTAGAGTTTGAGCCTTATACATTTGATGTCATTAATAATTTTCCAGCAAGTAATGATGATTAGATTGATATGGAGCAACAAGAACAAGAAATGTATAGTGGAGATAAGATAGATCTCTTGCATATTGATATATAGGAAGATTTTGATTCTTTTCAGTTTGATTGCATCCAAGATAGTAAAGAGTTTTTACAGTCCAAGGCATTGAAGAATCATGAGAGATCTTATGAAGAGAAAGATGATGAAAACTCTTTTTCTTTCGGTATGAAATCACATACACAATCTGAATGAGAGATATTCAAGTTTGATTATGAAGATGAGTTGCTTGATAGTAATCCCATTTTGGAATCATTTTGTTTTGATGATGTTCTTGATAATGAATCCTTGGAAAACAAGTTTCAAATAAATTCAAATTCAGATTTTAAAAGGAGCATTCTTGTAGATCATCCTTTCACTCTTGAAGAATATTGTCCAATCAAATGCCTAACTTATTTTTCTAACATTCATATGGGAGGCACTAGTTTTCTTGATACAAATCAACTCATTCAATATGGTGCCAGCACATTGTAGCCAAAAATCTATGATGAAACATGGCTCTTTGGGAATGAGTCTTTACTTACAAAGTTCCTGCACACTATTGATTTGTTTTCCAATATTAGAGAGATCGCTAGATGGCAGCTGATACATGTTGCTTCATGTGGATGCATCCCATTATTCCAAAAAGGTTCAATCTTTTCGCAGCCTGTGATCAAATTTGTGTAAGTAATCTTTCCCTAGTTCTCATGGTGGGAGTTTCCTACCTGTGTGCATACTTGTAAATAAGTTTGGCTTGGCTAGTTTTTGTTGTGTCGGTTATTCTTGTGTATTTCCCTGGTCCCCTCCACCCTCTGCAAGCGGCTCCCTGTTATCAGCTTTGACTCTATTTCCCAATGGCTAGGCACTACTCTTTCTTCACGAGAGATGCTAGATTCCTTCATCCTCAAGAGTCATTGTCCCTAGTCAGAGCCATTGTTACCACCTTTTATTTCTTGTCATTTATTGGCTTCCATGTTTTGTTTTCTTTTGAGTTATGTGAAGTAAGTGACATGTGTTGCAAAGTCGGTCCTCCTGTTGAACTACAAACCTTGAACTATTTTAGTTCAAAGTTCAAGGTTCAACAGTCGGATGTAAATTGTAACAAGCCTTGGGTGGTAGCTAGTCCATTCTTTTTATGATGCTTCATTTTTTTATAAATGTAGTAAGGGGCAGCGCTTCAATTTCAAGCATTCATAATGATTCAAGTTGAGTTTCAGAGTTCAAAAGTTGCAAAAGTTTGGCAATCCAGTTTACTAGAAGGAATAGATGCATGATTTTTAATGCCAACACATGGTTTGATGATTATGAATCATCCAAAGTGGTTCCTATAGATATAAATATTGGATAATTCAATTCCATTTATGCTCAACATTGACAGATAAGCCAAATGAAAGAATGCAAGAGAAGATGAAGAAATTTGATTTTCTACAATTTTATATACCTGTACTTAGAGATGCATAACTTACAGCTCCAGTACAATTTTCTCAATCTCTCTGGTCAGAATTCAAATAATTAAGTTTCAGACCACATATCCAAAAATGAGTGCGATCCAACAGTGGAGTAAAAAGTTATGCCCCCCGCATGGAGACCTTTTTTTTTTTTTTTTTCTGTCAGAGATATTTTTGTCCGCCCAACATTAAAATGTTTTTATTTTTGGTTTGACATATTCAAATGCCACTTGTCCAATTATCATTTAATATGTTAAGCTATATCTTTATAAACTTTAAAATCAATAGTTTATAAAGATATCATGTTCTGAAAAAAAAAAAAAGGAAAAAACTTTGGGAATGAATGGAATATATTTTCAAGAATAAGTTATGGGATAAAATTGAAAAGTTATGGGAAGTGAAAGTATATGGTGAAAGTATCCAAGAATCAGTTAAATGGGAAAGGGGCTGAATATTATTTAGAGGAAGATTTTGATGAAGCAAGGGTTCTTTTTTTTTCTAGTAGTCAGTTGGCTATAGAGAGGGAGGATATTTTCTGAATGTGAAATGTAACAGAGAATAGGAGGAAGTGAGCAGATTTTTATTTTTTGAATAACTTGATGAAGATTCAGGAGTAGAAACAATGTCTGTGTTGTTTTTATTGTGTATTTCGAAATAAAGAGAGATTTTATATCAGATCTATAGGTTTGAGTATTTCTTTCTTTGATTGATTTTAAGCAGTTGGTTATCTCATTCACTTTTTTTAGTACCATCTTGTATCGAGTCAAGTGTATGAGTGTAGAATGAATCAGTTGGTTTTTGTGCACTTATATTTTAGTGATTAAAATATTTAATCTTCTTTTGATTTCTCTGTGATTGGGAAAGATTGTATAGATGATCAGTTGCCCATTTATCTATTTTTATCTAAATCTTTCAAGTTGTTATGACATTCATTTCATAATGATGAATGAATGTCAGCAACCTTTGTGTCTTCGGGTTAAAGACATAATCAGTTTAATTCCTTGATTATCTTTTGGAGGGAGTTGTACCTCTCAATTCAGAGGAGAGCTATCAATCTCATGATAGTCTTTCCAACTGTTAGTTGAATTTGTTCTTCATTTGGGGCATTCTGGGTCATTCTTTATCATTCTTTCTAAAGGACAAATTTTTTTACTAACACAAGTTAAAACTTCATGCAATCATTTATCCTTCAAAAGTCATATTTATCAAATGATTAATATAATCATTTTTAAAAATACTTACATATTACTTACATAATAAAGAATAAGATATCCTTTTATTTTTCCACCATGAAAACAATACCTTTAAATGTTTAATACTTATTTGACTTATAAATAAATAAAATAATAATTTCATTTAATAAAGTATTTATTAATGTACTTTAATATTAAATATTCTTATTATCTATTTATTTTAACACATAAATTATAACAATGTAATATATATACAAATTACCTTATTAACATTTTTGTATTAATATAAAACATGATAAAGAAAATATTAAGGCAAAAAGCATTCTTGAGCACATTAGGGTGAAAAACTAAAAAAAAAGTATCAACCATTCTTTCATTTCATTTTCACTTTTCACTTTGGAGACGCTGGTCACCCTGAGCTAGGTTATGGAGATTTTTTAGCATTTCGTTGCATCTATTCTAAAGATTCTAGGGATCTTCTTTCAAAGGTAAGCTCTTTATAGTGCCTTAAGATTTCCTTGTAATGTAAATGCTTTTCTCTGTGTTTTACATCAAGATCGACTTGGGTTTATACTAGCCATGACCTCCTTTCCTTTGTACATTATTAACATAGAAAAACCCTTGAGGGTTCCTATTGCTGGCTATGGTTTTAATAGAAGAGGGTTTCACACTTTTTTGAATATTCACCTATCTAAATAGAGGGTTTCCTTGAAAATCAAAGACTATGACCTTATTAAACAATGAAGAATTATAAATGATAGTAAATAAAAATCATAGTTACAATGAAATCTAAAGTATATGCTTTAAAAGGTAGTTACCATGGCTGTTAGAATAGTAATTATAGGCATTGATACTTCTTTTCCCCATGTGTGCTATCTTCATAATTGGTATATCAATGTTTTAGACTTCTCAACGCTCAACTATAACGAGTTCCTTTTTCTCGTTGTGACTTTTTATTTAGCATTACCTGAAGGCACCCTTTTTCGAGCTTTCTTAATGCATTATAAGATAATTTTATCTCTTTCATGCATGTGCACCTTCTAGCATGGTTGTGATAGTGAAAGCACTGTATTTTCATGTTTTTGATCACATGCATACCTCTCTGCTAATTGTCAATAGATTAAGTCACAAATGGTAATATATGCACTTTATAATAGTGACTCTATTCAGTTGTGCCTCTTTATTTTGTTGATCCCACTATTATCTATCATTGTTCCTTTGATGATTTTATAATCACTACGGTCCTAGATGAATATTGTTTTTGATTAAGGAAAATAGGTTTTAGTGGGGCCCTAAAACCCTTACAGTGTTAAAGTATATCAAAGATAAAGCGATGAAAGTTAACATAAACAAGATAGCCATAGCAAGAAAGGAAAGCCAGACACAGTCTTCCAGCAAACAAATAAAAAGCCTAGAAAATAGAACCAGGGGCAGAAACAAAAAACTAGGCTAAACAAAGCCAGGAGAGTTCTCAAGAAAACTCTCTGAGGATCTCGGCCGCACGTATCTCTAGCTCGGAGACCTTTTCCGCCACCTCCTTTAGGTCAGCCAAATCCTTATCTGGTTCCTGGGTATCCTTCTTCAAAGTGCTGGATCTAGTTCTCTTCCTCGGGCCATCCTTCGGAGAAATATCTTTACTGCTATTGAGAGACTCCTCCTTGCTACCCCTGTGTTCCTCTATTTTATTGATCAGAACCTTAATGTTGTCATTTGAAGCTTTGAGGATGCTATAGCTCTGTTCAACGATTTTCTATAGAGTTCCCTCCACACTCTGAATTCTTTTCTTCACATCCTCCATTTTGTTCTCCATTTCATTGTTCTCCTTAGTAAGCCTGATCTTGCTATTGTTATCCTCCCTCTCCAACCTGCCTACCCTAAATTTTAGCTCCTGTATTTCATGGTAGGTCCATTTAGTGGTTCTATAGCTATATATGATACTATTTTTGGCATTGTTGAGCACATCCATCTAGGGATTTTCTTTAGTGATGTCACTTAGAATAACTAGGGCAGGGTCGATAAGGTCCTCCATTTGAATTTTACCCACCTTATTCTCCTTAACCAAAGTCTTCATCATCTCCCTCTTTAAGTGCATCCTAAAGGAAACATTATGGAAATCTCTCCAAACCACACTCTTCTCTTTGTCTGAGATCTTGCAGGTATACTAGTCAGTCCCTTGATCCTCACAATCCTGCTCGTTATCATCCTCTCTCCCCTGATTCTCCTCTTCCTCTTCTCTATCCTTCCCCTCCTCTTTCCCTTCCTCCTTATTGCCTTCTTCAAACTTCTTCCTTTTCCTCTACTTCCTACTAGGATTGACATCAGTATCCTCATCTCTGTCCACAAGCATCTTAATAGTGATTTTTCTCCTTCCCTTCTTATTCTCCTTAGTTTCCTCCTTCCCAATCATATCTTCCTCCTCTTCAACACTATCTCCCTCTATTTCCATGCCCTCCACCTCCTCATCATAATCTCTATCAGAATCAATGCTCTGCTTTGGGTCAGGTTTCTCTTTTTTCTCCATTTTTTCCTTCTTAATCTTCTTTTTCCCCATTTTAGTGTGAGGGGAAGCTTCTGCATCTATGTCTGAATGCATATCTTGGCTCTCCTCAGTATCAGAAGGGATGTACTCTTCACCTGAGTCAAGCTCCTCATCTGAGCCATCCTTCCCCCCTCTCCCCTGCTTAATTTCTTTACCAATAGTTCTAGCTTAAAAAATTTCATAAATCAACAACAACAACCACTCATGGAAAGCAGGGTTGCCGATAGGTTTCTCCTTATAATCATTGATATTCTCATTGATAGATGAGTAAAGGTAAAAAGGAATAGAGATTTTGGCTCCAGACCTGAAGTGGTTGAGAAGCACGAAGTGGTAGGAGTAGATGCGGTCGAACCTTGTGTTCAGGGAAATATATTTGATTATCACCCTCAGCACGAACCTCCATAATGGTTTAATGGACCGCGGCAGGTAGTAAGTGCCCTTCTTCACCAGAGCCTTCTTTTCCTCCTTTCCTTTGGTGAATTCCATCATCGCTTGACCCGAAATTCACCTATCTCTCTAGAACTTCTTCCCAACAATGGGGATGCTCGTAACCGTAAAAATAACCTCCTCTATCACCTTGAACTCAACCCCATCAATTTTGACAATCCCCTCATTCTAGTTCTTAACCATGGTTTTGGTAACAAAGGGTTTCCATCCATGCAATATTTCAATGAAAGAAGTCACCTCTCCTTTGCTCAAATTGCCCCACACCTTCGAGCTCCTCTACTACTTCTCAGCTTCATCCTCAGGTTCCCTCCTATGTCTTTCCCCCACCATTTTACCTCTCTCTTTATGAACAATTCCTCTGCTCACAATGCTTTGCGAACTTTGAAACCAACAGAAAGAATGAGAAGTATTCTTGATCCTTTCGATGAAATTATGAAAAATAAACCCGAAAACGGGCCTCAAAGTGCAATAATGGAAATTGCCCAAGTGATTCATACTTTGGCTCGCATACTTACACCTCAAAAGATGACACATTTCCCCTAACACATAAACTATCATGATTAAACTTTAATTTTTCCCAATCTTCCAAAGATTCTCTCGCTTTCAATTAAATCCTTAATTTCAAGCAGAATAATATGTCCGTCCTTCCATATTTTCACCTCATCCTTCTTGACAGCCCAATTGGCCAGCCTGTTAGCCACTTGATTAGCCTCCCTGTACTCATGAGCCATGTAGACTCTTTCAAAGGACTTAAGAAACTGGATGCTCTCGTTGATAATATTTGCAATCGTCCAGGTTGGCAAGTTTTTCTCATTGAGGTAGTCAATTATGTTCTTTGAGTCTCCTTCCAACCATAGTTTTCTGACTCCTATATTCTTAGTAAGCTTTATAGTTTGATGGGCCGCAGTCGCCTCCACAAAGTGCTTAGTTTTCATCCCAAGAGGAGCCAAAATGGCAGCAATGCCTTTCCCATGATCATTTCTGATGATTCCCCCAATCTCAGCCTGGCCAGGGTTGCCTTTTGCAGCCCCGTCAAAGTTGGCTTTGCACTAGCCCTTAGGTGAAAGAGTCCATCTACAGTCCTCTCTCCTACTACAGACTTCCTCCTTAGTATTAAGAAGAGGGTTGTAGCCATTAATGATAGTATAGTTTTCAACCAGAGCATTAAGGCTTTTGTGAAAAATCACCTTGGAATTGGCTTCTTTTTCCCTGAAAATTTGGTTGTTCCACTCCTTCCACACCCCCCAGAAGAGATGGGGTAGAGACCAAATCCATAAGCCCTAGCTCACATCTCCAAGCACCCCACTTTGCCACTATTGAAAGAGCTTAGTCATATTACTGGGAAAAACCCAGGTCTGTTTGAAGAAAGCCAAGAAGGAAGACCATATGTTTCTGGTGAAGTGGCAATGAATGAAAAGGTGATCAACACTTTCCATTTGATTTTTATAAAGGATGCATCGGTTAGGCATCTGATGCCCTCTCTTGATAAGGTTGTCCACCATCAATATATGATTTTGGAGCATAATCCAAAAAAAAATGTTGATTTTGGGGGTGAGGCTAGGAAACCAAGCTTTGGCCCAGACAGGGACAAGAGCGTTGCTCTGCATGGTTTCATAGCCTGAGGCCATAGTGTAGTTTCCATCCTTAGTTGACCCCTAAACAATAGCATCCTTGCTGAGGGGCAAGGGAGTGAGCCTAATCATGTCCATCAACGGCCTGAGCTCTAGTGATATCTCAGTCAAGTTCACCCACTCCTCATTCATCCTGTAGTCTCTCACCCTACAGCCAAATCTTTCGATGCAAATCATCACCCATTTGTTGTACTATTCAATGTTCCATAATAGTCCCACGCTAAGCTAGTCATCAAGCTAGAAATTGATATCTTCACCATTGCCCAGTTTCCATTTCACCTTCTCAATGGCTAACCCTTTAGTCTTTATAACACCATTCCAAATATTGGATCCCTTAGGGTCATCATCCCTGCTGATGAACTGCTTGAAATTGATTTTGGCCTTATACTTATCCTTCAGGATATCCCTCCATTCTCCCTTGGAGTTGAAAATCCTCCACATCTGTTTAGCTTGCAAAGCCCTGTTGAATTGCTTCAGATTCCTAATCCCTAAGCCCCCCTGCTTTATGGGTCTGCAAATATTTTCCCAAGCCACAAGTGGGTACTTCTTATTGCCTTCCGGTCCAGCCCACAAAAAATTCTTCTGAATAGACTCCCAAGTACCAACCACTTTGGAAGGAATAGAGAATAGGTGGAGGGCATAAGTAGGCAAGTTCTGTAAAGTAGATTTGATCAAAAGAACCTTGCCAGCCTGACTCATAATGATACCCTTCCAACCAGCCAACTTTCTATTGAACCTGTCAATGAGCTTGTCCCAAAAGAGGTCAGGAGGTTTAGCCCCCATAGGGAGCCCCAAGTAGGTAGAGGGGAGGGTCCAAATACTACAGCCCAAGATACCAACAATTTTCCTTTGTCTACCTTTAGGGGTGTTGATAAAAAATACCGAGCTCTTACTCCAATTGATGAGTTGACCCATGGCATTGGAATAAGTATTGAGGATGTCCTTCACATTTCTAGCTTCCTTCACTGATGCTTCTCCCCCAAGAATGGTGTCATCCAAAAATTGCTGATTGGTGAAGATTAGGGAACCAGAAGAAGGTTTTAACCCGACAAAAAATCCTCTGCTTCTTTTATCATGTATAAGTCTACCCAAGCACTCTGCAAGAATAATGAAGAGGATGGGGGAGAGGGGATCCCCTTGCGTGAGCCCTCTAGAATATTTGAAGAATTTTGTGGGAGAACCATTAACCATCACCGCAAAGGTGGGGGTGGAGATCAATTGAGATATAATCTTTCTAGTATTGTCCTTAAAGCCAAAAGCTTCAAGAACCTTATCCAGGAACAACTAGTTGACCCTGTCATAGGCTTTAGATAGATCAAGCTTGAGTAGAAAGCCATCCTTTTTACCATCTTCTAAAGAATGTATGACTTCATGAACAACTATGATGGAATCCAGGATTTGTCTACCTGGGACAAATCCTGTTTGTTGTAGAGCAATAATCCCCGGAAGCATTTTAATTATTCTAATGGTTAGAACTTTAGAAAAAATCTTGTAAAGAGAGTTAAAAAGGCTGATAGGCTTGAAAGAATCAAAAGAGTCCACACCTAAGACTTTGGGAATCAGAACCAAGAAGGTAGCATTGATTTCTTTGAGCAAGCACTTGGCACCAAAGAATTCCTAAACCGCTTTAACCAGATCATCTTTTAAAACTTCCCAATACAACTGGAAGAAAAAGTTAGGGAACCCATCAAGGCCTGGGGCTTTCTCAGTAGGCAAGGAGAAGACAGCCTCCTTGATTTCCTCCATATTAGGGATAGCCACAAGGGCCCTATTTTGACTAGCATTGATCACCCTGGGGATGGTTTTGAGAATATCCACCCGATCCTCTTCACCCAGGTTGGCCTCTTTAGTGAGGATGGTAGAGAAATACCTGATAGCTTCTTGGGCAATCTCCTTATCTTTCTTAAGAGAAACATCCCCCTTTTTGATAACACTAATTCTATTTGCAGCCCTATGCTTCATGGTAGAGAGGTGGAAGAATCTAGAGTTTTTGTCCCCTTCCTTTAACCACACCGACCTAGATCTCTGTCTCCAAAACATTTCCTCTTTGCCCACAATGTTGTGAAGATTAGCTAGAATAATCTTTTCTGCATTCAACCTATCCTCATCATAGCCCATGTTTTGGATCTCCTCCGACACCTTTGCAAGGTCCTCCATAATCCTTTCTTTTGCCAGAAAAATATCCCCAAAATCCTTCTTGTTCCACTTTCTGATCTCCATTTTAATGTTTTTGAGTTTCTTAGCCACTTTGTACATAGCTATGCCTTCCACATCTATGCTCCACTAGTCTCTAATTTTGTCAAAAAGGCTAGGATGAGCAGATCACATCTTCTCAAATCTGAAAGGGAAAGCCTTTTTCCTGTTGCAAAGCTCAATGGTAAGAGCAATAGGGGAGTGGTCCAAGCCAAGTCTAACCATCAGAGAAAGTTTGCAGTGATAAGAGTTCAACCAATCCATAGTGATCAAAGCTCTATCCAGCCTAACCTGGATGCAATCAGTCCCAACTCTTCTGTTAGACCAAGTGAACTTGCCACCCTCTAAATCAACATCAAGGAGAGACAAATCACTAATAAGGTCCACCAGATGTTGTCTAATTTCAAAGTCCGGAGGAAGCCCACCTAACTTCTCAGTGGCCAACAGAGGGGTGTTGAAATCTCCCATAATAATGCCCTTAGACCCACCCAACAAGGGCATCAGGTTACTAATTTTATTCCAAAAATGCTTTCTACCTATCTTAGTGTTAGAGGCGTAGATGTTCATAACAAACCAACTTTCCTGATCCTTTGAATTCTTGAATTGAATAAGCAAAATGTTACCTTCATAAAAAATGATATCCGTCGTTAAGTTTTTCTTCCATATCACTAACAATCCTCCAGAAGCCCCCGAAGAGTCAGAAGCCACAGACTTCGTACCTTTGTTGAAAAAAATGCTCTTAGTCTTCTCCTTCTTCATTTTCATTTCTTGAATAAAAAATATATCTGGCCTATGGTCCCTAATCATATTTCTAACTACCTCTTGTTTGTGGATTCCATTGAGTCCACGAATATTCCAAGATATGACCTTCATATTTTCTTTTGGGGGTATGTTTCCTGGATGTTTTTTTGGGTTCCATCCACTATGTTTCTTCTTGTTTCTTCCTTTCTGATTTGGTGCTTGCTCAACCTGCCTGGGGTGCTTGATTTGCTTCCTATGTCAGCTTTGGCTCTGCTTCTCGTCGCAGCCAAAGACATCGGGGATGGGTCTCTACTATTCTTCTTTTTCTTAATAGAAATCCAAGGACCCACATTTTCATCTTTGCATCTCTCAAACAGAGCCTCCATTGTAGAGATTTGTCCTGGGGAGGAGGTGGTGACCAGTTCGATGATTCTATTGACCTTTCTTGGGGATAAAAGTGAGCTTCTACTTAATTTTGATTCTTGTGAAAGAGAGGGACCCCAGACCTCCATTGTACCCTCAATCTCCTAGGTATCCGGCTCAAAGGAATCCTCTTTGATTTCCTCCAAAATGAACTCCCCATCCTCAAGGAGAGTCCTGCTTCCTTTATCTCCCTCCCCGATAGTAGAGTCTTTCATAACAGGGCAAAAAATGCCAACTTCCTTTTCTCCATTATCACTATCACTCTGGGACTCAAGCTGCACCCCGTTCTCAAGGATTTTCTCTCCTTCCGAGCACTGGTGAATAGGAAGGATCCCAGTTATGTCCTTGGGCCTCTCCCCTTGAGGAACCCCCTCAGGGATTTTTCCATCAGGGGCTTTGTCCTTCCCCACCTCTTTGGGTCCTTCAGCTTGATTCAGACCTTTTTGCTGCTTCTGGGTCTCTTTTCTCTTCCCTTTCTTGATTTGGGCCTTGTGGTTTCTTTCCTTCTCTAGGAAGATTGGGCACATTTTGGCCTTGTGACACACCTTTTTACAGTGAAAATAGGTGAAAGGCACATTTTCATAGTCTATTTACTACACACACATTCCCAACCTAGATTGGAACTCTATCACTTTAGGCATATCCTATCCTTCAATAATCCCCACTCATATTCTAGCATATGTGAGTCTTTTCTTGGTTGTTTTAACTGAATCAATTGATAGCAGCTCTCCAAAAGAGCTGGCACTGCCATCAAAAACATCTTCATGCCAGTATTCCAGAGGAAGCTCTGGAAGCTTGTTCCAAACCGGGGCCTGGGTCACGAAATCATTATTAAGATCTAGGTTGGAGGTCCATTTTTGAAGAATAAGAGTGGATCTCCCCATTGACCAGTTTCCCGCACATAGAATCTTATAGTAGTCTTCAGAGTAGGAGAACTTGAAAGAAATAAAGCCTTTGGCCATAGCCGTGACCTTAACCTGCCCTTTTAAGTCCCATTTTTTCTTAGCAAATAGTCTGACCAAATCTATATTTGGCCTAGGGCCTATGAACTTTCCAACAAGCATAGTCACCATACTCAGAATGTTGTGATCTATAAGCTCAGAAGGCACTTCTAAGGAAAAAGTTCCCTTCTCTTTGTTGGAGATGTTTTTGATCTTGGGGAAGGAGGACTTTCCTGAGGGTTTAACACCAAACAGGTTGGTCCAACACCCCAACAGGCCTCGGGCTTCTCCAGAAAGACTTTGTTTTGGAGCATCACCCATTTTTTCACCTGGATCTAGCTGCAAAGCCAGTGGATCCCCATCGTCTATCGCATCCTCCTTACCATTGTCCTTACCTTGATTCAAACTTGAATCCTGATCAGCCTATCCCTTCTCTGCATGTTTCCCACTTGAATTCCTATTCAAAATTTTTCCCTCCTCTCCATTGCCCCCGCTCACACTCGCCATCCTTTCCTGGATGAATATTGTTGTTGTTCACAATTTGTGATCATTTTTGTTAACTTATTGGAGACTGCGTCTATTATTAGGAATACCTGCAACTCTAAATGTACATACCATGTGCTAATTGTTTGAAACTCACCTTCCTTGCATCATTGTAACATTAAATCACTATTTGTATCTCTGTTGTTCTTGTCAATGGTTGAAGTCCCACTCTATTATCTTTTCTTTGATCATTTAATGTAACATTCCTCACTTTCCTTATACTCTCTTTGATATGGTATCTTTGTGATTGCCTATCTATGCCTACAATAACAATGGGATACCATTCTATGGTTTCCATGAGGATAAATAAAATCTTGGCAATGGAGGTCCATCACTACACTATATGTATATTTTGTTGTCCTAGTCCTGAGATATAACTGTGGGCTCCATGATTGCTTCTATATTTGTTGTGATTGTACCTTTGACATTGCTTGGATACGTTCTTTTCTATCTCACTAGTACTTATTCCCAATTGGATGTCTTTGTCCATTGAAATACATAAGGTCACTATCTTGTATACCTATAGCTATTTTTTCCTTTGATAGTCTTGATGATTTGTTACTATATACTACTATGGCACTAATATAGGAACTATTTTCATCACTGGTTGATATAAGTGATTATTTTCATTAAACATGATCCTTTTATATTACTGTTCTATTCCTTTCCATATCACATGCCCTTGAGGCTTCCAATATTTTGATGGATTCTCTGGCTCTTAGTAGCTTTGTACCTATGTCTATTTCTTAGCATATGTTATCATATTAAATTCTCTTTGATGATTCAAATGGCATCTTTCTTGATTGAATATGATAGTGACCTTCATGAATTTAGTTTTTTTTGTTCACTGTCATTTCCATGTTATCTTATTATTGCATTGAGTGTGCCTACTAGCTGTGGATGCACCTCTTTTGGATCATGGTTCTTTGGGCTTCTTTTTTTGTGTCCTTAGATATGAACTATCACTATCATGTTTCCATATTTACTTGAATTTTATGACTTCATCTGCTACAATAGATGCCACTCTTTTTGCACCATGTAATACTTCAACATTGATGCTCTCTATTTTAAAGACTCTCTTCTTGGTAGTGAATATTTATCTTAGGGTTCCTTTCAATGGAGACTCCATTGAAAACACTTGTAACAACATTGATATCTTTGTATTATTTCCCATCACCTTTGTCATGTAGTTATTTGACATGAATGTCATTCCTTCATTATCATGATATATTCATTACCATGCTCATTCTGTCTTGATCTCTATAGATAATCTATAATGCATCCATCTTCTTGTAACATGGATCTCCTAACTACTCTATTCTCAAAACACATACATCATTGCTTATTTCTACAATTTGTGGTCTCATGTGCTCCTTTCATGGATATCCCTATTGTCATATGCATATTAATGTTTCCAATTTATCTTTACTCCTATGTTGAAATAATGAGATTCCCTTCGATATGACAACAAGTCACTACTTGGACATGCTTTTATTTCATTCAAATGATAGTGAAACTATCATTTTCCTTCACTATTGATGCTTGAACCATCAAATAATGCTGCTAATTGGCATTGATTGTTACATTTTGATATGTTTTAATCATATATGTTTCTTCTTTATTGTGATGTATGCTTGTATTCTTGTTACTTACGTAGGACTAAGATGCATACTTACCCTTGAATATCCTTTTCATTTTTTAGCAGCATAATCATTTTGATGTTCCTTCTTATCTGTTGAGAATTGATTAATATGTCTATTTTCTTTTTGAGAAGCTCTTTTCCTTTGTTTAATGACACTATTCATAGTCACCTTTATATAGTCATTGTACAACTGATATGGAATTTGTAATAATTTAACACTTTTCCTCCATGATCTTAGTCTAAAAGTAGGAATAGTTCATGTTGCCCTAGCATGGATTTCCACCCTTATGACATGAATAAACTATTTTTTGTATAAAATATACCCATTGTTTGTTCTCTATGCTATTTTTTTCATTGCAACTCAAGTATCAGTGCCTTATGTTGGTCTTGAAATATGCTTATCTCTATTTTATAATTGTGCCCATTAGCATTGATAGTTATAAATGCTCTTTAATTTTAACTGCATTCTATCCCATCTTCTTGATATTGAGCTATTGATATTCATTCACATCATTTCTCCTTGTTATAGCTGCTCCTCATGAGTTTATGGTACCTTTGTTATAGTATATACAACATTAATGATTGTGGCAGTTGATAGACTACAACTGATTGAATATCTTAAAGGAGAGATTGACAATTGATTGAATACTACAAAGATAGAGATTGATGATCACCGAGCTACAAAGGTATATGTGAGATATTAAATCAGTTATTATATTGTCATTGATGTCAACTAGTCTTGACTATACTTATCATGATAGTTACAAATATTTGAAGAAAGAAATATTGATGAAGGATTGAGATATTAACATGAGAATGAGATGTATGAGTTAGATATGGATATGGTATTCATTGGCTAACTTATTGATGAGTCTATGAAATTATAATAGTGATTTGATTGTATTACATAACTATTATGATTGAAGATCAAGAATTTACAAGTTTATGTGGTCGGTAAATGAAGAACTTAGTATACACCAAGTTGATATAGTGTACACCAAGCAAGTGTAATGTATATCGAGTACAATATTAACTGAGTCAGTTATTAATGACACATCACGATATTGACTGAGAAGGAGAAATAAGGAGATTTATTTGATTGCCAACTAAAGATGATGATATTGACAATTAGGGATGATTCCAAGGTTAATGATGAAGTTTTTTATGAAGATTAAATGACTAACAAAATTCAAGGATGATCAGATGAAAGAGAATGAAACATATTACTAACACAAGTTCCTAGGTGAACTGAAGCAACAAAATCAATTGTGAAGATTAAGAGGAAAAATATATGGCTAGAAATAAAATGGTTTGTTATGTCTATAAAAGGAGACAAGAGATTCATTATGAATTCTGGAATGCGCAAGAGGAGATTGCATTCATGTGATGCTGGCCAAACAGGTTGAAGACAAAATTGAGAAAATCTACAGACAACACTGAGCGTTAGGAAAAATGAATTAACCGAGAAAGACAGAGTTGGAGGAGAACACAGAATTGAAGAGATTATATTGGTTAGAGGTATTATGTGCTTAGCATAGATCTAAAAATTTGTAAAGAAAGTTGTAATTGAATTAGATCAAAATTGTTGCATTCTAACCATTGCTACAGATAAATCTCTTAACCAAGTGGGACTTAAGAGTCTTTATTTCATTATGACATTCAATGAATGTTGACTATTTTTATGTTGAACCCATAGTGAATGTTTGGTCATTGAGAATTGTTAGTGATAAATCATCTAACTAGGTCACACCTTACAATGTGCTTTGTAACATTTAATAGGGCTGACTCTTAACCGAGCTCACTTCAGAAGAGTGAAATTATTTTAGGTTACAGGTCCTAGGTGGTTTTTCCCCTAACAGGTTTTCCACATTAAAAATCAAAGTGTTATATCTGTATGAATGTGATGAATTGTTATTTTTCTTTACACATCATAATTTTACTGGTTTGATCGGTATATTCACTTGTTAATTTACTGGTATTCGGTAAATGAACAGAAAGGCACAATTAAAGTTTTATCGAGTTGTTTAATTGATTTGAAAGATTTGGGAGTGTTTGGATTGTAGGATAACTGGACTTAATTGATTCACCCACCTCAACTATCTAACATCAGTGTCATTTATGAATGCTTCTGAGTATAGTACTCATTTTGATGATATTTTTTTCTATTTGGGAACCTTGTTAACCATGACATGATAACTATATCATCCATGTCATAATAGCCCCATTGAGGAGATATGTTTTAATTGCAAGGTGAATCATGAATATTTACTATTATGAATGATATGTGTCTCCCTAATTGGACTATAATGATATATTTGATGCATGGGTTAGTCACCTTGTCATGATAAAAAATATTCCAATAACAACATGTTGGGATCAACCCTTGAGGGAGCCCATTTTATCCCACATGCTATTTATTGCGATATCAAATTAAGATCTTCAAAAATGAATAATGATACCTAAACCTACACATTGAACCAACTTGTCAGATTAAAAAGATGAAGCTCTGATATTTGATTTTACTGCCTTCTTCAACCTTATTCATGCATTCTGAAAAGTGAAAATGCATTTATAGAGATTGCATATAAATGGACGAGAATCCATGAGCTCTAATACACCATATCTATCTATCTATCTATCTATCTATCTATCTATCTATATATGTATGTGTGTGTGTGTGTGTGTGTGTGTGTGTGTGTATATATATATATATATATATATATCAAACATGGAAATCAAACCGAAGCAAGGAGATGAAGATTCAACACTCAAGATGGGATTCATCATTCATCGGGAAATGATGATCCCTCTATTCTACATATATGTTACATTTTTACAAATATATATTTATATTTCATAAAGCATGTTTTAGTCATTCCACAGCTTGTGTGGGAAGTACATTTGATCATATGAAATAATAAAGATACTATTAACTTTGAATTTATTTTCTGATTTCTTTGTTGCAATTGCATTTATTGAACTAGAAATCATAATAACATATCATTCATACATGAATAATATAGTAGAAAAAAATATATACCACTTATTATAGTTGAAACACATCTACAACTCTACCTAGTTGAACTATAGCAAAAATTAGGTAACACCTATTGCACAACTAGAAGGGAGATGACCCAATAGGCTCAAGTAGGACTTAAGCATTGAATGAGTCAATGATCATTTGCCATAATGATTTGGAATTATTAGGACGAACTGGATTTGAGGGGAAAGGATATAATAGTGCAAAATGAGAGGATAAATAAGGAAAATTGAAAAGATTATGAAAATATAGACTGGCAGAAAATATATAGATACCTATAATGACTTGAAAAAAAAACCAGAAGACTGTAATGACCTACAATCTGAATCTGGAGTAGATTTGTAGGGAATAGAATTCTCTGGAAATTTTTCTACCAAGAATAGTTTGTGAAAACTCATTGTGTTCCTTGTGAATTTTCTTGAAAATAGTGGTAGTCTTCCCACCAGATCCTGTACTTCTTAGATGAAGCCCCAATGCATCTACCACTTGTACCTACACATAAAAAAATGGAGAAGAATGTTGGATGGAGGGTTTTTCCTTGGTAAAACCCCTGTTTGGGATCAAACTTGAAATTAAATAAAGTAAATGAGAGAGTATAGTCATATAGAAAATGATAGATCTAAGAAATGAAGTATATCATACATTGGAAATGAAAATGATTCTAATTTGAATGTGATCAATTATGTTGATGCAATAGCTTCGATTGGAATTGATATGAATAGATGATGTTACAATGTACAATAAAGCTTGCTTATATTGGCAAGTGAGGAGGGTGTAGGTACAACTACCCTACTACAAATATTAAATGTGTGTTGCAATGTATTCAATGATGACACCTAACATAACTAATATTAAATGATTGCATCATGTGACAACTAAGCTATCATACATAAAATTTAATTAGATTAATTCCTAATTTACTCAAACACGCCCCTTAAGTGCAACTTGTGGAGTTAAAATTTATTATGAAAATGATATAAGGCTTAAATGAAGATGCAATGAATGAGTCTTAGAAACTAGGCCATCTTAGGTACCAATGCAAAATTAATCATGCAACTAATCTCTCACAAATGGAGAAATGAATGATTGAAGTGATGAATGCAGGTCTCCATAATACCCCACAAGAACAACATCCATCATGAGAATATAGTATAATTACCACTCCAATGAAGGGAAAGATAGAGACAACATTGCCCCCTATAATTAAGTATCTTCTAAACCACTAAAGCATATTTGAGGCCAAAAGAGAATCCAATGATCAAACAAATTATCTCCCCTTGAGAAGAAAGAAATCTAATGGTGCATGCAAAAGAAACTCCATATCCATAAAGAAAGAAAGAAGTAGTCTCCAAAATAAAATCTCAAAAGTAGACTAGAAAAATACTTAATCAAGGAAGAAACAATGAATGGAGGAGACTCAAGATCATCTGGAAAAGTAAGATTTGTAAAGAGAAGGGATACCTCCTCAAGCATTTCCTCTGTTCAGTAGAAGAATGAGAGGCCAAGCTATCAAGGCCTAAAATAAAACTATCTTGGAACAAAAATTTGAAGAACGATATAACTCAGTTTTTGTCAAAGTCTTGGAATCCATGTCAACTTTAAACTTTGATGAAGTAGAAAATGAAGGAGTCATGAGAAGATATAAAAAACCATTAATAGGAACTCCAAATCACTTCCTACTCTAGATGTAGGAGTCAAAGGAATATAGGATTTATCATCAACAACAAAAAATTAAAATGTATCACCCTATGTCGATGATTAGCCAAACCTATTGCAAGGAGCTCACTATCCACATGATAAATGTAAGCTACATTTAAAGTGAACTCACCTCTAGTGTTTTTATGTGTTTGTTAATAAATTAAAAGTGGATTGTGTGCTATCTCAAGAACATGGAGAATATTAGTCACCACTCCATCACACAAGTCAACATCACCTAAGGGAGAAACAAATTCACACATTGATTGCTTGCAATCAAGAGCTCAAGATATGGTGGGGGATGGATAGAATTTGAAATCATGTTGTCAGATAAATTTGAAATGCACTTTGATGTGCCTAAATCAAGAATCTAACTAATGTTCCTAGGTGCATACGTGGTAATCAAGGCATAATCCTTTCCTTTGAGATCAAGAGATCTGTCCTCATGTGAGTAAACTTAATTATAGTAAATCCTAACTTACTCCAACACTATTTTGCATAAATTAATGAGGATTTGGGGATAAGGACTAGGTTTATTAACGAGCTTGTCTATAATATGTACTTTCATTGCATATTTCCCAATTATCTCGATTTGGATTTATAGATCATTCTTTCTTGTTTATCCCCTTTTTTTCTTTAATTTTGCACATTTGAAAACTATTCATGTATCTCATATCTAAATTTTATGTAATGCAACATTTAGCTCATACAATACTCAGGTACTAAGGTGTTAATATAATATATTATATGTGGCTTCAACTAGATGAATACTATATTTATCAACTTTGATGGCTAAATTCAACTTCTTATATGATCCATCCTTTGTTGTTTAAATAATTTTATGTGGTAAGTTTCTCATGTAGTTTGTAATATGAAAAATAGTAATTATATTTGAATAGTACATCAATAATCTATGAAGAAGATTCTTGACAAGTGCAACTATATATTTACGTATAATTATTATCCATCAAGAATCAATTACAATTACAAGCTATATTTGAATTAATGTATGCATTTGCTTCAATAGAAGCACATAATCATTTACTTTCCTAAGTTTAGTAAATAAACAAGACCTTATACTATGGTAGTGCCTTATAATGTAATTAATGAGGTCGTTGAGTAAAAAGAAGGCATGGACCAAGTGTTTTCATCGAATATGTCAATATAATCATTATGTCATTATTGTCTCAAATGCCAAAAAAATACCATTATCAATTTGAATGTCTTACAATGACCTTTCACCAATTTATGAGTTCTAATCTTGATTTTTTATTTCTTTTCAAGCATGTCCATGCAATCTTAATTGTGTAAAACTTATTATTATTAATATAATGTCATGTTCAAACAACTAACTATAATGTGATTTCTTAATATAATCTCTTATAATATTTGACCATGATATTTATATATTTTCATCGTCATTTTAAACTTAGTCTATCCATTATTTATATTGTACACAACATATTATGATGTATAAAAATGAATTATGGTAATAAGCAAATATTAAACATTCAAATGCATTCAAGAAATGATTCAATGCATCTAATAGTACATATGGAACACTTCTATATAATTTCTTTTAATTTCTAAGAATATTTTAATTTGAACATGGCTTATTAAAAAATGAAATGATACTAATAAAAAGATACATCTCCAAAAAAAAAATTATAAATTAGTTCTCTGCATGATTAATACTTATTATATGACTGTTAACCATTAGAATTATCATTAAAATGCATTAAAATTACTTCACAATTACAACTATTAAGATCTTAGATTGTCAAGATCCTAAAATTGTAGAAAAATGGAAGAGTTCTGTGACGGTTCATCAAAACTTTGACATATATTTCTATACTGCAATTTACCTTTCCTCCGAAAAGCATTCTCATATTTTTCTGATACGGTCAGGTGGGAGGCCATGGCACATGTGAGCAATGGCCCTTGTTGGAAGTTACTTTTGTTCCCATCATCATTAACTTTATTGAAGGATCACTCTACATTACCCTTTTCTTGTAAGGATTTTCACTAGGCAGACCTGCATTTAGGCTTGAAGTGCCCAATAGCTGTGATAAAACTGTAAATCTCATAATTGTACTCTTCTTCTTCTTTGTCAGTGTGTCTGTTTATGAAGGAAGATATCAAGAGGGAAGTTAAATACATTGTTTCTGTGCAAACAAATAAAGTCGGATTGGGCTAATCTCTTTACAAAATGTACTTTTGATTAAATTTGAAAAAACTGTTAACAGGTTGGATTTTCATGAAATTTTCAGCATTTGTTCTTCACAATCTGTATCCTCTGTACTGTAAACCCACAAAAAATTTGAAAAACAAAACAGTACGTTTTTACTAATCTGAAAAAAGAAAACTTTTTTTTGTCTTTAGTACATTTTATATAGAGCTTAACCAACGCCGATAATGAATATAATGAAGTCTTTCTTTGACTGACAAGAATGGTCCCTACAATTTTAACACTCTTCAAACTGAGCCATCCAGAAAAAAAAAACAAAGAAAATATTTTCTCTATTAATTAATATATGTTTGATATTATCTATTAGTTTTTCATCTTGTTTCTCTTGGATTTTACTTGAAAAACCATGATCTGATGGACATGGCACTTGGGTTGCTCCTTACATTTTAACTTGTTTATAAACACAAGTTAAAAACTGTAATTATATTGCTACTGGTGTGAACTAGATTTACAAGTTTAATTGTTTATAAACTTTATTTATATTCCTGCTGATATGAATTAGATTTTACAAATTTAATTGTTTGTGAGCTTCAATTGTATTACTGCTGATATAAACCAAAATTAGTTTAGATTTTTTTTTCCCTTCTAAGTTGTTGTAAGTAATTATCATATGAGCTGTGCCAACTGTAGTATACTTGTTTACTAGAAAGAATACATAGAGCTGCAATTTTGCAGGGCTGCCATGCCATGATCATTTCTCTATATTTCTCCTCCATAATAATTATAAAGTCTTGAATGGAAGAATGTTGAGGATTGGAATATTCTTTTCATGTTTTCTTCGTTGAAAGCCAAAGCACTAAATATCATTGATTGACTTTCAGAGCAGGTTTGGACAAAAATGGCACGGCTTGCGTCACCATTACACTGCCCACTTCACTTCAGGCCAAGCAACTAAATCCTGATTTCAAATTGATAGTTTGCAAAACTAGACTACTCCAATTCAGAATGACGGTTAGAAATTGTGGTAGATTTATATAGTATTGTTAATTATTAATTAAATTAATAAACCATAGCAATGGGTTTATAAGAAAAATATATTTTATCTAATAATTATAAGTTTATTTGTGATTTTGAAATCTAGGACGATGAAAGGAATTTGAAGGTGAATATTTTTAAAAATATAAAGAATTCTTTTTATTTTTTAAAGAGGTAATATAATCTATTACAAACAAATTTTATGATCGGCTATGTATCTAAAATAATATTTATTTTTTAATTCTAATTCTATTTCTAATTCTAATTCTAATTCTAATTCTAACTCTCCCCTTGGAATTTTTTTTGTAAAGAGTTCAACATTCTAGTTTGGTACTTATTTAAATAAAAAATTAAAAAGTAATGTATATATGCCATGCCATTAGTTAAGTTGTATAAGGCCTTATAAGATAGTTTATTTATGTTTGTTGCTGACAAAGGAAATATCTAACCTTATAATCAATTACCAATTAATAAAACAATTCTAGAAAATTGATTTTATAAGTTTGTTTGCTATCATTGACTTGTGATTCATTATGGGGATAAATTCAATGATGAAGTAAAAAAAGTGTTTTAATGTTGAAAATTACCAATTTAACAAAATAAAATATTTTAGTTTACTTATTATTTTTCAATCAATATGCAAGATCAAGAGTAAATATTTAAGCTATAAAAAATTGATCTAATAACCTCATACAAGAACTAAGCTACCTTGTAACTTAAGTAATAATGGTGAACTTTTATGTTCTATCTAGTTTTTTCTATAAGAAACTTTAGTAAAATTTCATAAAACCATAAAAGAATTGATGACATTTTTATGATTCTTCTATGTTATGTAAAACATTTATAATAAAAATTTATTAGAAAAAGCAATGACTTTCTCTATGCTTTTAAGTTTCTTGAAAATTAAGAATTGAGATTATTTATTATTCAATTAGAAGTAGTGACATGAATGAAATGTTGTGTGTGTGTGTTCGTGTATCATCTAATATAAGCTACAATTTAAACACATGCCATTATTCTAAATGAGAATTATTCTTAGTCATCAAATTGTAATAGAGATTTATATGAAAATCATACAACATATTTCATCCTACATTTATAAATCTTTAATGATTATTTACTAGGATTACAAACAAAAAATTTATAACATGGAAATAATTGTCACGAGCTAAATAAATGACTTCTTATTGCTTATAGAATTAGAAGGTTGTGTTAATCAGCCATCAACATAGAAAAAAATCTATCATAAGTACTTAATTAACCTAAAAATATATGCTATTTGTGTATGATAGATAATAAGGTGAAAAATATACAAATTTAATAGAACATTTACATTATTGTCTCCCTTATGCCTTCATTTACATAAGAAGATGATGAATTTGCATCCAAAAATATTGAGATCTATTCATTAGTATCTCAAGAATCTTCTTAATGAACTCTTGATAGTGTTGTGTTGAAGTAGGATGTCAAACACTCTTCAAACATGTAGTAAAAATTTTCAATGGAGTATGATATGAAAATGGCCTTAGGAGACATTTGATTTATAGATTTTATGAATGGAGTATGGAGGGTTAAGCATTGATATCAAAATATAAGGTTGATAATTTATGAGAGATTAGAGTGGACGAGAGATCACCCAATGGAATCATTTGATTGATGCATTTGAAGAGGATATAGGTGAGATGAAGGGATAGAATTAGTTTTTCCAAATCAAAGGGAGGAAATTAAGTCATTTGATTCATGGGTAAATATACAATGATGACCTATAAGAAGTGTATTCTCACACATGTGTGAGAACACTCAAAGAAGATGGATCTATGACAAGTTTGTATATGTGTGAGAATATTCAAGGAAGATTGACCTACAAAAGGTGTTCTCTCACACATATGTAAGGACAAACAAAGAAAATAAGTAGAGACATGTGACTCCTCTCGTATGTGTGAGAAATATCAAATGGAGATAAGATATGAAGACATGTGACTCCTCACACATGTGTGAGAGAGAACATGGGGAAGGGAGACCTGAAAAGTGCCCTCTCACACATGTCTAAATGAAGGGATATGGTTAAGAAATGAAATAAAGGGTTGGGATTTTGTTTAAGAAAGAATATATGTGATTAGTTAGATTGTTCACACTTGGAATGTACATAGTTAATGATTGAAGTAATTAATTGGACTAAGGTGGAAAAATGAAAAATTAAATAATTTTTTTGCATTTATTTAATTATTGCATGATAGGGCCAATAGTGGCACATTGTGATGGTTAAGTTGTTGTGTTGTTGTCCTTTCCATCAAGGTTCAAATCCCAAGGGGATGAGGTCCCCCAATTGTGGCCTCACTGGTTCATAGCTCTAGGTCAAACTATTTACCCCTCTTTTTAAAAAAAAATTCTTGTATGATAGGGCTATAAGGTTAAATTTAATTCAATAAATATTGATCCATTTAGTTAATAGTGAATAATTGCCTTCATATGTGTAGTGTACCAGTTTAAAATTTTCGTTGGTGAAGCCACCGCCAAGGTTCAAATCCTTGCTAGGATACTATGCTTGCAAGCCTTGCGCCTTTGTTGGATCACTGTGCTTGTGGATTGCAAATTTGAACAAGTGAAGTGTGGGGATGAGATCTCCCTTTTATGGCCTCACAAGAAAAAATTATTAATTAATTAAATAATAATTTATTTTTTATTTTATTAATGCTTAGAATAAATTAATTTTGGTGTAATTACATGTAGAAAACTTTATATGTACAATATTATAAGTTTATGTAAATTTCAATCCAAACTTTGTGCATGATGCTACCATTTTGCATTTATCATTTTTTGAAGAGTAGGATATATATCACTAGAATCACGCCAAATAAAATAATCTTTTTAGAATTTGTAAATAAAAATATATATTGATTAATTTAATTCAGAGAGTACAATAATATTCACTTATAGATGTAAGAAATTTTATTATAGGTGATTTTTTTAATAATTTAATGTATATAGGGGAATGAAAAACATAATACCTTTACAAATGTGTATTTTTTGGCGTAAGTTTTTTAAATGTTTATTGTTGATTTTGATTAGTTGACATCAAACTACCTATCAATGTTAGTGTCTCTTTTGTCATCAATTCTTAGAAATACTTTTCTATAATATTTATGTGTGTTAAATTAATGAATTTTATAATTGTTATAAAAAATAATTATATTTAAATGTATGATTATTCCAATATCATATTTGATAATTGAAATGTACATTAATAAAACCTCTATAAACATAATATTTTTTTTTCAGTGCCACTTAATATATTTTATTATTAAAAATGGTTCAAAGGGCTCTCAGAGAAAAGAACCAGAAAGAAAAACTCTAATCCTTGCCCATAAATACAAAAGGGAGTCTTGCCCCATATATCATATTTTTTAGAGAAGAAGAAACTTGAAAGAGAGAACTATACTAAAAACCCGCCCGACTAGCCAATGACTAGATATATAATTTGATGAAAACCTAAGAAGCAAAAACTACCTGAGAAGGAACTACAAGGCATTATGCCAATATTACAAAAATAGATGAAGCATGGTGAATATGCTGATCCAAAGTGAAAGACCACAAACTATGAATCTCAAGAAAATTGGATATGTCAAAAATCATGATATGCCAAAATTCAAAGTTAATTTTCTATAGGATCCCATGAAGAAGCAACTGGCCCCAAATGTAATTCTAAGTCAGCAACATGAGCCTCATCATTAGTATTAAGATCAAAACTATGGGTAGGGAAATCAGGAATAGGTTGTAGAGGGGGATCAACCATAAGATGGCCAACATCAAACTCAAGAAGATCCATTAGAGAAAAAACTGTTGACTGAATACTGTTAACATAGTTTGAGCTTAGATATCTTCCAGAAAGATGCAATGCTAACTTCACATGTCTAAAATTGTGTCGCTCAAGACCCTTTTTGATACTCACATACACAGAAAAAGTAGCATGATTGTTGAGTAAGGAATGGTGGTGAAAAATATTACCAACCAGAGCTGCTCCATTCCACAGGTCATAATTTCTAAGTGCTATCCACAGTTTGTTAGCACCCAAGAAATTAGGTCTAACAAATTTATTTGCAAGTACTTCCAAATGAAATAGAGACTACAAGAGGTCATAGCATAACATAAAATATTAAATGTGTGATGCAATATATAAAATGATGACACCTAACATAACTAATATTAAATGATTGTGTCATGTGACAACTAAGCTATCCTATGTAAAAATTAATTAGATTAATTCCTAATTTACTTTGACACGCCCCTTAAGTGCAACTTGGGGAGTGAAAATTTATTATGAAAATGATATAAGGCTAAAATGAAGATGCAATAAATGAGTCCTGATAGCTAGGCCATCTTAGGTACTAATGTAGAATTAATCATGCAACTAATCTCTCACAAATGGAGAAAAGAATGAATGAAGTGATGAATGCAGGTCTCCATAATACCCCACAAGAATAACATCCATCACGAGAATGCAATATAATTACTACTCCAATGAAGGGAAAGATAGAGACAACATTTCCCCCTATGATGAAGTATCTTCAAAACCACTAAAGCATGTTTGAGGCCAAAAGATAACCCAATGATCAAACAAACTATCTCCCCTCAAGAAGAAATAAATCTAATGGTGCATGCAAAAGGAACTCCATATCCATAGTGCAAGAAGAAGGAAGTAGTCTCCAAAATAAAATATCAAAAGAAGACCAAGAAAATCTTTAATCAAGGAATAAACAATGAATGGGGGAGACCCAAGATCATCTGCCAATGTAAAATTTGCAAAGAGAAGGGATACCTCCTCAAGCATGTCCTCTAAATTTGAAGAAGAAGAATGAGAGGCCAAGATAGAAAAGCCTAAAATGAAACCATATTGGAACCAAAAACTTGAAGAACTAAAGAACTCATGTTCTATCAAAGTCTTGGAATCCACATCAACTATCAACTTTGATGAAGTAGGGAATGAAGGAGTCAAGAGAAGATACAAAAACCCATTAAGAGGAACTCCAAATCACTCCCTACACTAGATGTAGGAGTCAAAGGAATATAAGATTATAATGTAAAAAATAAGACCTTATACCATTTTCATGTATTTAGGATTATTATCATTTATTTTCCTAAGTTTAGTAAAAAACAAGACCTTATACCATGGTAGTGTCTTATAATGTAATTAATGAGGTCATTGAGTAAAAAGAAGGCACACACCAAGTGTTTTCATCTAATATGTTAATATAATCATTATGTCATTATTGTCTCAAATGCCAAAAAATACCATTATCAATTTAAATGTCTTATAATGGTCTTTCACCAATTTATGAATTGTAATCTTGATTTTTTATTTCTTTTCAACCATGTCCATGCAATCTTAATTGTGTAAAACTTATTATTATTAATTTAATGTCATGTTCAAACAACTAATTATAATGTGATTTCTTAATATAATCTCTTATAATATCTGGCCATGATATTTATATATTTTCATCGTCATTTTAAACTTAGTCTATCCAATATTTGTATTGTACACAACATATTATGATATATAAAAATGAGTTATGATAATACGCAAATATTAAACATTCAAGCCAAAAAATAATAAAAATATTAAACATTCAAATGCATTCAAGAAATCTTATAGTACATATGAGACAATTCTATTGTTTCTTCTAATTTCTAAAAATATTTTAATCTAAACATTGCTTATTTAAAAACAAAATAGTACTAATAAAAAGATGCATGTTAAAAATATTATGAATTGGTTCTTTGCATGATTAATACTTATTAAATGACTGTTAACCATTAGAATTATCATTAAAATGCATCAAAATTACTTTTTAATTACAATTCTCAAGCTCTTAGATTATCAAGCTCCTAAAATTCTGGAAAAATGGAAGAGTTCTGTGACGGATCATCAAAACTTTGACATATATTTCTATACTGCAATTTACCTTTCCTCCTAAACACATTCTCATATTTTTCTGATACGGTCAGGTGGGAGACCATGGCACATGTGAGCACTGGCCCTTGTTGGAAGTTACTTTGTTCCCATCATCATTAACTTTATTGAAGGATCACTCTACATTAACCTTTTCTTGTAAGGATTTTGACTAGGCAGACCTGCATTTAGACTTGAAGTGGCCAATAGCTGTGATAAAACTGTAAATCTCATAATTGTACTCCTCTTCTTCTTTAATGTCAGTGTGTCTGATTATGAAGGAAGATATCAATAGGGAAGTTAAATACATTGTTTATGTGCAAACAAATAAAGTCGGATTTAGCTAATCTCTTTACAAAATGTACTTTTGATTAAATTTGAAAATATGGTAAACACGTTGGATTTTCGTGAAATTTTCAACATTTGTTCTTCACGATCTGTATTCCCTGTGTTGTAAATCCACAAAAAATTTGAAAAACAAAACAGTATGTTTTCATCAATCTGAAAAAAAAAGCTTTTTTTATTTTTAGTACATTTTATATGGAGCTTTAAAGTCAGTACCAATAATGAATATGGCGAAATCTTTCTTTGGTTGGAAGAAAATAGTCCCTACAATTTTTAACTGACCCGTAAAAAACAAACAAACAAAAGATTTACTCTATTAATTAATATATTTTTAATATTATCTATTAATTTTTAATCTTGTTTCATTTGGGCTTTACTTGAAAAACCATGAACTGATGGACATGGCACTTGGGTTGCTCCTTACATTTTAACTTGAGTTTACTTGTTTATAAACTGTAATTATATTACTACTGGTATGAACTAGATTTTACAAGTTTAATTGTTTATAAACTTTATTTATATTCCTGCTGATATGAATTAGATTTTACAAATTTAATTGTTTGTGATCTTCAATTATATTACTGCTGGTATAAACCAAAATTTGAAAGTTATAGATTTTTTATTTTTTTTCCTTGTAAGTAATTATGATATGAGCCGTGCCAACTGTAGTATACTTGTTTACTAGAAAGAATTCAGAACGACGGTTAGAGATTGTGGTAGATTTATATAGTATTGTTAATCATTAATTATATGAATAAACCGTAGCAAGAAAATATTTTATCTAATAATTATAAGCTTATTTGTGATTTTGAAATCTAGAATGATGAAAGAAATTTGAAGGTGAATATTGTTAAAAGAGTTGATGGATAGTTTTATTTTAAAAATATAATTTTTTTATTTTTTTAAAGAGGTAATATAATTTATTACATACAAATTTTAGGATCCGTTATATATCTAAACATAATACTTACTTTTCTAATTCTTATTCATTATTGAATGGGTTTTGGCATTTGTAATTCTTTCTTTGGGATTTTTGTTGTAAAGAGTTCAACATCCTAATTTGATACTTATGTAAATAAAAAATTAAAAAGTAATGTATACATGTGTTGTCATTAGTTAAGGAGTATAAGACCTTTTAAGATCTAGTTTATTTATGTTTGTTACTGACAAAGGAAATATCTAACCTTATAATCAATTACCAATTGATAAAAGAATTCTAGAAAATAGATAAATTATAACTTTGTTTGCTATTATTGACTTGTGATTCATTATGGGGATAAATTCAATGATTAAATTAAAAAAGTTTATTAATGTTGAAAATTACCAATTTAACAAAATAATTTTTTTTAGTTCACTTATTATTTTTCAATCAATATGCAAGATCAAGAGTAAATATTTAAGGTATAAGAAATCAATCTAATAGCCTCATGCAAGAACTAAGCTACCTTGTAACTTAAGTAATAATAGTGAACTTTTATGTTCTATTTAGTTTTTTCTATAAGAAACTTCAGTAAAATTTCATAAAATCATAAAAGAATTGATGACATTCTTATGATTCTTCTATGTTATGCAGAACATTTATGATAAAAGTTTATTTATTAGAAAAAGTAATGACTTTCTTTATTCTTTTAAGTTTCTTGAAAATTAAGAATTGAGATTATTTATTATTCAATTATAAGTAGTGACATGAATGAAATTATATATATATATATATATATATATATATATATATATATATATATATATATATATATATATATATATATATATATATATATATCTATATATCTATATATCTATATATATATATATATATATATATATATATATATATATATATATATGTATAGATATATATATTTCTATAGATATATATATATATATATATATAGATATAGATATATATATATACATATATATATACATATATATATATATATATACATATATATATATACATATAGATATATACATATATATACATACATATATATATATACATACATATATATACATATATATATATATATACATATATATATATATACATATATATATATATACATATATATATATATACATATATATATATATATACATATATATATATATATACATATATACATATATATACATATATACATATATACATATATATATACATATATATATACATATATATATATATATATATATATATATATATATATATATATATATATATATATATATATATATATATATATATATATATATATATATATATATATAAGCTACAATTTGACTTCTTATTGCTTATAGAATTAGAAGGTTGAGTTAATCAACCATCAACATAGATTTTTTTTTAAAAAATTTATCATAAGTACTTATTTAACCTAAAAACATATGGTATTTGTGTATTCATTGGTATCTCAAGAATCCTCTTAATGAACTCTTGATAGTGTTGTGTTGAAGTAGGATGCCAAATACTCTTCAAACATGTAACAAAACTTTGATGGAGTATGATATGAAAATGGCTTAGAAGAGATTGAATTTATAGATTTTAAAAATGGAGTATGGATGGTTGAGCATTGATATAAAAATATAAGGTTGAGAATTCATGAGAGATTAGAGTGGATGAGAGATCACCGAGTGGAATCATTTGATTAACGCATTTAAGGAGGATACATGAGAGATGAAGGGCTAGACTTGGTTTTGCCAAATTGAAGGGAGGAAATTAAGTCATTTGATTCATGGGTGAATATGCAATGAGGACCTATAAAAAGTGTATTCTCACACATGTGTGACAACACTTAAAGAAGATGAATCTATGACAAGTTTATATATGTGTGAGAATATTGAAGGAAGATTGACCTACAAAAGGTGTTCTCTCACACATATGTAAGAACAAACAAAGAAAATGAGTGGAGACATGTGACTCCTCTCATATGTGTGAGAAAGATCAAATGGAGATAAGAGATGAAGACATGTGAATCCTCACACATGTGTGAGAAAGCACATGTGGAAGAGAGACTTGACAAGTGCCCTCTCACACATGAGTGTGAGATCACATGACTAAATTGAGGGATATGGTTAAGAAATGAAATAAAGGGTTGGGATTTTGTTTAAGAAAGAATATATTTGATTAGTTAGATCGTTCACACTTGGAATGTACATATTTAATGACTGAATTAATTAATTGGACTAAGGTGGAAAAATAAAAAATTTAATACTTTTTTGCATTTATTTAATTATTTCATGACAGGGCCAATAGTGGCAAGTTGTGATGGTTAAGTTGTTGTGTTGTTGTCTTTTCCATCAAGGTTCAAATCCCATGGGGATGAGGTACCCCAATTGTGGCCTTAGTGGTTCATAGCTCTAGGCCAAAGTGTTTACCCCTCTTTTTAAAAAAAAAATCTTATATGATAGGGCAACAAGGTTAAATTTAATTCAATAAATATTGATCCATTTAGTTAATAGTGAATAATTGCCTTCAGATGTGTAGTGTAGAAGTTTAAACTTTTCATTGGCGAAGCCATCACCAAGGTTCAAATCCTTGTTAGGCTACTATGCTTTCAGGCCTTGTGCCTTTGTTGGATCATTGTGCTTGTGGATTGCAAATTTGAACAAGTGAAGTGTAGGGATGAGATCTCCCTTTTATGGCCTCACAAGAAAAATTGATTGATCAATTAAATAATAATTAATCTTTTATTTTATCAATTCTTAGAATAAATTAATTTTGGTATGATTACACGTAGAAAACTTTATATGTGTGCAATATTATAAGTTTATGTAAATCTTAATCCAAACTTTGTGCATGATGCTACCATTTTGCATTTGTCATTTTTTGAAGAGTAGAATATATATCACTAGAATCATGCTAAATAAAAATAATCTTTATAGAATTTGTAAATAAAAATATACATCAATTAATCTACTTGAGAGGGTACACCAATATTAACTTATAGATGTAAGAAATTTTATTGTAGGTGAATTTTTTTAATAAAATGTATATAGGGGAATGGAAAATATAATACCTTTACACATGTATATTTTTGGTGTAAGTTTTTAAAATGTTTATTGTTGAATTTGATTAGTTATTGAACTACCCATCAATGTTAGTCTCTTTTGTCATTAATTCTTATAAATACCTTTCTATAATATTTATGCGTGTTAAAATAATGAATTTTATAATTGTTATAAAAATTAATTATATTTAAATGTATGATTATTCCTAATCATATTTGATAATTGAAATGTACATTAATAAAACCTTTATAAACATAATATTATCATAGAAAGGTTTACATTTATAGATTGTACTTAATTATAATATTATTTTCAAATTTTTATTAATTTTTTTAACAAGAAAAATATAAAAAAAATTCAACTTCTAAGGGAAGAGAACCAATAGTCGTGCACATTTCAATAGTCGTGCAATTTTTGTAGTCAACCCTTAATTACTAATTTAAAGGAGCCAAACAAATGATAACTAAAATCCCATTTTAATAAGTTTCACACGTACCAATAACTGATCATTTTTTAGCTTTTTTGGTTCATAATTGGTTCATTTGTGCACCACTACTAGGACATTTGTGCATGACTAGTATGACATTTATCCATAAGTACTGACAATTTTGAGTGCATGGTTATTGGTGCATCTTTAAGTAGGTATCGAGTGACACTTTGAAATGGACAGTGTTTGACTCTTTGTCACTTAATGATTTCTATAGGTGGATCTGTTAACACCTATAAGCCAAAAAAACATTTTTTAAGTTGCCAACTCATTCACAAAGACAATTGAAAAGAATTGTCGAAATACGATGTATAGTTTAGGCTATACAGATGCACAAAATTAGCTATAACTATTAGTACGCTTCCCCTATCTCCATGCAAAGAAATTGCAAAAGCCTCTCTCCTAGATATATATCAAATACAATCACATTTATTTTTGTTTGATGCATAAATTCAAGGTGTTTGTTATCACACATTGAAACTTTATACTACCAAAAATAATTAGAATGAGTGAAATTCTCTAATCAATTTCTTCTTAAATAAATCAAATAATTGCCTTAGCATTCATATAGTACCAAATCATATTAATTCTTCTTATGAAGGTAATTTATTTTCCAAAGTACACTCCTTAAATATGATCTATTAGTTTCTAGATTCGATTTGATGGAAAAAACTCTACACAATCTAATCCAGAAACTAATAGATCATATGTATGGATTATGGAAACTTAATAGAATTGACTCCCTAAATAATTAATTAGTACAATATAATGATTGTTATTTTTAATTATTATTAGAGTTCCTTTCAGTTTATCTTGCATGCTTAAGTGCACTTTATTTCATATATACATATTATTATATAATTTTTAAATCTTTTTAAAAAATTATAATATTTATAAAAGAAATTAAGTTAAAATAGTAATATTGGTATGTGATAAATATTAAAAGTTGTTAATAAGATTTTTTATTGAGAAATATTGGAACATAAATTATAATGACAATACTTTTCATGTATTATTATATAAATATAAAAATATTTGAGTTAAAAGAAACTTTCAACATTTCTTTTTCAACATCAAAATTAAAATTTTAATTTTACATTTAAAAAAAACTTCTTTCTAAGAATGTCTTAAGAATAAAAGACAAAACCCCCTCTTTAAACTCAATAAACCACAAAGTTACTCATAAAAACAAATATATTTTAATAAAAATAAAATTATCTTTATTAATATTTTTCTCTCATCTTAAATGTTTATAACAAGACATACTTGAAATATTTTGTCTAAATCTTTTAACATCTTTTTATTTTAATAAATACAATTGATTAAAAGATATCAACATCTTGAAATATTTTGTCTAAATCTTTTAACATCTTTTTATTTTAATAAATACAATTGATTAAAAAATATCAACATCTTGAAATATTTTGTCTAAATCTTTTAACATCTTTTTATTTTAACAAGTGCCACGTAGTGGCTAAGTATTTGCCTTTATTAGTTAAATTATAGAAATAAAGGAGAAGTAATAGTGTATTGATTTTTTAATTATTATATTTTTAAAAGTTATAGTAGAAGTAATAACTTTTTTAATAATTAAGAAATTGTAATGTAGAATCATATTGATAGCATTAATGATAGTTGAAATTTTAAGAATAGAAACCTAATTATAATGTTAAAAATATTATGTGTTCTTTTTCACCATAATTTTAATTTTAATTAAATGTATTTTAATTAATGATTAAATTACATAATTATAATTATCTATTTTAATATAGTTGTAACAATAAATTTTTTTATTTAATAATAATTATAATTATTTAATAATTAAATTTTATTTTTAATTCTAATTTTTAATTATGTAAAAGTTTGGTTAATTTTTTAGTTTAATTATAAATATTTAAAAATGTAAATTTAATAAATTGAAAAATTATTCAAAGTATATTATGATAAAGTATATTTGTATAATATTAATACAATATATAATTGTAAAATTCATAATTGTTGTTGAAAAAAATGCAAATACAAAGGAAGCCTTCTAAAAGGGGTCCTATACACCAAACTAATTCAATCAATTGTATTTGAAATAAATAAAATGTAATTTTTTTTGTTTTAAAGAGTAAAGAAGTAATAAAAAGTGAGAAAAGTAATAACAAAAATTTATCCATATTAAATAATTATTATTTTATAAAATAGAAGATAAAAGTTTCACATTTTACATATTAGTTAGAAAATGACAAGAAAATTAAATGAAATAAGTGGAAGGAGAATAAATAACAAACGTGGTAAATTTTAATTGGTTCACTCGTGTAATAACACTTCAAATGCATTCATCCAATGAGATGATCAAAAATTAATTTCTACATATTATAAAATTAAATAATTTGCATCTAAACTTTTTGTATGGTTAAAAGCTTTTATGATGACTAATTAAAAGCGTGGTAAAAAAAACCAAAAAAGATTTATGTGACATGTGATCAAATTAACCTTAGTTTCTCTGTAATAATGGTGAATCTGTCCTTAGAAATTATGTCACTTTTGCAAATTGGTATTGGTGCATGTGACAGCTTGAAACAATGGTTAAAAGCACATTTTAATGAGCTCAGTGAAAATCAGATTGAAGCCAATAAAAATCAGTTGCTTTGTTGAGAAGAGAATTATAAGATTGAGACTTGTTCATAATGCCTACATAGATGGATAGACGCTTGAGAAGTGCAGAGCATATTAAACATTACAGTGACACAAAGTACAATTCTCTTATCACTTCTCCCTTTTTTTCAAGTTTAAGTGGCTTTTCCAGTAGCATTTATTGAGTGATTTTTGAGTAGTTTTCTGTCTCTTTTATTAGACTATGTGTAGGCTAGGTTTCCAATATATTAATATTTTATTTGATTTTCTTATTATTTTTAAAATTGACTCAGTCAGACATTAAAGTGATAAGTTTTTTATTCAATCTTTTCTAATGTGCAGTCTGATTTTACATATTATTTTTATAAATTAAAATAGCAAAACACAAATAAATATGAGACGCATTATTTTTTCATATGCAATACATATAAATTAAAATTAAAAATAGAAAGGATTTTTAAGGTGAATATAGAATCTTCAAACAAAAATAGCCTAAAAATAATATATTTTTTAATTTGTTTAAAAGAAGTTGGATTATATATTTTGAATTATTAACTTCTATTTTATTGAAATAATAGATTTTGAAATGAACAGATGATTAATATTTATCATGTTATTTAATATATTATAATTATTTATGTATTTAGTACATTAAGATTGTTGAAGGATTTTTTTTTAGTGACAAAAAGCTACTGATAAATTATATATAATAAGAAAGGAAAAGAAAATAACAGTCACTTTCAGTAGAATAAGACTGAAGTCTATTGTAAAGTTTTTTAAGCGACAAAAAGCTACTGCATAAATTATATATAATAAGAAAAGAAAAGAAAAAAAGTCACTTTCAGTGGAATAAGGCTGAAGTCTATTGTAGTATTAAAGTAGAATCGCTAAAAAGACACAAGGAAAAAATCTTAATATTTTAAACTTTTATTTAATAACATGACAAGTGTATCAAAAGATATTTAATATAACATATAATTAAAATTATATCATGTAAAGTAAATATATTATATAAGATTGTAAATCTAGTATAATTATCTATTTTAAATCAATTATGACTTAAAAATTTATTTTAATATAAAATCGATTTAGAAAATAAAAAATTGTAATACTTCAAATTTCTTTCTATAAATTAAATAAAATTGAAAAGATTAAATTATATGAAAGAAACATTTTAAATAGACAATTAAAAATTATGTAAAATTGTAAATCCATCCATTTAAAATTATACTTCAATTTTATTTTAGTACAATATATAAGATCATATATAAATATTAAAATCTAGAAAGAGATGAGAAGATATTTGAATACATTAGAAGTAAAGCATATTCTTGTTTTAAGATGAATATATAATAGTTCACATTTTAGTTTAAAATGCAAATCAAACAAATTTTCTGACAGCTGACAATTATGAAATCAGCAAGTTTTTAAAAGATCTACACAATTCTTGTTAAATTTTTCATTTAAAAAAATTTATTTACAATATACCGTGAATGTTTTATCTGTCTAAATTGATAAAGAAAAGAAAAATCAGAAGGAAAAAAAAGTACAGTTGGCATATAGATTTTTTCTTTGTAAGAGAAAACAAAGTAGCCGTGCAAAACAATCAATTTAGGCCCATGTGATAAAGAATATTGTGGTGTCATCAGGAATAGACCATACAATAATTTAGAGTCTTCAAGATGGGCCCACAAAAGATACCATTACCTTAGCTTCTCACTTTATAATATTATAGATAATGACTGATGTCTTAATCATGTTTCTAAGTAATGAAGACAAGCATTTTGGCTCAAATTTTATAACTGGGTAAGTACCGTATTGTTTTCACTTTCATAAAGATATTCTTATGAGTATTCATGAGACAAGGATATATTATGCATTGTATTAAATTTTTGGTGCTCTTTGTATTCTAAGTGTCAATCTCCCCCTCTTTTACCATTCATCTTTCATTACCGCTGAGTCTAAAAGAAGTCTTATTAGTACTTACCCATAGGCTAGGCAAGTACTATTGCATCCGTTTTTAGATTTCTTCCATTAACTAGTGATTAAAAAATCACATTTCTACCAATTAAAATTATTATTTTTATCAAATTTGTTACAAAATTAATAATTTGTATAGTACACATGCACATTTTTTATGTTTATAATTCAACAAAATTAATTTTGAGCTCTTCTATTGGCTTAAAAATTTAGCCTTTTATACATGGATTTTGGGGAAGCACTACCTCTATTACAATTTTCGAAGCAATATTATAGGGGCAAATACTTTACCATGCCCTTAAAATAATTCATATTTATTTTTAAAAATATGTTATAATATACATGCATGGTTTTGGATATATATTATTTATTAACTAATGTATATTAAATTGAATAATAAAATTTGTTATATGTATTATAATTAGATGTTATATATTTAGATTAAATAACATAAATTATAATTATAATCTAAATTTTAATAAACTTAACTTTTTCATTATATAAGTTATATGAACTATATAAAATATTATTAAAATTGTTCCTTGTTAATTATTTGATATAATTTATTTTTATTTTAACAATTATTATTTTTAAATAGGAAATTATATTATATTAGATTAATAATTTATGTGAAGTATTTAAATTTTGATTTATAGTTATATTTTTTAAATATCTTATAATATATTATATTGATTATTTATGTATAAATTATTTTATTTAAAAAATTAATAATTATATTTAAGAAAAATAATTTTATTGATATTTTTAATTATATATTTTTTAAATATTCATAATATATAAAATTTTCAAATTAAAAAATAATATAAAAGATATTACTTTAAATCTTTTTAAAAATTAAAGATAATTTATGTACTTCATTAACATAGATATATTCACTTACATTTATAAGGATTAATTTTATTTTGTGAGTAAAATATTTATAATTATTATATATTTATAATTCTAAATTAATATAAGACTTCACCTATTATATTAAATAGCTATAATATTAATTACATTGTGATTAATACCAATTATACTTGTACTTAGTAACTACAACAATGGATATTTGTTTATCTTTAACTTATCATTATTAACTTAATATCAAACTCCTAATCAATTAATCAATCTAATTATATTTGTATGAAATAACCATAATACAATTTGGAAGAATTTAATTATTATTATTATTATTATTATTAAGGCAAGTACTTGGCCACTACGTGGCACTTGTTTTCTTTTAATATATTAAACACTCATTCAACTGTTATTTTTAAAGTAGTTTCACTATTGATGAATTGTTTTTTCTAATTAAAATATTTTTTAATTAAAAATAAAGGTGTTTTTTTTTTCTCTATAAAAAATGGTTATATTAATGAAATCTAATTTAAAAAATACTATCATTGTTATTGACATTGTGTGATGATTCAAATGTGATGGTATTGTTCTTATCATCAAGATTCAAATTCTTTTTGGGTGTGATTGTGTTGTTTATTTTGGGATAAGATCCCTCATTTGTGACCTTGTAGATTCAAAAAATATCTATTTTTGTTCAATAAGAAATCTTTCATCATCACACAAGAGAAAGAAAGTAGTTAAGACAAGGCATACCATTGAAAATATAAAAGGTCTTTAGGATCGAGGTATCTTGAAGAAATAGTATAGTTGAAAATTAGCAATAGTCCTATTGGTTGAGTCATTAAAGCATATTTCCTTCCTAGTTTCTCTCCCATTTTTATTTCCTAACTTAAAACATAAGAGTTCAAAGATCTTATAGTTGACCTCTCCTCTGAAATTATCTTCCTTTTTTCCTTAATTGTGGAAGGTGCAGTGGACAAATGTTGAATCACTTAATTTGGGCTAGTGACTTTCTAGTTCACACCAAACAAACCCTAACTAACAATTTCCTTTTCCATATGTATCTCCATTAAAATTCTTACATTTAGATGAGACCTACTCTTAGTAATAATATTCAAAATTTAGTCATAATCAATTCTAGCCGAAGAAGGCTAATTCTCCTGGCCACTACTTGCCAAGAGTAGCACTTCATTCATTTGAGGATGACTAGATTATTTTTACTAGTTTATCCTCTAAGAATTTTGTTTCATCCCATTAGTCTAGTTTACCTATATAAGGTGTTGTATAGGATGAATTTTAATATGAGTGTTGAGCTATGCATACTAGTTAAAAGATAGATAATAATAAGAAGTAAGGTAAAATAAACTATAATCCCTTTTGTTATAACTATAGTACTTAAGATCTCTTTGTACTTGGGATTAGAATCCTTTCTTGTGAATTTAATAAAAAAATCATAGTACTTAAATTAAAATAGGAGGAGAATATGAGATGTTTACAAATTCATATGTTATAAAGAAGATCATCATAAAGTACATGTTTCCTTTACTAGTTCTTTCCCTTCTAATCTAATAAAAACTATAGTACTTAAAATAAAATGGGAGGAGAATAGAGGATGTTTACAAATTCACATGTTGTAAAGAAGATCATCATAAAGTACATGTTTCCTTTACCAACTCATTTGGATGATTTGATAAAGTCATTGAGTGGCACATTTTAATTTTTAAAAATTAATCTCAAGAGTAGTTATCATCAAATGAAAATCTAAGAAGGACATGAAGAGAAAAGAAAAATTTAGAACCAAAGGATGAACCATGTAATTGGTTGGTCATGTCATTTGGGATCACATATGTATCAAGTACTTTTATTTTGTTGGTGGATGATGTCCTAAAACCATTCTTGGGTAAGTTTGTAGTTATTTATTTGATGTTGTTTTGGTGTCTAGCATGACAAAAGAATAACATCTTGTAAGCTTGCAATAATTTTTAGCGTAGTTAAGAAAGGAGAAGTTGTTTGTGACTTTAGGGAAATGAACTATCATAAAGAAAAAGATAGTTCTCTTGAGATCTATCAATATCACAAGATGAATTGTAAATGGACCTTGAAAAGGTTTGAAAAATTGAGTTGACAATACCATAGAATGTAATAAAGATTAAAATTTTCTAAGGCTTGATAAGTTTTGCTAGGAAGTACATTAGACAATTTAGTGGGATTTGTGCACCTTTGAAACACAAAATTATGAAACAAAGGTTTGAGTAGATAGTTATTCTAAATTAATTATATTGAACTCTTGAAGAAGAATTTGGTAGAAGAGCTAGTAGGGGTGCATCTAAAATTTTGCTTGAAAGTTTTTCAAGTTTATTGTGATAATGATGGTAAAGTCATTAGTGCTATATAAGTTCAAGAGGGTAACCCCATTAGTAATTTAAGTGAAAATGTAAATAAATATAAGAATAATTTTTCAATTTATGTTATTGATTAGGGTTTGCATAAATGATGACATTATATGATTTCAAAAGAGTTTGATATATATATATATATATATATATATATATATATAGATAGATAGATAGATAGATAGATATGTATACATAGGTATTGATAAATTTATTAATACCTAAGAAAATTGAGTCAAAGGCATATGAGGTGGGTGGATTATTTTCAGATTCACTATTTTATTCTTAAATATATGGATGGTATAAAAATGAAGTCATGGATGAGTAGAAGATGAGCATTGTTGTGTACCATGAGAGTTCAATTGGTAAGGACATGCGTAATGAAGGATTTGTATTCCATAAGTATATTTTTTAGATGCACGAAACCTTGAGTTAAAGGTAATGTTTCATATGAAGATTATTTTATACAAACAAAATATCTCTCCAGGAGGAAATAACTATGCATACATAGAGTTCAAAGAGAAAATATCATCAAGGAGCTGCATAGTAGGGGACTTGGAGGTTAGTTTGATGTGTGTTGAAAGAGAGGCATGACTAATTATGTTTACCTTAAGATTTTCAGAAATTCTACATCTATTATCAATTCGAATCTAACTCAAAACAATAATACTTTTATCTTTATAATTAAATAATATTAAATAATTATTTTACTTTCAAAAATCTAATAATTTTAGATTTATTCACTTAAGATTCTAGGTTTATTCTTGAGAGAAGTAGTTATGTTACCTGGGTTACCATGAGGTATCGCTTTAGATATACATACTTTGTTGTAGAACTATCAGTGACATTTGTTATGAAAGAACTTGGGCACATAGTTGAATTGAGATCTCCAAGAAACCATTAGAGGAGAGAATAAAATACCATGCTTATGAGCACATAGCAAGATATTCAATGTGCGAATGTCAGAAGCTCTTGACCAAAGCATCTCCAACTGATAAGTAGTTTCAACCGTTTCTAAGAATATTTTTTGTGGGACTTTTAAATCACATTATGCTCTGCAATTTTTTTAAGAACTGAAATCAGATCATGTGCCAAATCAGAGACCAAGCCAGAGGCAATGAAAGAATCATAACAGATACTTTTTGACCTTAAGCCTGAAAATGATACTGACAGATAACTAAACTCCTTTCTCACATGGCCAACAATGGTTGAATCCAACCGTGAAAAGCATCAAAATGAAGAAAATGCATTGTTTATTCTTCCAATACAAGAGAGGAAAGTATTGATTAAGGAGCACATGAGCTGGATGACAAACCCAATTCATTGGTGAATAGAGTACATTTAAGTACAGTCAGGTATCGTCACATAAAGACATGCATTATAATTAAAAATAAAAACTTTTTGTTTCTTGATCATTTTGTATCTTAATCATATTGTATCTTATGAGCTAATTACAAGTTGGACTGTAATTCAGCCAAAAACTGCAATTTGGACTGTAATTCAGAAAAAAACTAATGGAAGTTTTACCAGTAATCAAATGGATAAAGTTTCATTTTATTCAAGAAAGTTGAAGAATACAACAAACACAAAGAATATATATAAAACCAACCAACAATCGCATCACAGATAATGTGCATCCAGTTAGTTAATATCAAAACTAAATCTCTGTCAATTAAACCTCGATATAATAGATTTCCCAATGTTTTTGGACCTTGGGTTTTTCAATTTTTCTCTTCTCTTTGCTCAGAGGAAGCCATTTTTTATTTATTTATTTATTTATACTATTGAAAGCTTCATTCAGGGTTGTAATGCCCAACGGCTGTGTTAACAGAGTAGGTCACAGATTCATTTAAGTTGTCAAAGCATATTATCCTTAAGAATAGACAAGTTATACGGTTGTTTAATAAGATTAGGCAATAGTTCTTGTTTTTTAAGGAAACCATGGACCATTGTCCAACATGGTCATGTGACTAAGAGTGATAATAAGGTTCTTGAGAGTTTTAAATTATCTTATCACTGCCAAAAAGTAATTTGTGCCTGTGTTTGTGTTTTTCCTCTTTTGTGGATGATGATTATCAGTACAGAGCGAATTTTACAGCTACATTAATATTATGTTAGGTTTTCTTTAGTAGTCCTCTCTAGTAGAACATATGCCCCATATTTGATTTTGTGCCCACTTTGATGGTTATTGTTTAGTGGATAAAATATCTATATATATGGTATATTCTTATGTGAGGTTTGGTTAATATTTATACATGGTATATTCTGATGTGAGGTTTGGTTTTTCTTGTTGGATTTATTATCATGTATTTTTTTATTTTGTTGTTTTTTGATCAATAAGGGGCCGAAGCCAAATAGTTTCTATATATAATATAAAAAAGTAACATATAAGAAGTTCAGAGAATAATTAAATCCATACAGTTTCAGAGGTACTCAAGAAAGTGAGCCTGCTTTCTCGGTACCTTTACAGATAACCAAAATAAAGACCTGAGAGTCCAGCAGATGCTATATCCCTATGCTAAGAAAAAACTAAAACTGTATACTGAAAAACAAAAGGAGCCAAAGAGATGGCATAACACCCGTGTTAATCCGAAGCAGAGGAAGAGTCCTGCTCCGAACTGTTAAAGGAAGAATTATGTTTTTCCTCTTCTTCATCTTGGGACTCAGGATGGGATTCCTGCTCCATTGGTTCATCCTCAGACTCCTAATCATCCTCTGTGTCGTCATTCACAACTTCCTCTTCATCATCATCAATGTCTACCTCAGCTCCTACATCCGTGTCCTCGGCCTCGTCAGTCTCTTCCTCCTCATCCTCCGCTGCATCTGAAGAATCCAAGCACCCTAGACCATCAATTTTCTCATCATATTTATATTGATAGACCCAGGCTAGATCTTCATCTAAATCGTCTCCATATGGAGAATCCCGACCTTCTTGTATTCCAAGAAATTTGGTGAGAAAATTCAACCCTCTTCATCATAGAGAGCCTCAAAGGTTGATGTTCCCATTCCTAGTCCCACAGGATAAAGAGCCTTTTGGGAGGACCGTCGTAGAAGTTGCATTTTGTGTTGGAGCTTAACCCTAGAAAAGGGGAGCCAACGGTTACCACAATTGGGAGATCCCAGGGGAAGGAGGTATGCATATCATCATCAATCCCTATGACTGCATTGTGAAGGCCTAAGAGATATTTTGCATCAAAGAGACAGACACATGTATTTCCTCTGCTAGATTTTTGTTAGCCCCTGCTACCAAAATGCTTGCCAATAAGCCCGAGCATATGTCTGTATGCACCCTATATCTATGATTGGAACACAGAAAATTTGTGCCCAAGATTTCTTTCACTACTTGTAAAACCATTCTTTGATGGTAAATGCAAACTTCTTAGACTTCCGAACCAAGCAACCATATTGTCCTGCTCCAAGAAGATAATTCATCTAACTTGAACCTGCTGGCAACAAGTGCTGCCTCGACTCCCAAGAAATGAAATTGTCACTTCAACGCCATCCAAGTACACTGTCTCAACTCTGATATCTTTCAAAATAAATTTCCTATCTCCTGAGGAAACGTAAACAAAGCATACAGGTTGACAAAATGATAGAGTGTTTTGAAAAGACACTTCCCGTAAACAAGGCCACTTGCCGAAGAGACTTGGCAATCAAGTAGCTTTTGAAATTTTTTTTTGAAACTTTTAAAACCGTTGTTGGAGATGTGGGTTTACGGACCTACTTGCAGAATTTGTCTCACTTAAAATATTCTTCATGTGTGTACCTCTAGCCGCTAGATTGGCTAAATCATCAGCCTTAGAGTTGCCTTCACAGAAAATCTGATTGACCATTGTAGATTCAAAACTCCTAGTTAACTGCAAAATAACTTCCAAAGAAGCTTATAGGTGCCACTTAGGTGTCACCCCTATTTTTACAACATTTATGGTTATCATGGAGTCTCCTTCAATCTCCAATTTTCTCAGTCCTAACTCATGTGCTAATGCAAGACCATATAATAAAGCTTTGAATTCTACCATATTATTGATGTCTTCTTCCAAAGGTTTATCCAATTCTGCTCTGAATTTACCTGCTGATGAATGTATAATGCAGTTGGCCCTTGATGGACCTAGGTTTCCTTTTGAGGCTCCATCAAAGTTGAGCTTGAACCAACCTAAAGATGGAGACATCCAGACACAAGAAGCTCTCTGAGTATAATTATCTTTGCAACCTCTGCCTATTGTGATTGGGGCTTTGAGTCCATACCATCTCTTGATCATTTGTTCATCCCAGCATGTGTAGTACTTGTGTTGGTTTGATTGTGCTTGGAGGTGAGAGTTCATAACCTCAACTATGATTACTTCAATTTTATTGAGAATGGAGTCAATTCCCATAGATTTGTCTTGAAAAAGTCTCCTATTCCTTTCTTTCCATATCTCCCAAATCAGAATAGGTGGTGATATAATCCATAGGTTGCCACATAAGCTTTCTTCATGGAGTTTGGGCCAAGATATCAAAAGTGAAAGAATCTCCTGTGGAAATTCTGAAAACCATCCTAATTTTGTGCATAGCCAATTCCAACAAACTTTAGAGAAAGGACATGATAACAATAGATGGTTAGCATCCTCTTCGCACTTATAACAAAGAGTGCATCTAGAAGGTCCCTGATATCCCATCCTAAGGAATATATCCACAGTTAAAATTCAGCCCTGAGAAACTGCCCAAGTGAATAAGCCTGCTTTAGGGAGACATACATTGTTCCAACATAACTATATTGGAATTTCCTCTGTCTTTATTTGGATAGGTCTTGATAGAATTTTATAACCATCCTTCTAATTGTATATCCCTAATTTTGCCCCATTCCAGATGATCTCATCCCTTCCTTGCTTGCGAAAGAAGAATCTGTCTTTGAGAAGCCTTTTTAATTTTCATAATTCCAATGGATCAAGGATGAGTTCTGAAAAGTCTTTCCATTGCCAAGATCCATCCACTGAGGACATAGAGGTAGAAGAAATATAGTCTTTGAGGAAAGGACCCCAAGAAGCCGAACATATCTGGCTGATTTGATTTTGACCCATTAATGAATTGATGCTTGAACACCCTCCCCATGAATCCTCCCAGAACCTAGCTAAATTACCTTCTCTGATATTCCAAGAGACACTGTTATCCACAATGTGTCTAGATTTGGAAAGGAAATTCCAAATTCTTGATCCTCTTGGGAGATCCTTGATTTGGAAAACCTCTTCTTCATAATAGTTTCCAAGATACTTTCCCCTTAAGATTCTAACCCATTTGAAATTCTGATTCTTCAAGATTTTCCAATATAGCTTAGCTCCTAAAGCTTGATTCTGCCACAGGTGATTTTTAATGCTAGTACAACCTATAATTTTTGGTTTGCAAATCTTATCCCAAGATGGTTTAGGGTTTAGGGTTTTGTGTCTATTCCTTGCCCAAAAAAATTCCTTAGTTTCTTCACCATATCCATATATCCACCCATAGAAAGAGAAATGCAAGACATTAGGTAAATGGGGATTTCTACCAAGGTAGCTTTTATCTGATGAACTACAATTCATTTAGAACCCGAATGAAGAATATGTGATTTAAGATTACTGAGGAGTTTCTGATTAGATATGCAAGATGATTAAATCAGTATTATGTTGTCATTGATGTCAACTAGCTTGATAGTACTTATCTTGTAAGTTACTATACCGATATATCTGAAGAAAGGTGAAAGAGATGAAGAACAGAAATATCTACATGAGGAAGATGTGTATGTCAAATGAGGATAAGGAATGCACTGAGTAACTTGCTAATGAGTCTATGACTTGATGATATCGACTTTATTAAGTTGCATTCATCTATGATGAAGAATAGAGATGAAAGACACAAAGCAGTGTTGTCGGTAAATGAAGCAAACTAGTATACACCGACGGAGTGTAATGTATACCGAGCGTAGAGTTAACCGAGCTTGTGTTCACTGACACATTTCTTTGTTAATTGAGCATAACAAAAAGGAATTAAATGATTAGCTTAGCCGAGAAATTGATGAGCTGGAAAATATATGAAATCGACGTAACAGATAAGGTTTGTTATGAAAATTGATAGCTAACATAATTCAAGGAAGATCTAATGGAGTAGATTGAAACATGTTACTGACACATCAGCTGAAGAAGGTTAAAGCAGAAAAATCAATGAATGAGATTAAGTGGCAAAATCTGATGGACAAAAAGAAAATGATTTACTCGTCTATATAAGAGACATTGGTTTCATTGTTGAAAGACACCGAAAGAAGAAGATACTGCAGAATTATCACGTGAACAATTTTTCATGCATTCTGATCATACTGGCTAGTGAGAACCGAACTGCAAAACAATTACAGAGCTACAAAGAGTAATTACCAATAGACAGTAAGTTGATATTGTATTGAATCTGAAGTGATATATTGATCAGAAAGATATGAATGACCTGAATATTGATCTGTAAGCTGCAATTGAAGTTGTTTCAAGGTAGATCATCTACTGTTACATATTTAACCATTGTACACAGTAAAATCCCTTAACCAAGTGGACTATGAAAGTCTTTTGATGTTTCATTCATAGAGTGAACATTGTTATCCTGTCAACCCCAGAGTGACTGCTAGTTGGATGATAACTTCTGGTCTAAAATCCTCTAACAAGGTCACACCTAACGGTGTGTTTGTAACCTTTAACAGGGTTGGGTCTTCACCGACCTCACTTCAAAAGAGTGAACATTTTTGGGTTGCCGGTCCCAGGTGGTTTTTCCCTTCATAGGGTGTCCACGTTAAATCTCTTATGTTATGTGTTGATTGTGATATTTTCTTGTTATCATACTTTGCATATTACATGTTAGATTTGATCGGTAACTAGTATAAGTTTTAGACTGATAATCGGTAAAAGCACAGACAATGAAAGTATTTTATGTTTACTGAGTAGTAGAAGTTGAAGAATTTGTTTTGGATTATACATTTTGATTTGGGAGACTGGATAACTGATTCACCCCCCTCTCAGTTATTCTAACATTATCATCAAAATTCTGCTCACCCAAGAAAGCCACTTTGATTTCCAATTATCCATCTTCCTATCCATCCTTTCATTTTTGGGTTTCCAGACCATAGTACTTCTTAAGGTGTTGTCTAGATGGGAATTCCCAAGTAAGAACACGGGAGAGAGACTAATTTAAAGGCCAAAATTTTTTCTATTTTCTGTTGAATTTTCTTTTTTGTGTGAAAAAAGAAAATCACTTATTTTTCTTTGTTAGCTGCTTGTCCAGAAGCTTTAGCATACTTATCCAGTATTCCAGTGATCTGCTTAGCCTCTTGAATAGAACCTTTACCAGAGAGAAGGATGTCATCTACAAATTGTTGGTGTGTGACTACTCTAACTGAAGAAGTGATTTGAATCCCTTGAATGCTATCTTGATCTTGTAAACTTACTAAGCTGCGGCCCAAGGCTTCAGCCATAATGATGAAGAGGAAGGGGGATAGTGAATCTCCTTGTTTGATTCCATTAGAACCTTCAAAAAACCCTTGAGGTGATCCATTAACTAGAATAGAAAATTTAGGAGTGGACATGCAATAAAAAATTAGATTTACCCAAGCCTTGGAAAACCCAAAGCTTTCCATGCATTTTGCTAAGAATCTCCAATTCACCTTATCATAGGCTTTTTTAATATCTAATTTAATAATCATACTAGGTTGTTTGTTGCATTGGATGGAATGGATGGCTTCTTGAGCTATAATTATACCATCTAGGATTGATCTACCTGGGACAAAGCCAGTCTGTTCCTCCCCAATAATCTTACCAAGAATGGATTTCAATCTATTTGCTAGAGACTTTGATAATATCTTGTAGATTGTATTACATAGAGCAATTGGTCTATATTCATCCATACAAGTGGTCTGATCTTTTTTGGGAATTAAAGAAATAAAATTATTGTTGATTTCAAATAAGAATCTACCTGAAGCTCTGGTGGCCTCTAGAGTTGTTGTGAGGTCTTTCCCGAAAATTTTCCAGCAATGAAGAAAGAAGCTAGGAGGAAAACCATCTGGGCCAGGGGCTTTGTCTGGAGCCATTTGTGAAACCATTTGCAAAATATCACTTTTTGAGAATTCTTTTGACAACATTTGATTATCAGCTACCGTAATGATCTTGGGAATGCTAGTCAATAAATCCTGATGTATCTTGAGAGGAGAGCTATTTGAGTTGTTCAATAACTTTGAATAGAAGCTAACTATTTCATTTTGGATATCATTCTGATCTTGCAACTAAGCACCCTCTAAGTTATTTATTTGCATAATCCTGTTCCCACTCCTGCGATGCTTGGTACTAGAAGGGAATAATTTAGTATTTTTGTGTCTTGCGGCCAACAAACTCTCTCTAGATTTTTGTTTCCAAAATATTTCCTCTTTAGATAGAATATCTTCTAAATATCTTAACATAGCTTTCTCATCTAGAAAATGATCCTGATCCATCTCAGATTGCATTATGGTTTCATTCAAAGTTGCAAGTTTTTGCTCTATATCCACTTTTGACACGAAAATGTTCTTGAAGTGAGTTCTATTCCAAATTAGAAGATTTTGTTTAATATATTTCAATCTGGACACAAGGAAGAATAGCTTAGAACCTTCCACTTTGAACTCCAACCACCACTTAGCTATCAAGTCTACAAACTTCTTTTCCTTGAGCCACATATTTTCAAATTTAAAGGGGCAGCATTGAGGTTTGTTTCCCTCCAGAATATTTAGTTGGATAGGAAAGTGATCAGAACCTGAGGTGGGAGATATAGATGCTTTTAAGTCGAAAGGGAAATTTGTGAGATCTCCTCTGAAAAGGAAATGATCCAACTTTTCAGAGATGTTACTAATACCAAGCCTTCTGTTTGACCAAGTATAAGGACCATTCTCCAGCTCAATTTCCATTAAATTCTCCCTTTGTAACCAGTCTTTGAAATCTGTCTAAGATTGAGAAATTTTGTGAGAACCACCCAATTTATCGAAGGGATGAATAATAGCATTGAAGTCACATCCCACTATGAAGTTACCTTCCGGCTAGGTTGCAAAGCAGTTGGAGATTTCCTCCCAAGCCTCCATTTTCTTTTTTCTTGAAATGGGACCATAAACATTCACAATGTATATATTAAGGTTTGATCGGGTGCTTGCAATATTCCCCCTATCCAGTTTGAACTACTTTCCAAGGGAATGTAAGAAGAAAACCTTGTGTTCCATAATATCGATATCCCCCCTGAGGATGGAATCGACTCAACTCCTATAGCTTTCCAATCTCCTAGCAACATTGTGAAATTAGATAATTGCTCCTTACTCATT